>JALMQS010000091.1:98924-122744 GCA_024734495.1 Forficula auricularia
GCCATATTTGTGTATAAGGTGTCCGAGCATGATGATATTCCTCAATGATTATAAATTGATACAATTTGATGGCTGTATATGTATATAATTAAGTAATGGAGATGGATTCAGGTAGCCTCTGCTGAATAAAAAACTCCCAATTATAGAAAACGTTTCGGCTTTAATTAAATAATGCCATCATCAGTTCCTAAGAGTTGATGAGCACTTGAAGACGAGCGCCATATTTGTGTATAAGGTGTCCGAGCATGATGAAATTCCTCAATGGTTATAAAGTTGATACAATTTGATGGCTGTATATGTATATGTAGGAATGGTGTTCTTGTCTGTCTTCCTGGCTCTTAGACGACATTTTCAAAGGCTGGATGAAGATTTTCGAGTCCCGAAACACACACACAAAAACAGAGACCAAATGCACACTCTGGAGTCACAGGAAGTAATGCCTTCCCCGGCGCGTTGCCTCGTTGCAGGGCTGGCCACCCTCGCCCTGTGGGCCATTCCAGAACCACTCCAGAGCCCCTGATTGTGTCCGCGCGTGTTTCGATTCACGAACACCAGCTTGATTGATAACCAAGCTGGCGGCTTCTTCCACCTTTAGTTGGCGTAGTATCCAACTTCCGACATATATAATTAAGTAATGGAGAGGGATTCAGCCAATGGGTAGCCTCTGCTGAATAAAAAACTCCCAATTATAGAAAACGTGGCACACATATGGCGCTCGTCTTCAATATTATTTTTTACAAATTTAAAGACATACATTTATAAAATTCACTTGAAACATTATCAATCCCTGGGGATCTATTTCTCTTGGACAGGTAAATGGCACCTTCAAGTTCCACCAGTGATATATCTTTATCTAAATTAGTGAACTTGCATCCGTGTTTATATTAAACTAACATTCCATACAACTTAGTTATCTAATATAATATTATTGTCACTCTCTTAAATATGAACTCTTTTGTTTTCTAAACCATGGACCAAATCTATTAATAAGAATATTTTTAGATAACATTGTAACAAACCGATAATTAGGGATTATTAATTAAGATAATTAATAAGCACATATATAAACCCACACGGACCAATTAAGATAATTGCTCTTTAATTGGTTCCTATTACTCATACTATTAATTAATTATAATTAACTTTAAACAAAGTATTATTTGTAATATTATTTTTTATTCAAAACAAAACAAAACAAAGGATTGAATTTATTTCTTAAGCAAATTAACTATCTTGTAATTACTTTATCAAATTCAAGTATAACTTAACATTATATTGTAAATTTTTGTTGACTGAACTATATTCGATTATTCTCCAATAAAATAATTAAACTTGTTATTTTCCAAACTAAATATTTTGTTCAATCGTTTATTGTCCAACTTATTATTATTTGTTTTAATATTTCAGCACCTGCGTCTAGATCACACAAACTTAACTTTATTTATAACTAACTAACTTTTCAATCTTAGATACAATAAAAGTTTGTATCTGGTTGACCAACTGGTGGACGGAGTCACATAACTGACAAATAAATTTTTGTATCAGTGTCACATTTTTAGAATTTTCAAGCACTTTCACAGTTGGCCGTTCCAGTGGTCCGATATGTACCAAAAACTAATCAGCGCTTCATTTTGTTAAAATAATGGTAGGTTTTCAATTTCATTTCAATTGGTGCAACGGTGTGAAAAAAATCGTGGGCCAAAAAAACGATAACATCCATCTATCCATACATACATACATACATCCGCACGCATTAAATGAAAAAATCGCACTTTTTGGCCTCTGGACGAGACCCCATGTACTTTTTGGAAAAACCGTCACGTGCTAAAATTCAATCTAAATGAATACTACAATTTGTGACTTAGGTTGAGGCCATGGGTTCCGTAGTCTTGACCTGAGGACCCTTTGAAGTCACGCTTGCCGCGAGACCGATTACAATACTTTACCCATGCTTCGCTATGGATAAATAAAAACCTACCAAAAAGCTTCAAATTCGCAAGAGAGCTTTTTGTTTACCCACTAGACTAATCAAATAAAAATGATTAAATAATTAATTATTAATTAAATATTTATTAAATCGTAAAGTAACAACAATGAAAATAAGTGTTCATAATGATCTTAAAACTTCATTATACTTAGGTGCACAGATTTAAGAGATTATTTTCTACTTAATAGAACTATTTAAAATCCATGAGTTTAAAAAAGTTTATTTCTCGTGTCAATCCAGTAGATTACCATAATAAAAATAAATGGAGCATTTTTTGTTGAAGACAGAATTGAAATGGTCTTAATTTATGGGGTGAAGTGGATGAAGTGTTATGGGGTAGCCATTGAAATGAATGCTGAGCGTTTTCCTAATAAGAATACACCCTCAGAAGCTTCATTTCATCGTGTTGTAAATCTGTTAAAAAAACAAGAAATGTAAAGGCTACGAAGACAGACCAAAATAACGAAATTGGAACTGGAATTCATCCAAAAGACTTGCGTTAGGTACACTCTGAAATGTCACAGAACAGTTTCGAAAAATTATTAAATATTTGATCATTATTATTTGATAATTAAGTTGAATGATTGTTAAAAATAATTATTAGAATTATTTTTTGAGATCTAATTGATTTAATATTTTTTATTATTTGATGTCGTATGAAAAAATAGTTCTCATAAAAGTTGTTCAGTTTTTTTTTTTTTGTAGATTCAGAATATGTATAGAAATATATAGGATTCCATTTAAAAAACAGAACTTGACCTATAAATAACCTTGTAATATTGTTAAACTTTTTTTCATATAATGCTCTATTTTTGAGATATAAGACTGTCTCAAGATAAAAAAAAAACTATTAATAATAATAATTATATACCCTCTATGATAAAGTATAAAGAAAAATGCATTTTTATATTTTTTTTTGTTATTAAATTTTTATTATCAATGTAAAACACAAAGGAAATGCGATACGAAACTGATAATAGAAAAAAAAATACAAAAACAAAATTTGAAGTATTTTTTTTTTTCCTAGAAATGATAATATTAATAATTATAGTTTTCATTCTATCTAATCTACGTCATTATATACGGCTTTGAAGGTTTTGCCCCTGAATTCAATTCTTCCGAAGCCGTGAAGTATAAACGTTTTAAAATGCTGGTCAAATATTTGTCGATATTTTATCCATTTTTTACTTTATTTTTTGTATTGGGACAGGAAGACTGGACTTATCGTAAGTAGGCTGGGTGGTCAATTTATTTATTTATTTATTAAATCGAAAGAATTATGTATCTTTTTTGAAAATTAGATTGTATATTTCTTCAAAAACACTGAAAAAACAATTTCTTTATAATAAATATATTGATAGAGTTGAGCATTTTTAATGAGCTCTTTTTTATTCCAAAGATATTTTATTAATAATCAAGATATATCGAAATCATTCCAAATATGATCAAATTTTTAGGTATTTATTCTTTTTCTTTTTAATTTTCAGCTTAATTTAAAACTCTTAATAAATAAATTAAACGAAAACAATTTCAATACCTATATCACATTCCCAGAGAAACAACGTGGTCCGTTTTAGAGTTATTCAAAAAAAAAACTATTGAAAACCCCCCGAAATTTGCTCATTTTGAGGCTCGCAGCGCAAATTCCACAATTCATATTTTGGGAGAAAACTTTGGGTAGTAATATTGGCTGCCATGCGAACCAATCTTAATCTTAGGATTAAGTAGATGATCGCCACTCTAAGTATCGTTTAAGATTTCAGAGATTAACACTTAAACTGACATTAAAATACACATTAAAATACAAATCAAAAGATTAAAACTAATCTCAAGAATAAACGGACATTGAAATACCGGGCACTTGACAATAGATTTGGGAGGAAAATTTGGCGGATAATTTAATAAGAGAGAACTTTATAAGCCGAATGTCTCGAAATTAGTTTGATATTTATATAATATTATTTTATTACAGAGAATCAGACCGCATGGCCGAAACTATGTCTGAATGGAAAGGAGCAATCACCGATAGGAATAAATACTAAGGGAGTTACAGTGAAAAAATGTACGATGAAATTGAAATTTAAAGGCTATTACGATGAACACAAGTGGACATTTAAATTCGAGCATGAAAATGGTAAATAAATATTAGATTAAGATATCGAAAATTTTTAATATACCGGGTGAGTTTTTTATCTTGAGATAGTCTTATAACTCAAAAACAGTGCTTTATATGAAAAAAAGTTTCAAATAAAAGTGTATTTATATCAAGGGGGAAACTAAACTACACTATTGTTTGTTGACCTAGAACAAGCTTACAAGGGTATTTTGAGGTGAAGTTCTGTTTTTTAAAATAAAAACCTATACGTTTCTGTACATATTCTGAATCTACAAAAAAAACTGAACAACTTTTATTAGAACTATTTTTTTATACTACATCAAATAATAAAAAATATTAAATGAATTAGATCTCAAAAAAGAATCTTAATAATTATTTTTAACAATTATTCAACTTGATTATCAAATAATAATGAAATAATTAATTATTAAAAAAATATGTATTAAATCAAAAAGTCACAACAATGAAAATAAGTGTTTATAATGATATTAAAACTTCGTTATACTCAGATTTAAGAGATTATTTTCTACTTAATAGAACTATTTAAAATTCTTGTGTTTAAAAAAGTTTATTTCTCGTGTCAATCCAGTAGATAGTATATTGTATTAACATAATAAAAATGGAGCATTTTATGTTGATGATTGCAATGGTCTTAATTTATGGTGAAAGTGTATGAAGTGTTATGGGGTTGCCATTGAAATGGATGGCGATCGTTTTCCTGACAGGGATACAACCTCACAAGCTTCCTTTCATTGTGTTGTAAATCTGTTTAAAAAAAACAAGAAATGTAAAGGCTATGAAGAAACTGAAACAGGCCAAAATAACTAAATTGGAACTGGAATTCATCCAGAAGACTTGCGATACACTCTGCAATGTCTCAGAACGGTGTCGCAAAATTATTAAATTATTAATTATTATTAAATTATGTGCTTAATAATTAAATATTTGATCATTATTATTTGATAATTAAGTTGAATGATTGTTAAAAATAATTATTAGAAATTTTTTTTTTGAGAACCAATTCATTTAATATTTTTCATTATTTGCTGTAGTATAAAAAAATAGATCTAATAAAAATTGTCCAGTTTTTTTTTTCTAGATTAAGAATATATACAGAAACATATAGCTTTCCATTTAAAAAACAGAACTTGACCTCTAAATATCCTTGAAAGCTTGTTCTAGGTCGACAACCAATAGCGTAGTTTAGTTTCACTTTTGATATAAATAAACTTTTATTTGAAACTTTTTTCCATATAATGTACCAGTTTTTGAGTTATAAGACTGTCTCAAGATAAACAAACTCACCCGGAATATATATATAGAATCGGTTTCTGGAAAACGGCTCTAACAATTTGGATAAAATTCACGGGCTAGGTGGTTCTTTTGTTGACAATTCAATCTGTCACGGTCTCATCTTCGGCTAAGTTGTTTTCGATGGTTTTTTGTTAATCGAAATAATTATTCTCAGATGGTTGCTTGAATAAAAATTTATAATTACTTCTTACATTTTTAATAACTTTTAAGGAGTTCGGTGTTGGTTAATTTGTTTTTTTTATTTTAAATTCCACTAATAGATCATTATAAATATTATTATATATTAGAATTTGTCAATTTAATTAATTAAATGTAATTTTCTATAAAATAATTTATATGAATATCAATTGCATTCTCTTAAAAAATCCGACAATTCTTCAGGATTTAAAAGGGTCAACGAAAGAACCTATGGGTAAACGGTATTAATATTATTTTTAATTGCAGATACATTCAAAGCTTTGTGGCCAGTGATAAATCTTGATGATGGCCATAGCGGGTGTCAAAAATATCAATTTTATTTTATTTAGGCTTCGAATAAAAATCGACATTTTTAACTGAATTAAAAAATTACCGAGCATCGCTCAGTGTTCCAGTTATGCAAGGTCGTTTTGTCTGTTTAATACAGCTCATTTATGAGCTGTATTAAACAGGCAAAACGAATAAATTTTAAAGAATTTAAAAAAAGTACTTACTTTCTTCAGTATTTTTGATTTAATTTCTATATTTTAGTAATAGCTAGTATTGCGGATCCAGCAAATGAAAAAGAAATGACAATAAGTTGCGGAGATTTGAAAGATAACGTTTATAAATTGGAACAATTCCATTTTCATTGGCTAAGTGAACATAAGATCGACAACAATGCCTATGATTATGAGGTAACATAAAATTATTATTATTCAATAATGCAATAGTTAATCTGACTGAAATACACTACGGCGCAAAAAAATCGAGCCACCAATAAAAACTTTATTAAATAGCAAATTATCTTTAAAATGTTTACAAATAACGATATAATGTGTTCTATTAACTCTTAAACTAACATTATTCAATAAATATTGTTGACGAGCTTCGAGGTCGTGCCTCCGGCACCTCCGGACTGGTGCCCTGACGGGCGGCGTCTTGGTCCAGAAATTTTATTCCTCTTAAAAAACCACACTCCAAATGTATACCTGTAAACTTCCGAAAATACATAGTCTCTTAAAAGTTTCACCTCATTTTCGTCCTGACAGAGCTACAGAAATGAGGCTCTAGATATGAATCTGGAAGTATTTTTTTTTCTATAATCTACCGCATTGTGATATTTTTTGGGTGGAATTAGATTTATTTAAATAAGTGGGCCGTGTGAGGAGGAGAAGTATATTATATCATTTTTTTTTTAATTTGGGATCGATAATCGATATAAGGCTCCAAATATTTAAAAGAGATCAGGTGTTGTTTGTATGACAGGCTGCTCCAACTACAGTATTGCCATGAGAAACTCATATGGGCATGCGTGTCTTAAGTCGTTCAATTTTGTAAAAATCCAAAAATAAGAATAACAAAATTTAGATTTTTAAAAAATTATAAAGTGGCAAATAATTAAAAAATAAACAAATAATATATAAAATATAAATCAAATAAGATGTGATTAATTTATTCTTCTGTGCGCAAGGAAAAGCGAGTTGAATATTTAATTTTTGAGTGGTGAGGGGGGGGGGAAGGAATAATTATCAATATATTTAATGTTTCTTAATTTAAAATCAATTAGTGTCTTTCATTTCAAAATTCGAGTTCAAATTACAATTATATTTCAAATTTGCCGCAAATATACAGACGGCATCAGCGCTCCCTTTTGGCAGCATTACGTTAGCGTTGCTGCAAATTAATCTGGGCTATTATATAAATAATTATTTTTGAATTTAATAAAAAAAAAAATAAGTGAAATTAAATTAAAAGATACAATTACAAATTATTATACTTTCTCAATATCCCTTTATATTTAAATGAAGTTTTAATAAAAGTTCAAATTTCATTTAAAATATCAATAAAATGAATAATTTTGAATTATGCATCATTGATAGAAAAATAAAATATACGAAATAGATATTTCTGAAGTTCAAGCAGTTCAAATTGTGTGCCTAATTAATTAAGGGCTAAGTCAACGACAAGTGGCAAGTGCACTTGCAATAAGCAATAATTTCAATAATGTATGGAAACTTGTAAAAAAATTAAAATTGATTTACTATTTAATAAAGTTTTTATTGGTGTCTCGGTTTTTTCCATCGCAGTGTATACATACTATATAGTAACAAGAATATTACAAAACAGGCTTCTAATTCTAGGTTCATCTTGTCCACTACAATAAAAAATATGGCAGTTTTAGTAAAGCTCTAGGCAAAGAAGATGGAGTAGCTGTGGTTGGTCGATTTTTTAAAATTGTGGTAAGCTATAGAACTTTTTCTGCCTCTTTTATTGCATCAACTAAAAGCTGTACATTATTTTTAATTTTACACTCAGATAAGAGAATTCTTATTTTTATAGCGATGTCTTACTTGACATGGCCGAAGCGGGTCGAAACGTTGACAAAAAATTAATTAGATTTTATTTAACTCTGGCTACAAAAATATATTATCCTTTAAATTTAAAACAGATCTAAAATATGTTTTACTCATGGTCAAGTATTGTAATCGTGCATGAAAAAAGTAGTATTTTTGTTTCGTTTTATCGAAATATCTTAAAAACAGCTCAAACGATTTTGATTAAAAAAATTGGGCGAAACCATGGCGTTGAGTCTACATAAAAGTCCTAATAACTAATACTCGAAAAAATTATATTTTTTGAGATAATAATTATTTTGTCAAAATCTCTGTTAGTACGTTATCAAATTTTTGTGGACAAGCTAGCTCAAAAACTAGTATGAATATCAAAACAAAATTTTACATCAAGTTTTGGTGCATTAAGATTAAGAGCTGATTAGATTTTGGTGCAAATCGACCCAAAATTAAGGGGGGGGGGTTAAAATTAAAATTATAATATTTTCAAACTAAAAAAAACAAGAAAATTTAAATTTACTGTAAAATGAACCTATACTAAAAGGGGTATTTATTTTTTTCCGGAGTCCAAAATTGGGGGGGTTCAAAAAAATAAAACTATCAATATAAGTTGCAAATAACCCTTTAATCGAAGTGTACGAAATTACGCATATACACCTTTTATAACCTAATGAAAATGACTCGTAATTTGAAATTGATAGTGACCAAAATAAAGGGAAGTAAGGGGGGGGGGGGGTAAAAATATTGCTAAATGAAATCGAGAAAAGCTTAAATTATTTCTAATAAAATAGTCTCATAATTAAAAGAAGATATTAAGAATTGATAATGGGTATAAAATTAAGTGGGGGTTCTTTCGTAAATAGTTATAGTTAAGTAGGGTCAAAAAATGAAAATCTTGGCCATTTACCAAACTCAACCAAATTTTGTATAATTATTCAGTAGGACCACAGTGATCTAAAAATGAAAAAACTAACCGCCCAAAATGGGGGGGGGGGGGGGTGTAAGGTCAAAAAATGAAAATCTAGCCCCTTGTACCAAACTCAACCAAATTTTGTATACATAATCAGTGGGACCCCAGGAGTCTAAAAATGGAAAAACTAACCCCCCTACATGATTGTAAATTATTTTATTAAATATTAAATATAAGTGAGGGGCCAGGTTGTATGGTAAATTCAAGTGGATGGCTACATCAGAACACGGCAGCTTATTTGTTTGTTAGTTTATTAATGCACAATTTAAAGCCATGGAGTGCACTTAAAACATGATTCAACTAATTAATTTATTTTAGGATAGTAATACAATGAAGCCTATAAGTATTCTCAAACGTATCACTCAAGTGCTTAGCAGTAAAGGAAAAGAACCTGCCAGCTTAACCACGGGTATCGGGGATGCATTCGTTGCCAAATTCGACGAATATTACACTTACATGGGGTCGCTGACGACTCCGCCATGCACCGAGAAGGTTAAATGGATCATTGATACTGTGCCAAGAGAAGTGGGACCGAAAAATTTAATACTTGAGGTATGTTTTGTTTAGATGGAGTTTTATTTGGAAACTTAAAATAATAAAAATTGTGGGGTAAAGTTATTTTTTTCCTAGACTCGGTACACGCTTCTAAATACAAGGGTAAAAGCTATTTTACCGCCAGACGGGTCTAGTGCAGGGTAACCAGACGAAAACTTTTACAAGGAGGACACTTGGGCTACAAAACGAGAAAATGTATATAAAAAAAGAGGACAATGTTATATACACTTTAGCTCAGTAAATAGGGGGGTTTCAGCTTACGTTAATTACGGGAAAAGATACATTTTTCGGACAGGATATGATCCAAATCCTCAAATCATCTCTGAGATACAAGCTCTCAAAGAGTCAGGACCCAGACTGGCTATCGCATTACTGTCCCATTATATTCTATAGAATATAAATCTGAAAGTAATAAAAATTTTTAAGAAAAAAATAAAAACCGACATCAAAAAATTAAGTGCAACAAATAAAATACACTAAAAGGTATAAAATAAACAGTGTATCTTTAAATGACACAAATAATGTGTTCGAAACTTCCCTACTATAATGATAAAGTTTTAAAATAAAAAATATAACATCTTATTATATTAAACGAGCAAATCTTGTATATATATATATATATATATATCGAGGGGTGAAATCATGACCTACTCACTTTCACTTTCATTTTCATTTCCAAGTAGAAGACAATAGATGAAGGAAGGATGATCTAATGAATTCAAAATAATTCCACATAATTCCAAAGACGTGTAAACCTAATTCCAATCGCGGTTCACCCCTCGATATATATATATATATATATATATATATATATATATATATATATCGGGTTCTCGAAAACGGCTCTAAGGATTTGGATGAAATTCACGGGGGTTTTGTGTTGGCGATTCGATCTGTCCCGGTCTGATCTTCGGCTAAGTTGTTTATGATGGGTTTTTGTTAATTGAAATAATTATTCACAGGTGGTTGTCTCGATAAAAATGTATATTTACATTTTTATTCAATTTCATTTTAATTATTAATTGGTTTTTTAATTTTAAATTCCACTAATATATCATTACAAATATTATTATATATATTAAAAGTTAGACAATTTAATTGATGATGGGGAATTAATGGGAGAGGGAATTCCAATCGACTTGATTGGGGAATAATGGAATTCAAATAATTATCGGAAAAGAGGTTTTTTTATCTAATTAGATTTTTCCTCTTATTAAAAACAAGTGACTAAAGATGAATAAGGACACTCGATGGTGGAGAAGTGATCGCCGGAATCGAAGTGCAATACAATGTATACACATCAATGTAAAATAATTGGTTTAATAAAATTTATAAAAAAAATTTAATTGATGAATGGATGGGAGAGGGAATTCCAATCGACTTGATTGGGGAATAAAGGAATTGAAATAATTATCGGAAAAGAGGTTTTTTTATCTAATTAGATTTTTCCTCTTATTAAAAACAAGGACTAAAGATGAATAAGGACACTCGATGGTGGAGAAGTAATCTCCGGAATCGAAGCAAAAATACAATGTATACATTAATTAATGTAAAATTGGTTTAATAAAATTTATAAAAAAAAAAAAATTTTAATTGATGGAATGGATGGGGAGAGGGAATTCCAATCGACTGGATTGGGGAATAAAGGAATTGAAATAATTATCGGAAAAGAGGTTTTTTTATCTAATTAGATTTTTCCTCTTATTAAAAACAAGGACTAAAGATGAATAAGGACACTCGATGGTGGAGAAGTAATCTCCGGAATCGAAGCAAAAATACAATGTATACATTAATTAATGTAAAAAAATTGGTTTAATAAAATTTATAAAAAAAAAAAAAATTAATTGATTAAAAATTGAGTTTTAAATCCCACAATCGTATTTTTTCTATATATGAATTTGGCAATTTAATTGAACTCAAAAATTGTTATTTAATTAAAAAAATTATTATAAGGTATTTATTTATATACGTATACAAATATACACATAATCTGTGGGCCACTACATGGCTTAAAATGCAAAAACTGGGTGAGGGGTTCGGGGGCGACGGTGGAGGTGGTGACGGTGGGGGATATATGGGGGGTTCAGTCGTGGAGGGGTACCGTGGTGGGCGAGGGAAGTGGTTTCAGGGGTGGGGGTGGATGTGGGGTGGTGGGGTTCAGGAGGTGGGGTGAAGTGGTGGGGGTTCGGTGATTAATATATAGCTTTTAACTGAAGCAAAAAGTTACCGAGCATCGCTCGGTGGCCAGGTTCTGTCTTGTTATATGTTCAAGAAAATGAAAAAAACAATATCATCGTAAAATCACTTAAAAATATTATAAATTAAAATATTATCACTTTAAAATTTTATATACATATTATATTGTATAATAAATAAATAATTATTTTCAGAAATATGTTAATGGTCGTAATAAGACCGCTTGGCCTTGGAATTTCCGAAATCTTCAAAAAATTGGAAATCGTGATATTTATAAGGTGGATCCAGAATAACATTATAAAGTAAAATATATATATATATATATATATATATATATATATATATATATATATATATATTTTTTAAAGGAGGTTGAACGAAATTCAATTGCTTCTTTCCACTAATTTTTTATTAATCCAAATAATATTATTTTGAGAGCACTAGGGCAGGTCTTCCTCATTGGAAACCAGGCACTCACCAATAAACCGACCCCATCAGCTTGCACAAATTAACAAAAAAAAAAAAACTTAACCATACACTATAATTTTTCTTAAGGGCCTCAACATCTCCCCTTATAGCCCTCCGATCCTCCCACTCAGGGTCCGGTTGAGTGGCCCAGGGTGTGGCCACAGCAGAACGGTGTGAAACCTTAGTATACTGAGACCAAGAATAAAATAATAATAATAACAAAAAAAAAAAGGAATACCGCATGTCGTCCAAATAATAAAAATAAATAAATAAATACAGTGGGAAGAATAAATAAATAATCAAATAAACAAAACGAAAAATAAATAGTTAGAATATGTCACTGGGTTTGAAGAAATTGTTGTTAAATTAGTTAAAAATAAATAATATAAAAAACTGATAAATAAATAAGTAGACATAGTTGGCATAGTCAAGGAATAAATAAATAAATAGCCAGGAAACCGGCATGGTCAAGAAAATACATACATTATATTATACAGGGACATTCCCCTCCAAATCGGACGGTTTGAAAAATTTTAATTTTTGATTTCCTTCATTTTTTGACATTTTTTTAGTACATATCAAAAAACTCTTCCTATTAGTAAATTTTGAAATTTTTTTTATCACCGGTGTAAAAGATATCGAATTTCGGTTTTTCGCACATAACTTCTTCAAAAATGATCCAAATTCAAATTTTTTTTTTGATTTTTGTTTATATATGCTATTTTTGAGTATTAAAATTTTAATCTTGTTTTTGAAACTGTATGTACTCTTCGATTTTGTTGATAATTTTTTAATTTAAACTTTTATTTATTCTCCAAATTTTAAGACCGGGTTGATAGTGGACTTATGATTACTATTTTTTTTCGATTTTTGAAAATTTCGAAGAAATTTTATTCGCTATTAACCATTCATTATTAAAACCACTTTTTCATATTGAGTTCTTCTCTTTTTTTTAGTTATTTTGAATTGATTTTTATACATTTTTATTGTTAACAGGTGTTTAAAATATATAATTAGTATTTTAGTTTGTTGAAAGAAAATCAAAATCAAAAATCGAAAAAAAAATAGAAATTATCATAAGACACCACTATCAACCCGGTCTTAAAATTTGTAGAGTGAATGGAAATTTAAAATAAAAAAATTATCAAAAAAATCATTTAGTTTCAAAAACAAGATTAAAATTTTCAAACTCAAAAATCGCATATAAAAACAATTTAAAAAATTTTTTGTATTTTTTTCTAAAAAGTATGTAAAAAACAAAAATTAAAAAAAAAATTTGAATTTGGAGCATTTTTGAAGAAGTTATGAGCGAAAGACCGAAATTCGATACCTTTAAACCGGTGATCAAAAAAAGGAAGTGTTTTTTGATTCGGACTAAAAATTGTCAAAACAATGAAGGAGATAAAAAATTAATATTTTATTAAACCGTCCGATTTGGCGTGGAATGTCCCTGTATAATAATAATGTGTCTTCTTGTGAAACACCACCAACTCCAAACTAATTTAATTTTAATAATAATAATGTTTATTATAGTGTATGGCCAAGTTTTTTTTTGTTGATTTGTGTAAGCTGATGGGGTCGGTTTATTGGTGAATGGATGGGTGGTTTCCACTGAGGAAGAGCTGCCCTAGTGCTCTCGAAATAGTTGGATAACCACTTGAATTAAAAAATGGTTTCTGGAATGAAGTAATTGAATTGCGTTCATCATCCTTTAGAAAATTAACTTATCCATTACTCACCAAGCCATTTAAATTTATTATTAAAATAAATATTATATGAATAAAAATATCTTTAATTATTCTATTCGTATGTGTTTTCTATAATTATTTGAACAAGTAAACGTGTCTGGCAGTTTGTTATTGTATAAGGCCCGGTATTTCAATGTCCTTTTATTCTTGAGATTAGCCTTAATCTTTGGTTTAGTATTTTTAGGTGTATTTCAATGTCCGTTTAACAGTTGATCGAATAAATAATCTCTGCAATTTCAAACGGTGCTTTGACTACTTAATCCTAAGTCTAAGATTAAGATTAGTTCGCATGGCTGCCACCAGGCGCATAACTAACAAATATAAATTTTGTTAAGCTCAAAATTTCAAATATATTTTAATATTTTAGTTTATTTTAAATGACTACTATTGGTTGTTTTTCAAAAGCATCGTTTCCTAGTCGACATTTCACCAATTCTTCCGTTTAACTAAGCGAAGCTTGAAATATGCCTGAAATACGGGGAGTTCAGAAAAACTCTGCTTGAATTTAATCTCAAGAATAAACGGAGATTGAAATACCGAGCATAAAGGTAGGTTTACATCGGTGCGACTATCAGGATGATCGTTCAATGATTATCGCTGAGCACTATTTCTTTATATTTCTTATGGAGCTGTTTTCCTTCGAGTGACTGTCGTTAAGGTACGTTTTCAAAGTTGCACGATTATTGGATGGGTGATGTACCTTGGAGGGGATAAGAGAAACGACCGCAGCGTAGTAGGCGGTTGAATTTGGCAAATTTTCCTCTGTATTTTCCTCTAATAACATTGAATAAGGACGAAAAATAGGTTTTTCGAATTATTGTGTAGTGAATTGTAAAAATACAAAGAAAAATAGTGATTCTAAATTTTAAAGATTTCCAACTGCTAGACATAAATTAATTCAAGGGCAAAAAATAATCTAATTTTAATGATAAAAATAATCAGACTTGGGTACTTATATCTATTTCTGTAAAACAACGTTTTGAACAATTTGGTTTTTTATTCGGTATATTATAATTTACTTCATTATCTTTTGTAATTACTCCACATAACTCTCTACCAGTTTTAATTACTATTTCCATTCTGTCCAATATTAAAGTTGTGATATCTTCAAAGCATTTGTGAACATTTGTGAATTGCACTGATGAAACATATTATCTGAGAAAGAAAATCAATTCGATAAGTTTAAAAATCATTCACACAATAACGACTGTTACTTGTGACAATTTTCATCATAAATTCAGAAATTCAAGTTTTTATTTACTTTGTGTAAGCCACCATACATAATCTCAGATATACCTCTAACAATGAAAATATAATAATATTGATAGTTACTTACGTATATATTTTTTTATTATTCAATCCTGGTAATCAATAATTCTCATCACATGTCAAATAAAGTTCACAAAGTAGCTTAAATAATTTCTTCACTAGTTTATAACATTTATCATATACAAATAGTCCGAGTTAAATGAGGCAAAAGTACCTATTTAGAACCACCAGACGGCGATACCAGTCATGCACCCATCATCGTGATAGTCGCACCTAGGGAAACGTACCTTTAGTGTGATGTTTGTTTTGTTTATTAAAAAAATGTTTATTTATAATTGAGGAGCTCTCATAGGAAAGCATTTAAGTCCAAAAATCACTTTATTATTTTCAAATCAGTCACTGAATTCTCATCATCATAGAGAATTCACTGCCTACCTATAGACTGATTTGAAAATTCCTATGACAGCTCCTCAGTTGTGTAAAATTGTGTAAAAATTGTTTTTTGTTTGATTAAAAAAATAAATCTTACACAATATATAATATATTAGGGTGGCCCTTATTTCAATGATTTTTAAAATCTGTGTTATACGGCCCCTAGATATTTTCCATATATAAAAAAAAAATCTGTAAAATTTTTGCTGTTAATTTTAAGATTTGTGAAAAATGTAGTGTAAATTAATTTAAATTAAAAAATGTTCTCCACAAAAAAAAACATCTTTTATTTCATCGATCACGATTCATTTTTCAATGAATTTTATAGATTTTAAATGAAACTCAGGCGTCGAGTATGTATGTATATGATATAAGCTAATTAATTACAATAATATAGGAAATATGAAAAAATTCATATTCTTTAAATTTTTAAAATTTTTGAAGTGAAACTTCTTTAGCGACGTATCTGTTTGATTTTTTTTTTTTTGTTGGGTGGGGTTCGTGAGTTGGGGGTCCAGGGGGCGTTCCACCTGGCTAGCAAGAGGGCCGCCGAAGGCCTTGCAGCTAGTTTAAAAATATTATTTAAAAGTGAGACAGACGTCTTCTTACTTTGTTTTGCAGAGTAAACAGTTTTCTAAATGAAGATCAGTAATTCGCGTTCTCACTTGTAATTTGATGGGCTTCATTCATATAAAGCCGGTGAAAAAATATATACCTACTAGTCAGATATTCAGCGCCTGTCAACGCAACCCGAAATGGAGGGCGTTCTATTTGAATGCATACTCTTCAATTTACAGGCGCGGCGCTGAATTATTTCAATCAAAGGCTCTTGCTTAATTATATCAAAAGCAGACTTACATCTCTTTCTGTATCTTTTAGCCAACCGTGAAACCAAACAAAAACGGAAGAAAAAGTTTAATCTTTTTCAAGACTCCGTATGCCCCAGTTTGTTATTTGTTCACTTTTTAAATTAGGAAAAATTAATTATTTTCTAAGCAATAATTAATTTTTCAAATTTATTTATTTTATGGTATATATTATAAGAAATTATTATAAGAAAATAAGCAAACTTGCATAATACCATTATAATCATAAACAGTGACCGTAAAATCAATGTGAGGTCGAACAACGATTCATAAAAATACCAGAAAATTATGGATAAACAAGATAAGCAAATATAATGCAATCGACGTCAAAATGATTATATGGCATATCAAGCGGAAAACGAAAACAGATCAAAATAAGAAGCACAGACATCACTGTGGCAATTAAGCCACAGGAAAAGCCTAGGAAAAACGCAAACTTAAGATAGTGAAAAGGAATGATCACTTAGGGCCGGTTGTATGTCGCAAAGTAAATGCTTTTTACCATTAACACGGGGTAGATGGTAAATTGAGGGATTGGGATGGCCAATCAGATGCCAGACACTGACAGAGCCAGCAGGGTAGATGGTAAATGGAGGGATTGGGATAGCCAATCAGATGCCAGGCCCTGTCAGTGTCTGGCATCAGATTGGCCATCCCAATCCCTCCATTTACCATCTACCCTGTGTTAGTGGTACAAAGCATTTACTTTGCGACATACAACCGGCCCTTAATCAAGACATTGGGAAAACAAGCCACTTATGTAACAAAACACGTAGAGAGGAAACAGAATTAAAAAAAACTCAAATTCTTTAGTATATAGTTAACGAATGTCAACTATTTGGAAATACATGAAAGAACATAAATTCAAAGAAAATAGTACATATAAGAGAGAAAATAACGAAAAAAACGATATTTTGAGCAGAATTATTTAGAGCAAAATATGTAATCCTTCGACCAAAAAAATTGGGGCACAATCCAAGTGCAACTCTTTTTCGAATCAATATCATTAAAAAAAAAAAACATTCATATTGTCATCGACCACACTAATGTCTCAGAAATTTATTTTTAAAAAATGAATTGATTCATCTCCATCTGGAAAATTTTCTGCCTTCGACCAAGACGATTCCTCGCTGGCTACTTATACTTAACAATTCCTTGATAGCTAGCAAATAAAGAAAATTAAGTCTATGTCAATTTCAATTACTTTGGAGAAAAGAGAAAATTCCAATTAAATCTTGGAAACTCTTTTAATAAAGAGTACGTTATATCTGATGATGGTTTTCGCCTTTTGCACTGAATGAAAATAATAAAAAGACAAGAAGAGCAACAATTTAGTTTTCTAGAGATTCTCAACTTTTATTTTTTCTCCCTTAATACTGTTTACTTGTGAAACTTATAAATTTTTATTAAATTCCTTCGCTCTTTTTGAGGAAATAATTAAATGAGCTAGTAGGGTGGAGAATTTCGAGATTCAAAAGTAAATAGTGTGACGAGAGGTATTAATAATAAAGAATCAAACAGAACCTTCTAAAAAGTTTGGTCAAATACTTTATTCCACATCTCCGGCGCTACGAGACCAGTAAATGTTAAATAAGGATTAAATTTTTATAAAAACTTCACTGGTTGATTGCTTTTGACATGGTTCTTTGGAGACTTGGAATGATTTACAATGTTCTTTCGTTGAATA
The DNA here is from genome assembly GCA_024734495.1 of Forficula auricularia. Taxonomy (NCBI): domain Eukaryota; kingdom Metazoa; phylum Arthropoda; class Insecta; order Dermaptera; family Forficulidae; genus Forficula; species Forficula auricularia. The sequence goes on from JALMQS010000091.1 coordinate 117,064, forward strand.
GACCATAATGTTAAATATCTTATTAAATTTAATATATTTTAACCACACATGTATGTTTCATGTGTAATATCTATAAGTCAGGATAGGTTTTCAACGTTAAAGTCTCAAGATTCGATCAACTTAAAGAAGAATCGGAATCGAGATTAAGTAATTTCAATTGTCTTAATTATCAATTTATTAGTGTTTGTTCTGTCTTTCTGAATGCTGTGTCGGCGCTATGGTGCTTCTCTTTATAGTATCTCTTTAGCCTTTTCTTTTATATACAGTGAGTGGCCAAATTATTATACTCAAATGATTTTTATCAAGAAAATTTATTTAATTCAAACTTTTCAAAAAAATCTAGTAGTAATCTAGTCTAATAACCCTTTAGGACTGGCCTGGCAACTCGATAGAAAATCTATGGACTGTCTTAAAAAAAGATAATTACTAGCAAAAGGGATTTAATAGAAAATATTATTAAAGAAGGCACAATACACCTGCACTTTAAGAAATAAACAAAAAAATGCACTCCCAGGGCATACAAAATGAGATTGTTCGAAAGGGAGGATTCACTAAATATTGAAATTGTATTTTGAATTGTATTTGTATTATTGAATTTGTATTCTTGTAAGCTAATAAACATATAATAAAGATAGTAATTGAAACGATATTATAAGTCAAATTTAGGGAACGCGGTGTTGGTTTATAGTGAAACATTGTTAAAATTAAATTAGGTTGGAGTTCGTGGTGTTTCACAAGGAGAAAAATTAAAATACAAAGATTTTTTTTAGTTTACTTTATATATTTTGAGCTCTTAACTCATCGTCAGGAGAACATTGACTGAAGATAACATAAAATAATGAACAGAATTTATTTTAATTTTAATATGATGAACAGTTATTTATGACTAAGTGTAAATATAAAAGAATTATCAGGGGATGGGATGGCCTTAGAGCCGAAAGAACAGATGGAGCGGTCAAAGGGCTAAACGGGAATAAAGAAAAGATATTTATACTTGGAAGTTGCCGAAAATTATGTATGTGCTATAAAGGAGGGCAATAAACTATGGAATGCAATGAGGGTCCATAGTGAAAATTTCCATCTCTTATTTTCTATTTAAAAAAATAAAAAATAAAAATAAACCCACCATACACTCTCATTATAATTATATATATATATATATATATATATATATATATATTATAAGTTTAATAGTAAGGTAAACACTTAAAAAATCTTGTAAAACAGCACTTTTTTCTTTTGTGGAGCCGTTTTTTCTTGATTTCTGAACTTATTCGATCCAATAATGCCATGTAATATTCACTAATGATATTTTTGCCTTTCTCAAGATAATAGATGAACAAAATTCCGTGCGCGTCCCAAAATACGGATGCCATAATCTTGCCAGCCGACTTTTGATGCTCCAGGGAAAGGAGTTAAATTAAATGAAGTGAATTTTAAACTTGTCTACGCGTTCTGTACATGGTGAAAGAACTGTACAGGACGTACAGCCAGCCTTCTAGATTTCGTTAATTCTTTATATTTGTTTTCAGTCCAGCTTTTATTCTACATATTCCAACCCCTACGCTATCCCCCGTCAAGCCTAGTTTCAGTCAAAACAGTGTTATATTGGAACTAATAATATACCATTGTTCTTTTATTTTCTTTACTAAATTAAAATAAGTGGAATTAGTGAAATAAATTTTCCAGAATTGACCTTTTTGAATAATTATATTAATTAACTAGCTACAAGGCCCGCCTTCGGCGTCCCTCTTGCTAGCCAGGAGGCACGCCCCCTGGACCCCCAATCCACGAACCCCACCTTCACACTCCACTCACACTCACCACACCCCCCGAAACCCACCCAGCACTCCTACCTCCCGCACCATGGACCCGTGCCCAATCCCCGCCTCCACACCGCCACCCCAACACTCCATCACGAGTCCCACACACCTCGGACCCCCGACCCACGAACCCCCCTGAGCCCCCTAGCCCCATACCCTAACCCACCTCCGCTCCCGTACCATCACTCCACCCCCGCACCCAGTATTTGCATTTCTAGTCTTCTAGTGACCCACAGATTATGTATACAAAATTTGGTAAAGTTGCACTAAGGGTAAGAATTTTCATTTTTGACCCCCCCCCCCTCCATTTGGGGTCGTTAGTTTTTGCATTTCTAGCCTTTTAGTGCCCCACAAATTATGTATACAAAATTTGGTTGAGTTTGCTCCAAGGGCAAGAATTATTAGATTATTTTTTCACCCTCCCCCCTTTTTGGGTGTTTTTTGGGGGAAATTTTTTTAAACAAAAGTTATCAGAAATCACATCCGCTACAACTTTGTTCATAATAAAATTTGCCGTAGAATTAATAGTTTAGGAGTTATTTGATAATTTTCATTCGCCCCCCCCCCCAAACCCCCTTTTGGGCTCAAAATATCAAAACGTTATATAGCTAAAAACGTAAGTTAGAAGACATCTGATACAAATATGAAATTTCATAATAATCCCGTCAGCCGTTTTTACGTGAATCGTGAGCAACTTTTCGTGGAAACAACTGAAAGAGACAGACAGACAGGAATTTTGTTCAAGGTGTTTCATTCAAAACTTTGCTTGAAATTTGGCGTGATTTGGTGCAATGTACAGACAAAACCTTAATTTTATATACATAAATTTATCTAAACAAAACGGTTATTGGCCAGCATGCCTTATTAAGGCAATGACGAATTAACAGTTAAAACATTAAAGGATTTTTAAAAAAGAAAGTGACACCTAACGTTCGGGTTCTGAGTTATGGGCCAGTCAGATCCGCACTTCTCACAGATGAGGAAAATCGAGGGAAAAGTAGAAGATTTATCTCCAGCTTTAACATAAAGTCTCCTTATCTCTTTCAAGTCTAAATGTAGGTCAGGTTCCTTTGAACTATTGCAGTGCCATATTTCGCGATCACAAGATGCACTTAGTTATCGACGTGCAATTTAAAAGATTTGAAATGGCGCAAACAAGGAACCTGATATGGTATGTCTACAGTGGGTAACCCTATATTGAACTCGCCAAAAAACATCTTTAAGAATTCGTTGGAGGGGGAGGTGGGAAAGAAAAGGGGAAGGGGAAGAACCAGATTAGAATATTTCAACCAAATAATTGGGGATATGGGATGCCAGACATTTAGAGAGGTTAAACAGCTGGCGGGGAACAGAGTCGAGTGGAGACGGATTGTTGCATCAAACCAGTCTTAGGACTGTATACTCAATGATGATGGAAGAATTCGTTAGTGAGGCATGCGATAGACACGTGATTGTAATTTCTGTGAAGGCGGTTACTTAAAAAAAATAAATGGGCATGTCCAAGACTTGTAGATTTGATTTGTTTTACTCCTGCCAGAGAATCCCCATGATGCGTTTTAAAGGTGAGAGCCATTAAGGGAATTCGGGACAGCTTATCTATCTCGTTGATCTTCGAAAAAATCTATTGTATATCTGCAGAGTGACAATGTCTGCCTACTAAATTTTTTAATAAAAAAAAAATTGTAATTAATGAGGTTAATTTCGAATAAAAATCTTTGTTTTGATAATATTAATAAAAAGAATATTGACATAAATTTTTTCTCATTATAAAAACATTTATTTAACACAAAAAGAATTTCAAGAAATAGATTTGGAATTCTACACTAGTGCTTTTGTTATATTCTGTTGGCTGAAAATAACTTTTTATTCTTACATTTATGAATAACTAATTAACTAGACTGTAAAATCTATTAAAAATGTATCGATTCGATTCATAAAAGTTGAATTATTGATCTGTATAAATTTGTTGAAAATGGTATAATTTGTATAGAAGCTATAGCCTTTTTAAAAGCTCGGTCCATTTACTTCCATATTAAAATGACAATTTTCAATAATTTATTTTTTGGTAATGGGACAGACGATCAACTTCAAATTTCGGGAATAAATATTTAATACATCAATGAATCGATGGTAAAAATTTGAGAATTTTCTTATAAAAATGATAAACAGTCCCGAACCCCCTTAAGAAGGCGAACCTGATGAGAGTAGTAAGTCAATCTCAATCGTATATTTGATATCTGGGTCTAAAGCAAGCTGTATAGACTAGAATTTTGTTGCGAGTAGTGAAAACTTCTTATTCCATTAAAACCATTTACTCCAAGGGCGATAGTATTGAATTTGACCAGTTTATATAAAAAACTGTAATGAAGAAATTCACTAACAGAAAATCTAGATCACCTAGGTTTAAGGAATTTACAAATTATCTTTGTAAGTGAAAGTGACCTTAAGAATAAGACCTTGTAAATATAAACGATTTTACTGCGATCTCTCCCTTTTTCCTTTTTTCAGCCCCTTGAAATTTTATCAGATCACATACTACACATATTGTTTTGATAAAAGAATTAATAATATAAAATAGAATAGAATATATACAGAATATTATCCCCTTTCTATTATACGACTTATATTAATCCTGCTATATATCCATTTTGCCTTTTTTGCATTTAATATGGTTTGATTGTCAGAACCAGAGAAATCCCTTATATTTACTTATGAATATCCACATATAAAAAATTCAATATATTCTCAAACAATAGAATATTTAATGATTTTCACGATCAAATTCTTGGTAACTCTAAAGGGAGATTCTTTTTTAGGAATCTAATATAATTATCATGAATTGAGAATGGTAAAAAAGGGGACGGGGATTTAATAAAAATGTCATCAAATATTGCAGACAAATATAATAGTGAGATGGATGAATTTAAATATCTATATATCGCAGGGGGAAACTGAAATATGGAATTCCAGAACGATACTCAAACAGGAGGAAAGTTTGGTGAGAAATGGGAAGAGAATTATTTCGCAAAATAGGATAAATAATTGAATCCGAGGATAAAAAAAAAATCAAATAAAGAAATCAACCAAAAAAAAACTGCAACGGATCGTTGCTAAACTTTATCCAAATTCATTTGAAATATTAATATGTTTGTTCCTTTATTATTAATCAGATATCACTTGCAATTTGTAGTTCATATTGACATTAATTCAAAAATAATTCTCATTTAATAGTCGAGGAATAACCATTCAACATTTGATTTTTGACATTTCGGTTTTTATTGGTAACCATTGCTGAAGACATGGAGGAATCGACTTAAAATCAAAAATAGCCATCGATTCTCATCTAATACTTGAGGAATAACAATTCTACATTAGGTTTTTGACGTTCAAGCTTGAGTTGTTTAACAAAAAAGAATTTAGTCTTTTTGATTTTAAGTCTATTCTTCCACGTTTTCAGTAGAGGTTGCCATTAATAGTCAAAACATCAAAAATGGAATGCAATAAGGTTATTCCTCTAGTATTAGATAAGAATCGATCGTTATTTTTGATTTTAAGTCGATTCCTCCATGCCTTCAGCAATGGTTACCAATAATAATCGAAACGTCAAAAACCTAATGTAGAATTGTTATTCCTCAAGTATTAGATGAGAATCGATGGCTATTTTTGATTTTAAGTCGATTCCTCCATGTCTTCAGCAATGGTTACCAATAAAAACCGAAATGTCAAAAATCAAATGTTGAATGGTTATTCCTCAAGTAATAGATGAGAATCAATCGCTATTTTTGGTTTAAAGTCGATACCTCTATGTCTACAGCAATGGTTACCAATAAAAACCGAAACGTCAAAAATCCAATATAG
>JALMQS010000091.1:127281-428925 GCA_024734495.1 Forficula auricularia
ACAAGAAAAAAATGCGAAATAAATGGCTTAATCGTGCAAGGAGAGATCCAAAAAAGTTATTTCTCTAAATACTACAAATTATTTCTGTGAAGATGACTTTAACTTAAGTTTTTACTTTATTTCGTAGATTATATAAAATGGTGGGTGCATAATGAACTAAATTTTTTCTCCCAAAACTTATGAATTATTAATCAACGTTTTATTATTGTTTTTAATAAAGAATTGTATTTGTTAGGACCTCGTGTGCTGAGTGCGTTGTGGTGCGTGTCCGCGCCCCCCACCAAGTTGATGGGGTCCCAACAATTATTTGTGCAGGGCGTTGTTTGTGCCCTGGTGGAAAGCCGGGTTGGGCGCCACCCGCTTAATTAGTGGGAGAAGGGCTACTAGTTGGTGGTTGGCCCCTCATTCCATTCGATGCTCGAGATCAAATTGCTTCACTTATAGCATGACTGAAATATTATCAGTCATGCAAAAGTGTCGCAACGATCTGACTGAGTCATCTAGCGGCCGTGTCTAAAAGGCTCGTAGCCAAAGCAACAGCGAGCCGCTACAGTATTTATTTAATAGAATAATAAATAATCTGAGAATATATTTTAAAATATATTATTATAAAATAGTAATTGGAGACTCATCGAAGGTCCACACTGTTCCTGAAGCCAATGTTTCCGTTTTGTATATAATTGTAGTTTGTATGAAATTTGAGGTGTTTCAGAAATATTTATTCATAACAGATGTTAGGTTAGAAGAAAACTAGTTGGTGTAGTTTTTTTATGTATTTTATTTGGTAGACGTTTGCGTAGCAAAAGTTTCGGACGGAACAGTCCTTCTTCAGCACCTTGTTAATAAAACACAATTGTGGTCATGTTAGAACATGCCATTGGCCTGGAAACAGTAGGTAATGTTAGTGGTGGGGGGTAAACGCTATTGTGATATGGTAGGGGTTGGTTGTTGGAAGATAAGGGGAATGCCCCTTAACCCCAACTGTTGGTTCCAACCACGAGGGAAAGCAAGGTATTGGAAGTGTGTGATAAAAAGTATGTGAGCAGACCATGATTCCGTGGTAGCTGAATTACTTCGATTCGGGTTGGCGCATATATAACATTCAACGAATATTATCGCTCACGGGATTACACGCGCCAACTCGTCTCTCAATAATTCATTGATTTATTATTTCATTATAAATAGATTGATTCATGTAGTGTACAGTGTGTTTGACAATTTGACTGTTGTTTACTTAAAGTATTATTACTAATATTAAAGTATTGTTTATTTGAACAAACTACTATGTATGAGGTCGCAGTGCCATCTAGCGGTGAGCGCTAGGACTGGACCGGACAGGTAATTTAAACAATAACAAAATTAAAAGTCTCCAAACGACATGATTCATTGTTTCACCATGCAGGTGCTGAAGAAGGACTGTTCCGTCCGAAACTTTTGCGACGCATAAAAAAACTACACCAACTAGTTTTCTTCTAACCTAACATCTGTTATAAATATTTCCGAAACACCTCAAATTTCACACAAACTACAATTATATGATTATAATATATTTAGCTGAAAGTAATGGAAGGCAGTCCCAGGGGTAGTGAAGAAAGGAAAAATTATCCCATTTTCAGATAAGGTGTACCTATTTATTGGATTGTCATTCCCTCCTTTCCTTTTAAACCGACGTTTCGGAGGATTCTTGCCACCTTTTTCGGGGTCTATAAACCAATATAGGTAACAAAATTATAAAAAATAATAGGTATATATTTTTTTTATAATTTAACAGTTTTTACACTGAAATCTTGATTATACCATATAGCAATGATAATAATCAACCATACGACGCGACGAATTAAATTATTGAGCGCCTGGAGAACGCAATACGCTAAACAGATGGTGCTATTTGAATGCATACCCTCCAGGCGGCGCTGAGTCTTGCAAATCAAGGCTGACGTAATAATGTCAACAATAAACAGTATATTAAACAAAGCTTATTTTAAACTTTTTTTCTCTCTTAAGAAGGTCCTTTCGCTCCAGTTGAGTCAAATGAAGTGTAGTATCTAATATGTATATATATATAATTGTCATTCCTTCCTTTCTTTTTAAACCGACGTTTCGGAGGATTGCTCCCACCTTCTTCGGGGTCTATAAACCAAAATAACAAAATTATGATAAATATATACTATTATGAGGTAAATTAAGATCAATTTTTGAAAATTAAATCGCTTCTTAAAGCAATAAAGCCTCCTAATTTCGTTTCTTATGAACCGGAATTTATTTATATAATACAATGGGGACTTATTCAAGTCGAAATTTTTCATGTACCTTATGAGGTAAATTTTGACATTTTTTCAATTTTTGATCGCCCCCACGGGGAAAATCCCCCGGTCTCGTTTGCAAAAAATGTTTTTTTTTTCAAATAAATACTTTATGCGATATTAAATTTTTCATCAAACCTTTTGTACCTTATGAGGTAAAAATATGTGGCAAGCTCCCGGACTGCAAATTGTTCGTTTTCTTTTTTTTTTTTTTGTAGATTAAGTAGATGTATAGAAAAATATAGGGTTCCATTTAAAAAACAGAACTTGACCTTGATATACCCTTGAAAGCTTGTTCTAGGTCGACAAAGAATAGCGTAGTTTAGTTTCCCCCTTGATATAAATTAATTTTTATTTGAAACTTTTTTTCATTAAATGCACTGTTTTTGAGTTATAAGACTGTCTTAAGATAAAAAAACTCACCCGGGATATATTTTTTTTTTTATTATTTAACGATTTTTTTACACTGTAATCTTGATTGTATACCAATGATAATAATCAATCATACACGACGCGACGAATTAAATTATTGAGCGCCTGGAGAACGCAATATGCTAAACAGATGGTGCTATTTGAATGCATACCCTCCAGGCGGCGCTGGGTACTTGCAAATCAAGCATGACGTAATAATGTCAACAATAAACAGTATATTAAACAAAGCTTATTTTAAACTTTTTTTCTCTCTTATGAAGGTCCTTTCGCTCCAGTTGAGTCAAATGAAGTGTATCTAATATTTAATAAAATAAGTTAAAATACAAATGAAAAATAATAGAATTAAAAAATAAATAGTATGAAAGCCGTAAATTTTTAAAATAAAAACAATTATAAAAAAAATAGTTAAATACAAAAGTTAGTTTAATTTATTCAAATCAGGTGATAATAACTCTTGTATGATTTGGCAATGCGTTGTATTCATACTGTTTATGTTTAAATCCAAACATAGCATTTATGTGATTTTTTAAAGTAAATTTCTCAGTAAATTCGACGGTCAAATGATATATTGTATTGGAAAAAAGAAACGTGCATGTTTCAAAAAGGTAATTTTTAGTTTTTTTTTTAATTTTATCTAATCAACTAATAGTAGTATAATATCAAGAGAATGTGTCAAGATCTTAATTTTCTATAAGACTCTGAGAAAATGTTTACATTTTAGAAAAATTTTATTTTCAAAAATTTTCACGGTAATGTGTGATTGAAACCTCACCAAAGCATAGATAGAGAATTAAACTATTATAAATAAACTGCAACGGATCGTTGCTAAACTTTATTCAAATTCACTTGAAATATTAATATGTTTATTCCTTTATTATTAATCAGATATCACATGCAATTTGTAGTTCATGTTGACTTTAAGTCAAAAATAATATCGATTCTCATTTAATAGTCGAGGAATAACCATTCTACATTAGAATTTTGACGTTTCGGTTATTATTTGTAACCATTGCTGAAGGCATGGAGGAATCGGCTTAAAATCAAAAATAACGATCGATTCTTATCTAATACTAGCGGAATAACCTTATTGCATTCCATTTTTGATGTTTTGGCTATTAATGGCAACCTCTACTGATAACGTGGAAGAATCGACTTAAAATCAAAACAAACACTCAAGTTGAGTTGTTTGCCATAAAAGAATTTAGTATTTTTGATTTTAAGTCGATTCCTCTATGTCTTCAGCAAAGGTAACGAATAAAAAAATAACGCAGTTGCTATGGTTACTTATAAAATTTCCTCCCAAATGTTTATCATTTCACAGCGAGAAGCCTAACCATTCTTACTTAAGCAAGTTTAAATGAGCTATATTACCGATCAAATGAATAAATTTTAATGTTTTTTTAAATTTTTGGTAAAATAAGGAATTTTAAAAAAGTACTATTTTACTCTAGAGTAAAGTACTTTAAAATATACTTTTACTAAAAACTTTATTTAACCTTATTTGTTGTCCCCAAGATACGTAATTAGGATATTAAATTTCATCAAAATTCGTTAAGTCATTTTCAAGATATTTAAAAAAAACTAAAAAAGTACCCAAATAAAGTACTAATGTTTGTGGACCGATATGTACCAAAAACTAATCAGTGCTTCATTTTGTTAAAAGAATGGTAGGTTTTAAATTTCATTTTAATCGGTGCAAAGGTGTGGAAAAAATCGTGGACGAAAAAAACGATAACATACATACATCCATCCATCCCCACGCACTTCCAAAAAAAATGGCATTTTTTGGCCTCTCGACGAGACCCCAGGTAATTTTTGGCAAAATCGTCACGTGCTAAAATTCAACCTAATTGAATACTACAATTTGTGACCTTAATTGAGTCCATGGGTTCCGTAGTCTTTACCTGAGGACCCTTTGAAGTCCCGCTTGGCGCGCGACCGATTACAATACTTTACCCATGCTTCGCATTGGATAAAGTAAAAATTAAGTTATACTTATAATCTAATATTTTTTATTTAACATTGGCGGCGAAAGGACCTTCTTAAATTAATGAGCGCCTGGAGAACGCAATACGCTAAACAGATGATGATATTTGAATGCATACCCTAACACACTCCAGGCGGCGCTGAGTCTTGCAAATCAACGCTGACGTAATAATGTCAACAATAAACAGTACATTAGACAAAGCCTATTTGAAACTTTTTCTCTCTTAAACATGAACAAAATTCTTAAAGATCTAATCTTTTTACTTGAATGAAATTTTGAAAATATAGATCATAATAGGTATAAAGTTTTCTTGATTGTACGAATTAGATTAAGAAATAAATTAAATTCTTTTATAAATAAATTTTAAAAAATACGGATATTATTCAAAATTGATAATCAACCCCATTTGTTATCTAGATTTATAAAATTACTAAAACAATGATGAAGAAAATGATTTTTAAATATTTCTAGTTAAAATAAAATTTAAAAAAATATAACATATACCTATATAATAATAATAACAAGATAAAAAAATACATTAAATAAATAACTAAATAAATACATTTTGTATAAGAAAAGAGAAATTTTTTTTCCAATATTTTAAATTCTTAGTTATTTCAATAAATAAGCTTGTTTAATTTTTTTTTTTTTTGGGGGGGGGGAATCTTTTCTACAAGACTCGTACCATGTGAGACAATTTGAAATGATAATAAATTTTTAATCGCTCACTTATTGATTAAACTGTTGACATTATTGCAACAATGTAAATGAAAACTCAGTAAGATATTATATTATCACTTATAATTATTACACGAGAGGTTTTTTTTGCCGAAGTAAACTTGACATTTTAATGAGAATTTTGTTGCCTGGCAACTAAACGAAAAAACTTGAGTTAAATTGACCAAAGGCAACAAAACTCGAATTATAAAATATCAAGTTTACTTCGACCCAAAAAAAGCTTGAGTGTAATTCGGTAAGACAATTTAATGAATCAATACGTAAATCACAAAATTAACAAAATTAAAACATTAATTAGTTTATTTAATTTAGAGGAAAAGTACAATTGTTAAAAATACAATTCTTATAAACAACTTGATAAAGGGGTCGGGTAGGCTAGACGGTAGCATGTCAGCCAGCTAACCAAGAGGACCCGAGTTCGAATCCGACTCGAGGCATCCGGCTAAAATCTGACCCCGAGGTAGAGACAAATTTAAATAAAATAAATAGTATCGTAAATTGGCTTATGGCTAGAAAGGCCGAAAAGCAAAAAAAAAAAAAAAAAACAACTTGATAAAAAAATAAATAGGAGAATAAAAATAAAAAAAATAATCGTATAGAATCTGAAATAAAAACATAAAATTAAATAAGATTTGTTTCCAAGCTATATAAAAAAAGCCACTTGAACCACTTTGTTGTAAACACACCTGTTTTGTTATGATTTAGACACCTGTTAATTAAAAACAAACAAAAAATTTCTAATTAATATATAATAATATTTGCTTTAACCTATTAGTGGGTTTTAAAATTAAAAAACCAATTAATAAATAAAACATAATTGAAAATATAAAGCTAGGTTCAGTTTTGTCGCTGGAAAAGTTAGGGTAAACTTTTTTCGCTGTCATAGTGACAAAAACACCGTTGCTTATGGGACTTTTAGTGTATGAATTAAATTGTCAACAAATAAATATCCTTAGAATAAAAAAATAAAAAATTTTTAACGGAATGAATGGTTTACTAGATATTATAGTTTATTTTTTTTAATATATCGTATAAGATAATTTTTAAGAAAAAAATAAAGATCGACTTCAAAAAATTAAATGCAACAAATATAAAAATACACTAAAAGGTATAAAATAATTATTATCTTATTTAGTTACAACTAAACGACGAAATATTAACATGAAATTACTTTTTGAAGTCGGTGCCAAACAAACTATACCTATAACGAAGCGTACCCGCCAAACGTTACTAAGTAAGATCCGTCGAGTGCGATTCATAAAAGGTATATGTTTGGCACCGACTTCAAAAAGTGATTTCATGTTAATATTTCGTCGTTTAGTTGTAACTAAATAAGATAATAATTATTTTATACCTTTTAGTGTATTTTATTTGTCGCATTTAATTTTTGAAGTCGGTTTTTATTTTTTCTTAAAAATTATTTTTATTTTTCTCTTTTTAGTGATGTTATTAATAGTGATCATATCATCAGAACTTGACCAAATTAATATGACACCATCCCTAAGACACCCCCTATCGGATAAAAAAAGAACCATCGAAATCGGTTCATAAACAAAGAGGTTAGGTCTAAACAAACCTAATAAAAAAGGTCTAATACCTATGGAAAAAAATCGAAAAAAATGGGACCAATCGGAAGCTAGACTGGACCCAATGCAAAAAAATTTTCAAAATCGGTTGACAATTGGCGGAGATATGAGGTAACATAGGCACAAAAAAAAAAAAAAAAATCAGTCGAATAGAGAACCTCCTCCTTTTTTGAAGTCGGTTAAAAAGTAGTCACCAACAATAAATAAGAAATTATCCAATACAATTATTGATAATATTATCATCCCCGGTTGTTATTTAGATTTATAAAATTATTAAAACAATAAAGAAGAAAAAAATATTTAAACCAATATTTATGGTTAAAATAAAATTTTCATAATTAAAAAAATAAAAATATCCCCAAAAAATCACTTTTCACTAAAAAAAGTTTTGGAAGTCCAAAAAAGTAGATAAAAGGAATTTTTTAAAAATCTGTTTTTTATTTTTTTAGATGAGTGGACATATCAAAAACTTAAAAAGTCTCAGAATTGAACACTTTTTTGCGCTTTCTACTTATTGTAATATTTCAGGAATGATAAACACTCGAACAATTATAGATTCCAGATTCTTTCCCTTAACATTAGAAAATTTCAGTCTGGCTCTATGTTTTTGGTTAGCGTAATACATGTCCCGTACGTCAGAGGGATGAACGGTAAAAACCTTTTTCATCCAGAGCCTATGCTATCAGCTGCCGATGTGTGTGTGCCTGTCGGTGTGAGGGCTGATGGGGGAAACGTAGCGGCAGAGGACGAGAGAGTTTTTGAGTTGGGACAAGGATCGACAAGTCGATTTTGGGAGTGAAAATTAATCTCGCTAGAGATTGATTTCGCAGTTGAGATTGGTCTGAAATTCGAAGAGGAAGTTTGAAAAACGAGAGATTGATGTAATAAAAGTTTGGGGTATTAATTAAGTGTTAAAATTAGTTGAAAAGGCCTAAGTTTTAAGTTATATAAAAAAATATAAGTTGGAGAAATTAACCAGATTGCAGAAAATTGTAAGTAAAAATTTTATAATGAACTACACACTGTTTTCCTTATATTACCAATTGTTGCATAGATTATAATTAATTAACTGTTCTCTATTTTTTGTTATCTTCAAAAGATTGGAATATGAACTTAAATTCGCTTTATAATAATGAAACTGAAGATACGCAGGTAGGCTTCTACAAAAAAAGAAATAAAACAAAAAGGAGTTTTGAATTCGATATATTTCGGGGGTTAGGTAATTGCACTCTCTTATATACCTTTTAAGTTGTACCTTCTCAGGTACTTGTCCATTCGCTATTATAATAGCAGGTATAGATCCCTTTCACCCAGCTCAAATCTCAATAGAAAATATTAATCCTTAGAACAACTACCCCCCCCCTCTTCCCCTACATTCCCCCCACCACATACAATTTTAAAAATAAATTTTTAAAAATTCTTACTTATAAAACTATTTTTCCAATATGTAATCAGTTTTCTTAGACTCCTGATGATGGGCTAACCCCCGAAATATATCGAATTCAAAACTCAATTTTGTTTTATTTCTTTTTTGTGAAACCTACCTCGTATCTTGGTTTTATTATTATATTAAAATGTTTCACCTAGAACCAACACCGAACTCCTTAAAAGTTATTAGGCTGTTCGGTAAGTTCATTTCGCTTTTTCCCGCCAGAGGACTTAATTACGTTTTTCGAAACTAAATTCACACTTAAGCCCCATAACCATTATATGTCTTGAGAGCTGATATTGCAAGGCTTGTGTGTGAAAAAGTTCTATTAATTCTACCCAGTAGTTTTTGGTTGGTGCCCTTTTAAATATGGAGAGCAATAAGCAGCATTTTCGTCATATTTTACTTTTTAACTTCAGAAAAGGTAAAAATGCTGTCCAAGCGAGAAAAAAATTGACGGATGTGTATGGAGAAGGCGTGTTAACAGTACGCCAGTGCCAGAACTGGTTTGCAAAATTTCGATCCGGCAATTTTGATGTCGAAGATGCACCACGGTCTGGAAGGCCGGTCGAAGCTGACAAAGATGCGATAAAGGCATTAGTTGATGCAAATCGGCGAATCACCACACGAGAGATCGGTGAGAGGTTAAATTTGTCGAATTTAACTGTTTATGGCCATTTGAAAGGCATGGACTTAACCTCGAAGCTCGATGTGTGGGTGCCCCATGTCCTTACCGAGCGAAATTTGTGTCGTCGTGTTGACGCGTGTGATTCGCTCCTCAAACGTCTAGAAAATGATCCATTTTTGAAGCGGATTATTACTGGGGACGAAAAATGGGTTGTATACAACAATGTTAAACGCAAGAGGTCATGGAGCAGAAAAGATGAACCGGCTCAAAGCGTGTCAAAAGCCAACATTTACCAAAAAAAGGTGATGCTCTCCGTTTGGTGGGATGTCAAAGGAATCGTTTTTTTGAGCTTTTGCCGGACAATACAACGATTAATTCAGAAGTCTATTGTCATCAGCTGGAAAAATTGAATGATTCACTTAAAGAGAAGAGGCCCGAATTAATCAACAGGAAGGGTGTAGTGTTCCACCAGGATAATGCGAGACCTCACACAAGTTTGGTCACTCGCCAAAAACTTTTACAGCTTGAATGGGACGTACTGCAACATCCACCATATTCTCCAGATCTGGCGCCTTCCGACTACTATTTGTTCCGGTCCCTGCAAAATTTTTTGGATGGCAAAACCTTTACCTCAAATGAAGATGTCAAAAACCACCTGGACGAGTTTTTTGCCAGCAAGGACCAAAACTTTTATGAGAGGGAATTATGTTACTGCCAGAAAGATGGCAAAAGGTGTTGGACCAGAATGGCCAATATATAATTTAATAAAATATTTATTCATTATACGAAAACTGTCTTTCATGTTCCCCAAAAAAAACGAAATGACTTTCCGAACAACCCAATATTAAATTCGCTTGTTATAAATTCTGACTATAATTTCCACACCTATATTCTAGAATTAAGCATGGTCCAGATCACCTCAGAGGAGACAACAAATGAATGCAGAGATGGAAGCTATTCCTACATTATCAAATATACTTAGGTACTATACATACTTAGCCTTCTGCAAGTGGTTTTTGAGTTTGACACCAATTTTCATCCAAAAATACTTGCAATTTTGTTCCTCTTGAAACTTTTTCAGCTAACCTGGACGTTCTTTTGTCATTTTTTTCAAAATCGCCACTTTTAAAATGTTCAACAGGTATCTTGAAATATAACATATTCTCTCACCCCAAAAATATATCGAATTCAAAACTCAATTTTGTTTTATTTCTTTTTTGTGAAACCTACCTCGCATCTTGCTCAAGTTTTATGATTATAATGAATTAAAAATCCCCGAAAATGTCTTTTTCGACCTATTTATGCGTAATCTATGATGTTAACAACTTAAGAAAATTGGACATATTATGAACCCTGTCGTTGATACAACATAAATGTCAATATCCGCAATATCAACTGTTCGGTACACCTAGTATATATAAATATGCACATATATACCGGGTGAGTTTTTCATCTTGAGACAGTCTTATAACTCAAAAACAGTGAATTATATGAAAAAAGTTGCAAATAAAAGTTTTTTATATCAAGGGGGAAACTAAACTACGCGTAAACCTATATTTTTCTTTCCATAGCCTAAATCTACAAAAAAAAAAACTGAACAACTTTTATAAGAACTATTTTTTATACGACATCAAATAAAAAAAATAATAAATCAATTAGATCTCAAAAAAACACAAATAATATTTATTCTTAGCAATTATTCAACTTAATTATCAAATAATAATGATCAAATAATTAATTGTTAAATAAATAATTTAATAATAATTAATAATTTAATAATTTTTCGACAATGTTCTGTGACATTCCAGACTGTATCGCAAGTCTTCTGAATGAAACATCTGTCTTCAACAAAAAAAAAATGCTCCATTTTTATTATTAAGATCAAGAATTTTAAATAGATCTATTAATTAGAAAATAATATCTTAAATCTGTGTATAACGAAGTTTTAAGAACATTATAAACCCTTATTTTCATTGTTGTGACTTTTAAATTTAATAATTATTTATTTAACAATTAATATTTGATAATTAAGTTGAATAATTTTTTTTATGATAATGATGAGAGAATGAGTTACACCAAAAAGGTGCAACCCCTAAAGGCCTGGGTTGGCCCCTCCATCGTGAAAAGAAGAAGAAAGAATTTTATGGGCTGGGCGGGGGTCCAAGGTATCTGTGGATACGGGTCTTAAATAGTTGAAGGTTATAAGTCGCGGGAAAGATGGTGGCAGGGAGCGAGTTCCAGTCTCTGGAGGTCATAGGGATAAAAGAGTTGGCGAAAGCGCTTGTTCGACTTTTATCCAATTTGAGAGCTAAGGGGTGCTGAGCGTTAGAAAACCGCGTGTTTCTCGTAAAGAGGGCTTTAGGGGGATAATTGATTTCAGCTCGACTGAACAGACACCGTGATAGTATCTGTAATACAGGGAAAAGGGCAGAAACGGTTCTTCAGTGAGTCAGGGAGTCGAGTGAGTTGGTTAGAGCCGGGTCTCCTATTAGTTTAATTGCTCGCTTCTGAATTGCATCCAGTGTAGCAAGAGAATGCTTGGAGGCACCCCTCTACAGATGAGAGCCATATTCGAGACAGGGACGAATTTGAGCCTTATACAGTATAAGAAGTTGACTAGGAGTATAACAGCGTCTAGACCTAAATAGGAGACCAAGCTTGCGCGCTGCAACTTTAGCAGTGGTTGAGATATGGTCATTCCATGAAAGGTCAGACACCCTAGAGTTACGCCTAGCATTGAAATTTTATCCCTGAATTCTAGTGAGTTTGAGTCGAATGATATGTTTGGGAGGTTTCTGTCGACGCGCCTAGAAATATGGCAACACTGAGTTTTCACTGCATTGTTGTTAAGAATAATTATTTTTTTTGAGATCTAATTGATTTAAATATTTTGTTTATTTGATGTCGTATTAAAAAATAGAGTTCTAATGAAAGTTGTTCAGTTTTTTTTTCTCCAGATTTAGGCTATGTATGTATGTATGTATGTAAAGAAAAATATAGGTTTCCATTTAAAAAACCGAACTTGACCTTAAAATACCCTTGAAAGCTTGTTCTAGGTCGGTGTAGTTTAGTCTCCCTCTTGATATAAATAAACTTTTATTTGAAACTTTTTTCATATAATGCACTGTTTTTGAGTTATAAGACTGTCTCAAGATAAAAAAAACTCACCCGGTATATCCGTGATTGGCGATAACATCAACCTGACTATGCTGTCCTAAAAAGAACCCTTCAATTTTTAAAATATTATTTTATTTTTCACTCCTTTAAGTAAAATTCATTGATAAAGCAAGAATTTTTCTTTATTTTTTAAATTTAAAAATAAGATTTTTACGACATGGTATGAAAATACTCCAAAGTTTTGAAATGTTATGGATGCGCAATATCCACAGCATCCATGGCCCGTAAGCCACTGATAGTATATATTTCAAAAATAAATACAATTCTTTATAAACAACAATCATTAGTAAATAAAACGTTTAATAAATTAATCAATTCTTCTTCCATAAAGGAATTATATTTTTCATATTTTTTTACATTATCAATTGATATATAGAGAATTTCTCCCCCAAACTATAATATATTTTTTTATATAAAGAATTTTGTTTATTTACTTAATTCAACAATCAAGAAATTATTTATATTTATTTATATTGATAGAGACCCAGTCTGCCGTGGAATAGATAAACAATGGACATTGATTGTTATTGTTGATTCTTTCTAATTTAATTTTTATTAAATTTATAATTTTTCTCATTAATATATCAAAGATTAATTAACATATTTACGAGAATTGTGTTGATCGCGCTTTTTAAACAAGATATATATCGCGAGACTACTGCTGGTTGATGCTATTGGAGTCTGCTGAGTCTTAAGTCTGGACCAAGAGAGAATGAAAAAGATGTGATCCATTTAGCTATGATCAAGCATCATTTCGCGATTAGCCCGTATGATGCCTTTATACCAAACACTGATATGGATCACCAAATGGATTTGTAATCTGAGATGTTATATATTCAATCCCCCAGGCCATCAATTAATCATAAGTTTCCTTCATTTGACATGACAAATACAGGAAACTTATGATTAATTAATTATTCCAGCGCCTCCCAATCGATCGCAGACCCCAAGATCGAAAATAATTTTCTCTTCACCCGGGGCGCGACCACAACAAGACCGTCTAAAGACAATTAATAACAAATTTAAATTTAGGGAACGAAGAAAAGATTATTTTTATTATAGACAAAAGGATCGATTGGGAGGCGCTGGAATATTTAATTGTTTAATTAATGAATCAAGGCCTACGCTGCGAAAAATGAACGAGGAGAGGATTAAAAAAGAAATTCCATAATTCATATAGACAATAGGTATTAGTTTGGGTTCAGGGATCAGTAGCTTAGTGGATATAGGAGCTAAAGCTCTTATGACAAAGCATTGCAGTACACATGCAAAGATCCCGGGTTCGAGCCCCGGCTGATCCTTTTGTCTATAATAAAAATAATCTTTTTCTTCGTTCCCTAAATTTAAACTTATGATTAATTTTTATTGTTTAAAATATTATTAAGGGTTTTTTTTTTTTAATTATCCTCCCTAGAAGTGAATATTAAAGCAATTATTTTTTCAAATTTTTTCAAATTTCCATTGAAAAACATTTCTAGATTGTTTTTTTTTTAATAAAAGATTTGTATTTATTTATCTCCATAATAGGACAACCTGTTTGATTTCTCCTTATAAATTATCAAAATCTTTTCAATTAACTTAAGAATTAAGAATTTTTAAGGACTTTTTTTAAAGGGAAATTAAAATTGGACAAATAAATAAATAAAAAAAAAGTACTATTTTTTTATAAATACTTAATATATGTATATATATATTTTTTTTATCATTTTCAAAAAAATTCCTTAAATTTAAATAAATAATATTTAAATTATAAGGAGTATTAAAAAAAAATTTTTAAATTCAATACATTAGCACTATTACAGATAATAAATGATAAAATAATATAAAAAAATAAAATGGGTTACTTATAGATACAAAAAATAAAAAGTAAATATATTAATATAATCTGCAAATATTAACAAAAAAAAAATATTTGTACTTGTTATTTGTTATTAGAAAAAAAATATATAAATAAACTAGAACACACAGTCAGTCAATGAATATCACAGGTATAACGAAAATTAAATTAAATTAAAAAAAAATTGTAAAAATGTAGTATAGGTACAATCCGTGACGTCACATGGAAATATAGAACATATCTAATCAAAGCTAATCTTATATAGAACCGAATTTGTGAAAAACTTTATTGGGAACCTTGGTGTAGGGGTAATTATTTGTCCCACGGTGGCTAGTTTTAATTTAGACCACCAGAAAGCGTGTCGGAATTCAATAAATGAAAATTTACAAGCCCTGTAAAATTGATTGATAAAGGCAGAATTTTTCGTTATTTTTTAAATTTAAAAATTCGATTTTTATGACATGCTTAGAAAATACTCCTCAAGTTTTGTAATTTTATATAAATTTTTAAAATAAATACAATTCTTTATAAACAACAATGATACAACGTTTAATAAGCAATTAATCAATTATTCCTCATACATAAAGCAATTATTTTTCAAATTTTCAATAGATAAATAGATAATTTCTCCCCCAAATAAATTAAGCGTTTTTCTGTTTGTTTGTTTTTATAAAGAATATTGTTTATTTACTTAATTCAACAATTAAGAAATTATTTATATTTATTTATCTTGATAGAGATCCACCCTGCCGTGGGATAGATAAACAATGGACATTGAGTGGATTTGTTTATTTTTATTGTTTAAAAAATTATTAAGTTTTTTTTTTTTTAATATAAAAAATTATTTTTTCAAATTTCATAAAATTTCCATTGATATAGGGAGAATTTCTATTGAAATGTCTGAATTTAAAAAAAAAACGTTTCTAGGTTGTTTTTTTATAATAGATTTTTGTATTTATTTATCTCCATTTTTATTTAGCATCTGACAATCTGACGTCACAGACCGTATACTACATTTTAGCAAAAAGAAAAAATTTTAAATCTTTGATAAGAAAAAAGAATGGAAATATTTCTTCTTTTTTTTTTTAATATATAATAATAAATAATAATAAACTATTTTATTCATATAAAATATGTAGGTACTAAAATTTTATATAAACATGGTTTCAAAATTTGATTTCAGGTAAAAAAAAAAAAAAAATATTAATAATAATAATAATTAAAGAAATACAAATTCTACATATTTCCGCATATATCAGTAAATAATATTATTATTATTAAAAATTGTTGTTTTGTTGAAACCATAGGAAGAACGATTTTTTGTGGGGGAAAAACAATAATAACAAAATCATATAGGGTGATTCAAAAGTTTATCCGGGATTTTCGAGCGTAGAGTATCGAGCAAAGTTTCTTTATATCCGTGGCGTAGATGTAGATTTAGCCGCTAGAGAACAATAACAAAATTTTCGGGGTTCGTTTTACGGCACACGTGAAATTTGGTGTACCACACTGATTCTGTTTGATATTTCGAACTGAGATAGATTTTACGAATTTTTCAAGGCAAGTTTCTTTTTTGTTATGAATTCCCTCTAGCGGCTAAATATAATATATTCCAGGGTGTTTATTATATATGAAATTTCGAAGGATGCTCTATCTACTGATTTGGTCTCCGCCACCCTGTAGATATACATTATAATTAAATGATTAGTAAAAAAAATTATTAACATTATATTGACATTTTTATTTATATATTTTTTAAATGCATATAAATTTGTATTAATTGGGGGGGGGGGTCATAATTAATTGAAAAAAAATAAATTTATTTTTACCATTTTTGCATTGCAATATAAACCGATTCTTCCTATATATAAGAACACAATAATATATTTACAGTGAAAATTAAAAAAATTGAAAAAAAAATAATAATTTTTTATATATAAATAAGTAAGTACATATAAATTACAAAAATGAATGTCAATTATTATTTTTAAAAGGAATTTTTCATTTTTCGTTATATGGGGTTGAATTTATAATACAATAATACTTGATAAGTAAATTTGGTTGATATAAGGAAGATTTTTTAATAATTTATAGGGTGGGGCAGAGCACTTTGCTTATTTAGAAATTCAATTAAGAAAATATTAATGGAGATGTATATTTAATTCTTTGAACAGCATCAAGTACAACGTTTAAAATCTATGATTACACAGTTTTAAAGATGGTATCAGGCAGAGGGCGTCCATTATTCTCAATACACTGCGTCATCTCCTTGAGGGGTGGATCTGCACTGCCCTCTGTGAATATTTGTTATGGGTCTATCTACTATAAAATCCCTTGTCTACAACGATCTCACCTGGAGAACATCATTCGCCAACCAGGCGCGGATCCAGACCTCTGATTTGGGGGGGGGGGGGGCGGTCGTCGGCATTTAAGATCTACTTTTGATCTCGCAAGTTAGTCGCGGTCGAATTGTCCAAGCGGGGGGAGGGGCAGAGACCCCCCCCCCCACACACATAGAACTTTATTTTCTTCAATTTTAAAATTTAATGTTATAAAAAAAAAATTAAATAAACATATAAAAAATGTTGATCTCCAATGCTTTGGGGGGGGGTGGTAGCCCCCGTCGCCCCCCCCCCCTGGATCCGCGCATGTCGCCAACATACCCGTCGATATGCTGGAAAGAGTTGAACGAAACTTCTGAGTTCGATTTACGTATTGTATTGAAAATAATGGAAGCCATCTGCCTGATAAAATTATCATCTTTAAAACTGTCTAAACATAAAATTTAAATGTTTTACTTGATGTTGTTCAAAGAATTAAATTAACATCTGCGTTACTATTTTCTTAATTGAATTTCTAAATAAGCAAAGTACTATGCCCCACCCTATATAATTATATATTGTATTTTTTTTTTTTAATATAACTGTTGGCTTTATTTTAAGTTAATTAATTAGTTATTATGATGAAATTCATCAAATATGAGGAATTTTTAAAAATAAATTAAAATTGAAACTTTTTTTTTTTTTAAGGAATGTCAAATTAAAATGACAAAAATCAAAAAAATGTATATGTAATTTGAAGTGATAATAACTTCATATTCAGAGGTGTATGATAAAAGATTCTATTATACAATATTGCCCTAGAGATGTATTGATTTTATCAATAAATCAAAGTGAAAATTTTTTCAATAAAATCATATCATTTTCATAAAGAGAAACAAAGAGGTTGTTCTCTGCTTGATGCAAATAAACATACTTACACACATATATCAAAATTATATATATGTATGTGTTTGAGACTATAGTTTCGAAGGCCTAGCCCTCATCATCAATCTTTTAAATTATAAATATTATTTTTCAGGGGATCAGTATGGCGAGGATATTGAAATTTTTTTCCTTCTTTCTCAGCTTGTTAGCCAGGTAGAATTAATTTTTTTTTCTTTAATTCTACCTGGCTAACAAGCTGAGAAAGAAGGAAAAATTTTCAATATCCACGCGATACTGATCCCATGAAAAACAATATTTATAATTAAAAAGACTGATGATGAAGACCAAGCCTTCGAAACTATAATCTCAAACATAAGTAATATATATACAGGTATATAATTTCGATATAAAGGGTGTCTGGTAGCAGATTTATATTTTCAAACTTAAATAAAAAACGTAATAATTGACATAAAAGTTTTATTAAGAGCATTGAACGAAAGAATAGAAATGCGGATTTAATTTTTTAAACAGTATGTCATCCAGATGTCTTCCGTCGAGTTCTTTATTCTCTTTCGCCTGGCCTCGAGAATTTTCGAAAAAAAATGGTCCAATTATCTCATGCGTGGATAAGGCACACCAAACAGTTACCCTGGGGCAATGCAATGGTTTTTGATGTTTCAATCGAGGGTTGCGGGTTCTTGGAGACCAGTAACGGCAGTTTTGCTTGTTGACGTGGCCGTTTAAGTGAAAATGAGCCTCGTCGCTCCAAAAAATGGGATTTACAGTGCGAAAACGCTCCAACATCAGCAATTACGTAAGAATCATTACTCTTAAAAAATGTCTCCACAGCGAACGCGCGATGCTCACTCGACCACTGCGACATCGTGACTGACAAATCCGCACGAACGATAATTCCAACGGCGCCACCCTCCCCCCACACCGTTTATTACTTTTTGAAATAATCGTATTTAAAAATATAAATCTGCCACCAGACACCCTGTATATGTGTGTATGTTTATTTGCATCAAGCAGAGGACAACCTCTTTGTTTCTCTTTTTGAATCAACAACTCTGCTACTCTCGGCAAAATAAAAACTTTCCATATCATTTTGATTAATTGACGAAATTGGATTTTTCACCTGAATGAGTTTTTATTGAAAAATTACTTCTTTTTTTTTCAAAAAATCTGACAAATAACATTATAATAAAAAATTAAACAATCAAATAAATATTATTTTAAAATTCATTAATGAGAATTCTCTATTTTTATTATATAATATTATTGGCACAGAATTGAAATTAATCTCTACAATCAAAGTATAAATATATTTAGTGCCCAAAAATTAGAGAAAATTCAAATTTCTACAAATTTAAATAATAAAAACTAATGGAAGATTAAAAATAATAATATAATATACATAAATGACTGGAATTTGATTTACTAAATTATTCATCTACCTATAGGTATAGATAGATAGATATATTTTTAAATATATATATATATATAATTTACTATAAATTGTATTGTATTTTTTTTGTTTTATTTATTTAGTCTAGTAACAAAATATTAAATCCATCTAGATATTTTTTAAATCAATGAGTAAGTAATACATCTATTTTTGTTGATTTTTTTGTTATTTTTGTTTTTTTGTTGTTTTTTTTTCATCTTTTGATTAAATAAAATGTAAAATATTTATCATATTTTAATCTGATACAGATCAATATTTTATTGTATTATTATTATTATTATATTCATTTTTTTTTTTAATATTTTCATGCTAAATGAAATAAAATATTTTTTTTTTTACTTTTTGATAATAATAATATAAAATGAACATTGTTTTTTTTTTGTTTTTTTTTGTTTTTTATCTGGTTTATAATAAGTGTATGTGCAATTTTTGTGATTAAAAATGTATTTAGAAAATATTTAATCACTTGATACAATCAATTAATATAGCCAGTTAGAATAATTTTTTTTTTTTTTAGGTTAAGTTTTTTCGCCTTTTTTTTGTTTATTTTATTTATTCATTTATTTGTTGTTTTTGAAGTCAATGTGATTATAGATATTCTTTAGTTTTTATTTATTTATTGTATTAAATTATTATTATATTGTTTTAAGATTAATTTGAAATAATTACATATTTTAATTGTTATTTATTTATTTAAGAAAATTAAGCGAGCGAAAACAATACACACGGCCTATTTGAAGAACATGATTTAAATAAATAATTTTATTATTCTCTTTTAAAGCTTTTAAATGTGTATAAAAAAAAAGCAAGTTTTATTATAAAATTTCTTAATATTCAGTTTATTTTATGTAATTTATATAGAGAACTTGAAAAATTATTTATTTAAAATCTCAACTAAAATTGTTTTTTTTTTCAAATACTGCCGTGTTATCTAGGTATATTTATAGCATAGAGTGAGTAATATAGAGTGGAAGGCTCCATAAGGAGCCAATGTATTTTAGCGTATACGAGTTACAGAGCTCTCTGGCGAGACAAGGGCAAAACCATTGGAAAATAAAATGGCGGAAACAGCTCTCTTTGGGGCGCATTTTGGTGACATTATCAAGAGTAAAAAATACGCTTATATATATATATATATATTAAACATAAAGGGTATGTATCTTTTATCTATGACAAAGGCTTTGGATGTTCTATGACCTTTGGATAGCTCTTAAGAACTTTTTATCTATGACAAAGGCTTTGGATGTTCTATGACCTTTGGATAGCTCTTAAGAACTAAGAGTTTGCTAAGTGCAGTCGCTAGAGAGCGCTTTTCCTTTATACGATAGCCTTCCACTCTATATTACTCTAAATAAGTGTAGCTTAATTTTCTGAAATTTTTATGTCTTTCAATCTAAGAAAAAAAAAATATGTAGTAATAATCATAATAATAATCAATATTATCATTATTTATTTTAAATGTTTGTTATTTTTTTTCTTAATGAAATTAATTTTGTCAATAAACAAACTGAATGTAACAATGTTTGACTGTTTAAAAGTGGTTCATATGTGCAATTAGATTCGTAATTCAAAAAAGTACTGAGTATTTGAGAATAATATAATAATAAATAGGTAATATATATAATACAAGTTTAATTAAAAGTTCGTGACCCAAATTTTATTATAATTGAAAACTCTATTTTATAAAATAAATTTTGAAATAAAGAGCAGGGTCGGATTTAGAGGCTCTCTACAATTTTTCATTTAACAATAATTTTACTTAAATTTGAAACTTTACATCGCCTAATATGAATTCGAAATTCTAATTCTATTGATTAGAACAAAAAAGAGAATATTTTGTTTTTCAGAATTAGAAAGTATCACTTTCTTGGTCTCCTTGATTGTTAATTTTTCTATTATTGTTAGAATTTGACCATGGCCACTTGGATTGTAAAAAATCAAGTTTCAACTTTCAAAGGGAGACGAACTTTTAAAAAACAAACTTTATATATATTTAAAAAAATTTTAATGAAATGTTTTTTTTTTGTTTTTTTTTATATTGCCTTCTCTAAATATTCATTAATCTATGATTTTTATTTATTTATTTATTTGAAAGTTCTAAGAGGCATTGATTTTTTTTTCAGTTCAGTTCAATTCAAAGTATCACATTGAGAGGCAATTAATTCAATTCTCTAAATATGAATAAATATAATTCACATTCACTTCAAAAAAATTAATAATATAATCCCTAAAATTGATTATCTTTATAATTATTTTATGTAAATTATTCACATATTCAATGGATTTGAATTATTTTAAATACATCTTTCTGTTTTAATTTTTAATTTGATTTACAAAAAAGGACGATTTGTCTGTGCTTTATAAAGAACATTCAAAATGTTTGGGGATTTTTTTTTTTTTGGAACGATTTTGAAAATATTTTAGAATGGAGTCTTAATAAATAAATAATTAAAATATCTATTTTTAGTGTATTTTCCTATGAAAATCCATTTATTTCAACTTTATATAAATAAAAAGATCAACATTTATTAAAGGAGAGAATATTAGAGAATATTTTGATAAAAATTTCATTTTTTTATTATTATATACTATATATAATATAGATATATAAGTGAGTGTAATTTTAGAAAGCAGCAGTTTTTTTAGGTTTGAACCTCAAAAAACATTTGTAGTAGGCAATAATTGAAGTTCAATAATCGTAATAGAGAAAATAAATATTATATATATATATATATATATATATATATATATATATTTATATATATATATATCCCAAATATATTTTTTTTATTAGATGTTTAATTTTAAATAGATGAAAAGCCAGCGGAAGTATACATTTTTTTCCTTTAAAATGGTATATTCCGGAATTCTTACATGAGAAAAATCTGCGGAACCCGGGACATATGGTCATTGGTCACCTTATCCTTAAGACTTTTCATTTTAAACTCAATCACTCAATTAATTATAAAATTTTCCATTCGATTAGTTAAGAGATAATTATAAACAGTGTAAAAATAAAATACACGTATAATTCAGACTAGATTTTTGTATTTTATTTTATATTTTTGTTTAATTCTTATTATGTTATTAATAAATCTTTTATTATAATAATAATAGAAAAAATGTTTTTTTTTTAATTTATCAAAAATTCTAATAATAATCAAATTCACCACTAAAGCTTCAATAAATTTGTTATAGGAAACATAATATTATCTAACTTAAGTATAAATAATGACCCAATCTTTCATGACATGGAATATCAATCTTTCTATTATATAGCATCAATCTGGTATTATCTTATTAATCCTCTTACCCTTAAATAAAAAAAAAATTATATTTCTACAGCGGTTCTTAACAGTGAGATCTATGATAGTAAAACGTGGATTATAATTGTGTAATTTATTTGAGACTATACATAGTTTCGTAAGGCTTATTTTTATCTTCAGTTCAATATGAATTAAACTTTAGTTAGAATTTTAATGTGAAATATTATTTATATAAGAAATATTTTACTGATCTTCAGTTTAATATAATAATAATAATAATATTTAGAATTCAATTCTGACTAAGAATATAGCTATTAAATATTCATATGAAATTTTAAAATATGTACAAATCTTTTAAAAAATATTCATTCAAACGTTTAATTTAATTTTTTTGTTTTTAAGGTTTGTATTTGTATTTAAAAATTATTTTTCAATATGAAATTTTATTTATATTGTTGCCAGATTTAAATGTTTTCAAATCATTTGATGATTAGAGAAAATAAAATAAAATAAAAATTACTATTATTATTTGTTTTTTTTTCATGTTTCGAAATTTTACTCATCTTCAGTTTAATATAATAATAATAATAATAATAATAATATTTAGAATTCAATTCGGACTAAGAATATATTAAATATTCATATTAAATTTTAAAATATATACAAAATCTTTTAAAAAATGTTCATTCAAACGTTTAATTTAATTTTTTGTTTTTAAGATTTGTATTTATTTTAATTATTATATAACAATCAATCAAATTTTATTTATATTATTAGTCTTGTTGCCGTGATCACAAAGCACGGCCTATTGAACAATACAAAATATTAGTATTGTTGTTATTATTATTTTCTCCATTTTGCTTGTTTATTTTAATAAACAGAAACAAAATATATCTCTATCTATGATTTGTTTATTAATTCTCAAACTTAAAGTATAAAATAAAGTAAGTATAGATTGAAGAAGATAATGCATCAAGCAGAGGACAACCTCATTGATTTCTCTTTATGAATCAACAACTCTCTAGGCAAATCAAAATCTTTTCAATTGAAGAAGATAAAGGTTAAGTCTTCTAAAACTGTTTTCTAGACGGTAACTAGAAGACAATTTTTTTTCTATTTTTATTAATAAATAATTAATTCTATATTTAAAAAAAATGACTAGGACAAATTATAGGAAACATATGGTTATTTTTAATTTAATTTTGGCCATAAGCATTAATAATAAAAAAAAAATAAGACTTTTCTTTTATAATTCATTAAATAACTTAAGACATGGAATTTTTAAACAGTAATATCTTAAATTAAAAGCCCAGGCTTTTATTTTAGACAAAAGTGGACTGACTCCTTTTCTGAGACTAATAATTTCAGGTCGTTTTTTGAATAAAAAAAATTGTCAAAAATAATATAAAAAAACACAATGAACAAAAAAGTACTAGTGATATTAAAATGCTTTTTCGTCTTTTTTAGAATTGGTAGAGGGGGGTCGATGATGAAGATAAATCTTCGAAACTATAGTCTCTAACAAATCAATTATAAATAAATTCAAATCTTTTATAAAAAAAATAATCTTCAAACATATATTAAAAACTCAAAAGTTTCGGGAGAATGTTTCCCTTTATCAATGAAATTTGAAAAAGTTGCTTATTAATTTATTTTATTGTCAGTGTGCCGTCAAATTTTTAAATTATTAAAAGTGTGCCGTGACAAAGATAAGGTTAAGAATCACTGGTCTAACCATTGATAGAGTATAGATCGTATTTAAGGTCCTGTGAACAAATCTATTATGATTTTAGGGAGCTTGAGAAGTTATATAACCAAAGTAGCTTATATAAAAAGCAGGATTCATTTTCTTTTGCAGTGCAGGCATAACGGGATTTTCCCAAAATTTATAACTAATCAGCTGATTAAATTGGAGGGTGCGGTACCAGTTGCTGATAACAAATATTCACATGTTTTTATTTCTCAGGTAGACAAGTTAAGGGCTTGTTATGTTGAATTCTGAAGTGTGTCAAGCACATGAGAACGAAGAACTTCTCTATGTTACTGTAGAACAGATTTGGGCAAAAATAATGAAGGATACAAGACCACGCGTGTACAACTCACTGAAATCGTTTTTTGAGAAGTATTATGAAAGTAAATAAATTAAGGACCTAAGTAAAAAGGGAACGGTTAAACCGGATGAAGAACAAAACAACACTGATATTAAACATATACCAGGTGTATGCATATGAAATGAGCCTTTTATGATAGATGGCCGTGTAGGTTATTTTTATTTTGAACGAACAATAACCTTATTTTTTTTCATTGCTTTGGCATCTGTCAACAAAGTTCAATGTTAAAAATTTGATTTGCACTACATCAATATAAAAAATTTCGTGTTGAAAATGTCGAATTTTGTGCCTACAGCATACGATATGCGGACAGCATTAAAATTGTTATCATTTAAAGAAAAACGGGGCAGAATCTCAACGAATGCTTGAAGAAGCATGCTCTATCATTAGCAACATGCAAAAGATGGTTTCAACGATGAAGATGGGATCAGAAAGGTGTCGTCTATCATGAGCTATTGAAACTGTAAATACTAAACGCTACCAACAACAATTAATTGATTTGAGCCGTGTGTTGCAGGAAAAACGGCCAGAATATCAAAAAAGGTAACATAAAGTGATTTTCCTTCATGACAATGCTTCTTCACATAAAGCAAAAACGGTTCAGGATACGCTGGAAGCACTCAACTGGGAATTGCTACCCCATGGGGCTTACTCACCAGACCTGGCTCCTTCCGACTACCACCTGTTTTCGTCGATGGGCCACGCACTTAAAGAGCAGCACTTCAAAACTTAGAAGAAGTCGAAAAATGGGTCAATGAATGGTTTTCTTCCAAAGACCAGCAGTTTTTTTTGGAAGGGGGTCCACCAATTGCCAGAAAGGTTGTCAAAATGTGTGGAAAGTGATGGAGAGTACTTTGAATAAAATATTTTTTTCTTTCCTATTTAAAAAAAGTGTTTTATTTTCATAAAAAAAGGCTCATTTCATAAGCATACACCTGGTAGTAAATGTCCCATTGCATGAGATACCCCCTAGAGTGAATAAAATTTTAAGTTATGGCAATAAATTTGCATTCGTCTCAAGTGAGATCAATTCACCAAATAGCAGTTTTGTAGAATTGGTATGTGAAATGGAGAAGCATTTGAAGAGTATAAAGCCTGAAATACAGAGGAACCTAACTAGAACTCTGGAAGATCGGAGGTTGTCCAATGATATAAATTACACCAAAAAATATGTACACCGGTTTAAAGAAGAAATACAAGTTTTAATGTCGGATAAATCTAATATAACTGTGGTGATGAACAAATCAGAATATCTTAAAAAATGGATGATATCTTATCTGATAAAGATAAATTTCAAGTAACAAAAACAACATCTTTAGTTTCTCTACAGAGGAAAATCACCAAGTATTTATGGCAACTGGTTAATTTGGATATTATAGACAAAAACACCTATAACTTATGGCGGTTGTAGTGATGAGATAAGAAGACGGATACAACTAGCCAAAAGTGCAATGTCCCGACTCACAAAGATATGGAAGGACAGACAAATCTCCAACAACACCAAGATGAGACTAGTCCAATCCCTAATTTTTTCTATCTTCCTGTATGGAGCGGAGACGTGGACTATGGTGCAAAGGGACCGGGACCGGGTGCGCGCCTTCGAGATGTGGTGTTGGCGAAGGCTTCTTAGAATTCCTTGGACGGCCCGTCCTAAGTGAGCTGGGAGTACAGGTGCGTCTGGATGATATTGTCTCTCAACGATTCCTCCGATACTTAGGGCATATAATGCGCCGAGAGAATGCGCTAGAGATGACCATCATAGAAGGAAAAGTCTGGGGTAAAAGACCGCGAGGGAGGTTTCTATCAAGATGGATCGACCAGGTGACCAAACTAACTGGCAGTCCTCTGCGCGACGTCGTCTCGGGGGCGCGTGACAGAAATAAGTGGCGCCTTACTGTGAACAGGGCCATATTACTACATGCCGATCACGACGCCGCATTTATTTAGAAGAAGAAGAAGACAAAAACACCTATAACTGTATGAAGCCTTACCGTACTCCAATACCATCTAAAATTTATGCTTTAGTTAAAGCTCACAAAATTAATATGCGATTAAGGATAATAGTATCTTCAGTAGGTTCTCCCTTAAATGGCTTAAGTAAATTCTTTACCAATAGAAAACAGGTTAACCAAGTCCAATGATCTGATTTTAAAAACACAAAAGATGGAATTGAAACAATAAGAGGTTTTAGTTTCTTTTGATGTGGTGGACATGTTCGGCTCCATTGAGGTGAATTTAGTGTTGGATATTTTAAATAGCAGATGGAATGACGTACAAATGTACACACATATAGATAAAAATATTTTTATGGAGGGTTTGACTCTGTGTTTGAATCGTGAATCAGCTCTTCTACTGAACGGTCGCATTTTACCTTCGTATCCAGAGCTAAGTCCAACGAATAACTTTCTTATCTTTATCTACATGCTAATCTGAATTTTGTTTATATTATATATATTTTATTTTATTTTTCTGTCCTATTTCTTTGTGTTATTTTTTTCATTTTTTTCTAATATGTAGCCCATTTATTCATGTTTTGAAGCCAATTAATTTACATATATTCCCCCATGGCTGGTTCGTCCAGCATGGGGGACCTCATCCTCATTCCCCCAGACCCTATTGGTACTTCTGACCTACCCTTTATCCCCCTGACCCTATTGGTACACCTCATGGTGCCGATTCTAACCAAAAAATAATTGAAACAGGCGTAACTCACTAAGGGAAAAAAGTAGCAAATCTCTAAGCGTCCCATTAAAAACTAAAAGACAGGTAATAGATGCTAAACTTATACAAAAAAAACTTGAAAAATCAAAGATGATACCAAAGTTAACTATATCTAAAGTTCCTAAAGACAATTCCTCACTTCCTCCCATATTCGTATCAAACTTCCAGTCTGAAATAAGTATAAATATTTCAATAGATTCGATGTCCCCTATAGGAAAAAACAGATTTAAACTCACTACTAATTCTTAGATGGGAGCCAACAAGCTAATTGAAGCAGGAAAAAAATACTCACAATCTAAAATTTTACATTCCCTCCTTTGCCGCTTTTAGAGAGGGTAATCATCAAAAATGTTCCAATTGACCTTTCAGTCGATAATATCAAAAAAGGCTACGAAATCAATCGAATCACTCGCTTCAACAAAAAAATTAGGAAAGCTATCCAGAAAGATGATAGCACTGAAGAAATCACCACCGGGACGGGACACAAAATCATTACTAATATATACAGAAAACCATCCAAATCCAATAGAATAATTAGTTTTAATTCTTACCACCCCTTATCACAAAAGATGTCCATTTTATATGGAGAAATTGCAAGAATATATAGGATATCACACAAATCCTTCCTTCGTGTAAATATAGAGGATTTTACCAAACAATGTGAATCAAATGGATATACAAGGGGGATGGTAGAACAGTTGACGAATAAGTACATTGTGAATGAATGGAAGATGAAAAGGAGGGGAAAAAGACCTGAAAATACTTTAAAATTCAGAGGGTCATTAACATATGTTCCCGGCCTAACTGATATTATGGTGGTTAGCGAAACGCCCAGTAAAGCCCTTGGCATTGTTGTATAAAGATGTGATGGTGAAAGATGTTCTTGCTGAGAGCAACGTAGTAAACAAGAACAGTTGCAAAGATTGTGATAAATTTTATATTAGAGAGACAAAAAGATTACTTCAGACTAGAGTAGTTGAACAGACCAAAAAGTACTACTGCCTCTTGATGAGAACTCAAAGGAGCTCCCTTATTAGAGTATGCTGTGCATACAGAACCGTGTCAACAGTCGCAATCCAAGTTCTTGCTTCGGTGCCCCCAATTGATCTATTAGTATCGGAAAGATCCTACAATTTTGGGGCTGAACCAGCATCGCGACCAATGAATAGAGAATGGCTATTTCAAAGGTGGGAGAACGCCCTAGAGGGTAGATGGACCCACCAACTAATACCGAATGTGAAGGTGTGGTGTCACCAAAAAAATAAAAACCTGGATTTTTATATAACTCATGGTAAATTTGGGACCTATTTAAAGAAAATGGGAATCAAAGAAGATGAGAAATGCTGTGAGTGTGATACTCCAGACTCTCCGAAGCACACAATATTCGAGTGTGCCCAATGGAACGGCATTAGAGTCCGTACAGAGGAGCGACTCGAAGCTCTCGGTTGAGAATTTTGCAACATTAATGACGAGGGACGATGGAAGCTGGAGAGTGATATCGGACCTCTGCAGGGAGATATTAACCGCCAAGGATACCGGGTGATAAGGAGGTCTACCTGCCTACCCTAAAGTAATGCAAATAGCGGTTCCAGGGTAGGGTGAATCGGGGAGAGGAGGGGTTTTAGTCGGTAGGAGTCCGACACTATCCATGAAGAGGTGTCCATGACGGATTTCCCCTCCAAAAAAAAGTAAGTTACTAATAGTAAATTAATTTCAGCTCTAGCCATTCATGCATTGGACAATAAGCATAGGTTCAATTTTGATGAAGTTAAAATTTTATGTAAAGATAATGATGACTTCAAACGAAAAATGAAGGAATCATTACATATCTTAAAAAATAGGGAACTCGTGTTGTTTCATGAGTAAGTAAATTTAAATCAACCCTGTTAATTGCTGAAACAATACTAAAATTAATTTTAGAGAAGTTGCGTACTCAAAACACAGTCTTAAGTGCTGAATTATCCGAGGCACTGTGGGAGAGAATAAAAGAACGCCGCACTATTAGTAACAGGACTATTAATATACACTGTAGTGGAAAATAAGTGGAACACTTAGAAAAATTTAGTTTTTTTTTTTTAAATAATTTTCAGAAAAAACATTTTTTATGTAAACTTTTAATATGTTGGGGTTATGAGTTATTAACTATAAAAATCTTCTAAAAGTTAAGTGACTTAATTCAAATTAAAAATAGTGTTCGAGCGGCGACCGACTGATGACGCTGCGTTCGCTCGCAAAGAACAAATTGTTATAATCAAACCTATTATTGGAATATTCTGTAGAAACAATTGTGACATTTCAGTCTAGTTATCGTATCACTTGATACGTATACTACACTGTAATATAAATTGAATATTTCTCAATAAACTGATAAATTAATCTCGTTGAACTCAAAGGAAAACAAAGCAGAGACTTCACTTCTGCAGGATTCTTTTATATGCTTTGACTTGAACGAGGTAAATCAATCAACTCACCACATCCGGTATTTCATTCATTTCTTGTCCTGTACCTCTTATCCCTCGAGGCTATACCTCTTCTCACTAGCGAGGGTCAATCCCAAGCTTGAGAGACGAAACTCGCCCACCAGGGTAAGCCCTCTCTATCCACGGTAAGAGGCTGGACAAATACATTCTGTGATTGTACAAATATTTTTAAACATTTTCAGAGTGAAAACAATGTATTACTTTAATTTAAACCCTTTAAAATTAATAAATTTATTTAAACTAGCATAAATTTTCAGGTTTGAAATCTGATCCCTTTATTGAATTGTATTCAATGATTATCGTCTAATATCGAATTAAATTGAATATTTTAAATGTTTATCAGTTCGATTTGAATTTGTCATCTTTTATTTTAATTTCATTTGAAATATTGTCCAAGTATAATGCCTCTAAAGACCGTGGAAGTAGCTCAAGCTGTAGCTCTAATAAATGATAGAAGATCGTATCGGTATGTCTCTCAACGACTTAAAGAGGAGGTATCCACAGAACTCTGTGGATAAAAAGATATAGAGAAACAAACTCTTATGCCAGTCTGGTCGAATTAGAGCTTCAAATGAGAGAGATGACCGATTCATTCTATTGGAGGTATTGAGGGATCGGTAATGTATAGCAGCTCAAATTCAACAGCGTCTTCTACAAACTCGACAAGTATACCTAAGTGTTTGGAATATCAGAATTCTCCGGGAATTAGGGTTGAAGTCAAAAAGGCCAGTGACAGGCCCTCTTTTGACACCGAATTACCGAATCAATCTAAGTGTTCCACTTTTTTGTACCACATTGCATAGTTTCGTCACTCATGGGTGCATGAATGAATCCTGCGAATGAAAATAAGCTTACTACAGGAGCAGATGAGCAAATCGTAGTATTATTGTATTGTAAAAATAATCTACAAAAGAAAAAGACATCTGAGTCTTTGCTCTAATCTTTGTCAAAATTACAAAACAAATAATAGTCCAGGAACTATCTTAAAAAAAAATAGTTGAGTAAGATTTTTGATGTAAAACTCCTCCAATAGCATTAACAGATGGATCTGATTGCTATCATCGTAGAAATTTCAAATTTCTACGATGATACACTTAACACAGAAGAAGAATCTTGATAATCATTTGCCATCATCTAGATTCCCAAAAAAATTCAGAAATTGAAAAAATCTATTTATGGGGTCGAAATATGGGGGGATGGATTTCTTCATAGAAAAAAAGGCATTTCCCTCATTTTCACGGTTGTATATCGAAATTCCAGACTTTTTCCGGTTGGGTGGCCACCCTGCACGTGATGCAGCGAGCTATAGAAAGATCCATGCTCGGAGAGACCAAATAGCACCATCCGCCTGAGAACGCGAGTCATCGTCGTCGTTGAAAGAATCGCTTTGTTGAAATGGAACTGGCCTGGACACATAGATGAACGATGGACCAAGAGGATTCTCGAATGGAGGCCCAGAGAGGATGCTTTTCGTAGTAAAGGCCGACCACCGTCAAAATAATCCGATGACATTTAAACATATCACCATCAAGCAGCGCAAGACAGAACAAAATGGAGAATTCTAAGGGAAGTCTACGTCCAGCAATGGACCAGAATGGCTGATTGATGATCAGGGACCGGTCAAATTGTCTATTTTGAAAAGATTTGTAAATAAGATAGTTTACTTTTCTGTTGGACAACAACTAATAAACAAATAAACAAACATGCTTTTTATATTGTTATCGTGAATTCTAAAATCTAACGAAAATGTATGAGAGGGGGCCTGGTACGAAGAAAATGTCTAGGGCCCCAAAGTGGGTTAATCCGGTCCTGTTGATGATAATGATGACCAATGTTCCCTCTAAGCTGTGCGCAGCGCACATAAATTTAAACATAGTGCAGAAAATAAAATTGCACCTGCATATGAAATCCATATAAAAAAATGAAAAAAAAAAATTGAATCAAATGTAGTTTTAGATTTTACTCCAAAAAGTCATGATAAATTACAAATTCAGTTAAAAGATATATTCGTATTTAATGAAGAAAAGGGTGTAATTTATAATTAATGCCGAGTCGAAGAGGTAGGTAGTGATATTGTTAGTGGAAAAATGTGGGATGGCGTGTGGAAATTGGACTTTTTAAAAACGGCTTTTAATTAGTAAATCACACTTAGAAAGTGTACAAAAACTGAAAAATATGTAAGAATGCTTCATTATCAGCAACTGGTTTGGTACCAGAAGATCGCGAGAAAAAGAAA
This sequence comes from Forficula auricularia, assembly GCA_024734495.1. NCBI lineage: Eukaryota > Metazoa > Arthropoda > Insecta > Dermaptera > Forficulidae > Forficula > Forficula auricularia. The sequence continues at coordinate 158,887 of JALMQS010000091.1, forward strand.
TCGAAAATTCGCAGCAATTGGGCCTCTGTTACTCCACTACGTGGAAAATTTTGCGGAATGATTTGTGTTTAAAACCTTTTAAAATACAGCTGGTGCAAGAATTGAAGCCACGCGACCTACCACAGCGGTTAACTTTTGGGGAATGGGCGCTCGCAAAGTTGGATGAAGATCCACTTTTTTATCGGAAAATTGTGTTCAGCGACGAAGCTCATTTCTGGTTGAATGGATACGTGAACAAGCAAAATTGCCGTATTTGGTGTGAAGAGCAGCCAGAAGCATTACAAGAACTGCCAATGCATCACGAAAAATGCACTGTTTGGTGTGGATTATGGGCCGGTGGCATCATTGGACCGTACTTTTTCAAAGACGACGAAGGCAGGAACGTTACTGTGAATGGCGGGCGCTACCGTGCGATGATTACAAATTTTTTTTTGCCCAAAATGGAAGAGCTGGGCTAGGCTAACATGTGGTTTCAGCAAGACGGTGCCACATGCCACACAGCACGCGAAACAATGGCCCAATTGAGAGGCGAGTTTGGGGAACAGTTTATTTCACGTTTGGGGCCGGTCCAAATCTGTGCATGCAGCTTTTCTATCTCAAGAAGAAATTCTTGAGAAAAGTTTGAAGATTGTTTTATATAAAAGATTTTTGTAAAGAAATGAGTATCTATTTGAGAAAGAAAGATTGAACTTTTTCTCAAAATCAACTTGTGATATATAATCAATTAATTTTACGAACATTAATTTATCAAAGATTTTAATAGATATGTTTATATTGCATATAGGGGGTCTTGTCCCCTCGGGAGTCGAACCCAAGCACTAGTAAGCTGGCTTTCGTTATATGTTGCATGTTTAGAGGTGATGGTCTCAAGCGTCTGACTAGTTGCTGGAAAGCTTACTAGTGCTTGGGTTCGACTCCCGAGGGGACAAGACCCTCCTACATGCAATATAAACATATCTATTAAAATCATTGCTAAATGACCTAAATTCATGTTCGTAAAAGATTTTTATTTATAGTATAGTAAAATTGCCTGAGAACTGCTGTATTAAATGGGCCCCAAAGTGGGTTAATCCGGCCCTGTTGATAAGGAAGACACTTCAAAATATAGGCTTTATTTAACAGAATTCAAATAAATAATAAAAACATTCACGCGAATTATTATTAACAATGTCAACAATATAAATAAACAAAATTAATAATTGGTTAATAATTAAAGTTTCCTATCTCAAGAAGATATTCTTGAGAAACTTTTGAAGATTGTTTTATATAAAAGATTTGTATTTATAGTATAGTAAAATTGTCTGAGAACCGCTGTATTAAATGCAAAACTAACTGTACATAAAATTAATTTTTTTTTTAACGTTTTATCGTAAAAAAAAGGGCGAGGACGGATAATTTTATGCGAAAAATTCTATTATACATTAATAATAATATTTTCAAAATCGTTCGATTTGGGTTTGAAATTTATGTATTTTTTACATTTATATGTATTTGTATATTATATATATATAGATATATATAAACAGTGGGAAGAAAATTTAAATCTCTGGATATATTTCAACATGATTAAAAACACACATAAATGTGCTTTTTTTTCCATTTTTTTTTTTTTTTTTTTAATATTTCCAAATACTATACAACAAATAGAAACGAACGTCGAGTGTTTCTATCTGTAGTAAATGGAAATCTGTTATTTCCCGTACACTGTACCTGATGGTCCTTGTTCGCGAGAGAGAGTGGATCCCCAATGTCTAGTTTAAGGTCAAATATCACTCTAGGGAACGAACGAACACTCGCCATCCATCCATCCATCATCGTTTCAAGTGAAGGCCTCGGCTGCGAGTTTTATTCATATTTATTTATTTATATTTTGTTAGCCATCCAACGGCGGCCCTAAATAAACCATCGATACTTCTGTGTTTCCATATACAGCCGACACAGAGGGATACAGTCTTTTATCAGGCAAACCTAAAAAAACAAATTTAAAATATTAATAATAATGTTGAAACATAAGGTTTTTTTAATTGTTAAAGGAGAGATAAAGTTCAAGATTGTTGAGTAATAATTGGAGGCAAGAATGTGTTAAAAAATTATGTATTGCCGCATAGGAGAATTGTTGTTTGACAGTGATAAAATGGGAGACCGGATTTTTATGCAGTAAAAACTACCAAAATATGCAGTTAAAATTGCTGAAATATGCAACTAATATGCAGAATAGGTTGAAATATGCAAATATATGCAGTAAAAGATGGCAAAATAAATTTTTTTATGCACTAAAAAATTAAAATTGAAGACAAAAAGATTATATAATTGAAGGAGTGTGTCAAATATGTACTTTTATTGGGTAAAAAATTGCCCATTTAGACAGCACATCAGTAAAGTGTTAGTAGTGTTAGTGAGGGAGACGAGATTTAAGGTCTCTACCCACTACAACGTATAATACTATGACCGTACTAGGAACGTGTCGGGTAAAAAAATATTCTTTGTATTGAAAAGTATGAGACTATGCCCACTAGACCGTTCCGTCACCGACCAGCACCGTCGCCTACTATGCACGGACCGTTAATTAATTGTCGGTGAGAATATTTTGCCGGTGCCGATACGCTCCGCGCATGGCACGCGACGTTGCCAAACCGATGCGCGCAGGCGGCGAAACGAGCTGCATTATTGGTATCCAATTATTTATTTAATTAATTTAAGATTTGTATTTAAATGAGCGTTGCCAGATCTGTATGATGATACAGATTACATACGGGCAATATACGGGCATCATACGGGATGTATACGGGCACAGAACGCCTTCGATCCGTTTCAGTGGGCATAGCAGGACGTCTCGTGTTGCTTTTCATGTCTGATACGTTCCTAGTACGGTCATAGTATGATACGTTGTAGTGGGTAGAGACCTTTAACCATTCAAAATTTTATATGCTAGCAAGGCTCGAACCCGGGCCTCCCGCTTGAACATCGTCATAAATCAACATAATAAATATAATAATGTTTCAAAAAATGTGAACGAAAAAATACAGGGGGGACTCCTTTTATTTATTTATTTTATATTAACAAGCTTTTCATATTTACGTACCTACAAATAATAAACTAATAAAATAATGCAAATATTTGACCGGCTCTGATCCTTACACTAATTTACACACACGAACACTCAATGGCCAAAATCGGCTATTTTTTTTTTTTTTTTTTTTTTAATGCAATCGAATGCAAGAAGGGGTGCACCAGTAAAGATGTAGCCCCTATGGATCTCGAAAGACCCTTGCATTACCGAAGAGAAGGGAAAGTTGTTTAAGTGAGAGGGTGTAGACGTAGGTGTCTATGCACCCTGGTTTTGAAGGTTTGAAGATCATAGGTGCTGGGAAAGATAGAGGCTGGGAGAGAGTTCCAGTTCCTTGAAGTCATGGGGATATATGTATTGGCGAATGAAGTGGTCCGGCACTTTTCTAATTTGACCGCGAAAGAGTGTTGGGAGTCGGCAAAACGTGTGCTGCGTGCAAAGCATGCTTTGGGGGGAATTATTGATTTTATCTCATCAGAGCACCTGCCGTGATAGTATCTATAGAAAAGGGAAAGGGCGGAGACATCTCTTCGATGAGCCAGCGAGTCGAGGGAGTCGGTGAGGGTAGAATCGTCAATTAGCCTGACGGCTCGTTTCTGAATTGCATCAAGGGTAGCAAGAGAATATTTTGAGGCTCCTCTCCACAGATGAGAGCCGTATTCGAGACAGGGGCGGATTTGGGCCTTGTTGCTATAGTTACCGAAGGCCTTAAAAAAAAATAATGTCCCCCTGTTTTATTTCTTCATTTTTTTCATTCTTTCTCCGAAAATTTACTTTTCAAAAATCTGTATTTTGCCCAAAAAAATCCTTCAAATATGCAATTTTATGCAATATTCTTCAAATATGCAATTTTATGCAATATTCTTCAAATATGCAATTTTATGCAATATTCTTCAAATATGCAAAAATATGTAGTATAAAATTTAATCCACAGTATCCTAGATAGATGCATGATTCGGATAGATAATAATTAATCCCTGGGTCGTATGTGGCGGCAAACAAAATATGTAATTGCATAGGAATCCGGTCTCTATTTATAGCCTAATCAAAATTAATTTATTTGTAATCAATGTATTTATAAGTTTTTCTGAACTTCCTGTTTTATCATTCTAGCCACTGAGGAAGTAAAAATAAATCGACGAAATCTCTGGCCCATTTAATAAAAACTCTGAATTTAATTTTTTGTCCAATTCCTGTAATAAGATTTAAAATTATAAATTTAAAATATAAAAAAGTAAAATAAATACAATGACTAAGAATTTATTAATAATTAATATGAAATTTTATTTATATTAGTCTTGTTGCAGTGAACAAAAAGCACGGCCTATTGGACAATACAAAATATTAGTATTGTTGTTTTAATAAACAAAAATATAAAATATATTTATGAAAAGAATTTAGATTTTAAGGTCTTAATTTCTTTCATAAATAATTCGGTTGTCACTGAGAGTTGTATTTTTTGAAAAAAAAATTCCATCTTATTTTCAAAAAGAGATACTCATTTTCTGCTTTAATAAAATATATTATTATTAATGTAAAGATTTAAGCATCTGTTTTTTGAGTATCTTTTATAAAAAAAAATGAAATTTTTCAAAAATACAACCCAGGTAAATTGACATATACCTACAGCCGTATTTCTACTAAAATCTTAGAATTTGTCCTAAAAATTAAATTCTTTATCTTTTAATATATAATAATTATTTAAAATTTAAAATATAAAAAAAAATTAATTAGAGATAAAAGTAAAATAAATACAATGACTAAAATTTTATTAATAATTCATATGAAATTTTATTTATATTAGTCTTGTTGCAGTGAACAAAAAGCACAGCCTATTGGACAATACAAAATATTATTAGTATTGTTGTTTTGATATTTATTTTCTCCATTTTGTTTTCTTATTTTAATAAACTAAAATATATAATATATTTATGAAAAGAATTTAATTTTTAAGGTCTTAATTTCTTTCATAAATAATTTGGTTGTATCTGCGAGTTGTATTTTTTTTAAAAATTCCATCTTATTTTCAAAAATCAGAACTACCCCAAAACTTTTCTGATAAAAACACAATTTGACTGGACTATATATAAAGAAAATATTATTAGATCATAATTATTCATGCCACATTTAAACAAACCGTATTCAAACCAGGGGCGAATATAAATAGGCCTTGTCTAGTGTAAAAAGTAAAATCACTTTAAAAATTACTGAAAGTTAAAAATTGTTAGATAAAAATAAATAAATAAATAACTCATTTTAATAAAAAAAAATTTAATTTCATTATTTTATTACCTCGAAATGCCACTCCAAGGAACTCGTAGTTTTTTTCAAACGATAACGTATTATCATCACAATCAAGAATTACACGAATACGCTCGCCTACCTTTAAAAAAAAATCATTTATTTAGTATTCATATAATAAATAAATATTTAAAATTATTTTTATATCTAGCTACAACATGTTTTTAAGAACATTTTATATTTAAAACTATTTTTATAAAATAAATAAATGTAAATAACAATAAAATTAAAATTGAAAGACTAGTAGTATTAAACATGTCATAATTATTGGAAAAAAAATGGTTCATTTTTCCCGACCCGGAAAATTAATCGTCCACAATTCATCGACGATAATTTATCGAAAACAATTCATTCACTGGGCAATTCACCGATGCCTTATTGGTCTGCTATCAGTTTGTCGACAACAATTCATCGATGCCCTATTGATCGACGATCAGTTTGTCGACAACAATTCACCGACACCCTATTGGCCGGCGATCAGTTTGTCGACAACAATTCATCCACTGGGCAATTCACCGATGCCCTATTGGTCGACGATCAGTTTGTCGACAACAATTCATTGACACCCTAGTAGTCGACGATCGACAACAATAAGAAGATTAAAAAAAATTGTGCTACTCTCGGAAAAAATAAAATTTTAATTTAATAAGAAGATACAAAGATTATGCCCTATACATCTTAAATATTCAACAATATCATTCACTTCATCGTACTCTACCAAGTGTTAAAGTTCTTTCATCACAATCGCGATACTTTTTTATCTGGATTAATTCCACTAAGGGCCAGTTGTATGTCGGTTGGTAAACTCTTTTTAAACGTTGACAAAGGGTAAAAAATTAGAATTCACCTTGTGCCGGGTGGGATGGCCAATCAGATGAAACGCTGACTCTGGTTGGCCATCCCACCGGGCATAAGGTGATTTCGTTGATATGGTACTTTGTTCCTTTTTCATACAATCTATAAATTTCCAAATGTTGGTATGATGAGCAGCAACTTGTTCCTCAAATACTCCCAAGCAACCCTTCAACATAATTATTTGTTCTTGATAATTCTTGAAGAACAACCTGGTGCATGTTCCACATATCATGGGGTAACTTTGGTGGTCAACGAAGATTTGATCTCGCTGGGCGTCCAATCCAGGTATCCTCAAAATAATCAATAACTTATTGCGATTCAGGAGAAAAAACATTATTCTTATACAAATGTTCAAAAACATCAATCACTTTTGGACCCAAATGCAATCGTAGCCAAAATTCTCATATTTAAAGCAAAATCTGCATCCTTTACATAACGTTCTTTAAATGGAACGAAAAATATGTAAAGCTGAATTATTTCAAGACTAGGTGCGCTCTAGATCAGTGGTTCCCAACCTTTTGTGGCCCATCGCCCCTTTCTGGAGGTTCACTAACACCTATCGCCCCCTTTTCATTTTCATTGTATGCCTAAAGAGTAAATAATAAAGCAGTTGTATTATTTTAAACAATTTTATTATCGTATATAAAAAGAACCAAAGCAATTTTATTCGGTTCGAAATATTGAAGCCTGCCTATTTTCTAGAAATTACTCTCTTGGAAAATTCCCACGCAAATTTAGAAAAATCCCAATCAATGAATTTATTATTGACATCCGGTGTTTCCTTCAGTTAAAAAGCCTTCCGACAGGAATACTCATCGCCCCCTGATAACCCAAATCGCCCAGTTGGGGGGGGGGGGGGCGATCGGCCCCAGGTTGGGAACCACTGCTCTAGATCAATGATTCTTAACCTTTTTTTCCTCGCGTAACACTTTTAATGATATGAAAATTTGGAGGCATACCAAGGAAGATATATTATACTCACACGAATATGTACCTATCTACATACCTTCAATCGCAATAAAGAAAAAAATACTGAATTAAATACGAAAAGTACAATGACACTTAGAATGAAAACACATGATAAATGTAGTTTTATAAAGAAGTTGTCAATTTATTGTAGGAGAAATAAGCAGCTCATAAACAGGGACAAATGTACAGAAATATTTATATTCAAATACATCTGGATTCTTAATTTTTAGCGGCACAATGTCAAAGGTTTGGCCCACTAGTGTGCCGCGGTAGAGAGGTTGAGAACCACTGCTCTAGATAGTAAAAATCTTAATTGTCTGAAATTGGCGTTAATCAATAGGGGTCGATCAATAGAGTGTCGATGAATTGTTGTCGATGAACTGATAGCCGACCAATAGGGCATCGGTCAATTATCTAGTCGGTGAATTGACCAGTCGAAGAATTGTTTTCGATAAATTATCGTCGATGAATTTTCCTAGAACCCCATTTTTTAAGAACTTATGGGCAAAAAAAGGCAAATGTTCTCTCAATGGTTTGTCGAAAAATGGGCTAAAAAGACAAAAAAAAACGTTCTCTTCAACAGTTTGTCGAAAAAATTTGAAATTTACCTATGGAAGTCTTTTTCATAAAATATAAAAAAAATGTCAGGTAAATGAAAAATTAATTTTTTCAAACTGTCCCATTTAGTGTGGAATATCCAATATACCTATAATTATAATAATCTTTCTTTTTTTTCTCTCTCTAAATAACATAAGAACATTTAGAATTTTATTTTTTATTTTTTTTAGTTAGCATTTTCTAAATAGTGAATGATCAAGGAGGCTTTTTTTTGATTGTTATCCAAATTATTTTGAATCAATTTTCCGCTTTGTTGAATAATAAATTAAGTTCCTTTATAGGGAGTAAACAACATTACTTAAATATTGATTTTGGATTATTTAATTAATGTCAGAGGAGATTTAAACATGAAGAAGACTTTATATTATTATATAAATATATTTTGATGAAGACGAGCTAGAACAAATCAAAACATGGGTAAATATATAAAAATAAATAAATTTTTACTAACAATATACTTTTTTTTTCAATTAGGAGTAAAATATGATAAAAAATAGCATTTTACATGTCCGGTTATTGGTTTAATTTTCCTATCTTAAAGATAAGAACATTAATAAATGATCTCTCAAAAAAATGCAACTATCGTTAATTGAATAAAAATATAAAATATTGTATCTAGAATTTGTGAATTTAGTTTCATCTAACAATAAATTAGGATAATAATAATAAATATAAGATTAAAGGGTTCAGGGAGCCAGAATAAAGAAACTTATATAAAGGGAAATCAATGAGGTTGTCCTATGCTTGATGCAAATAAAGAAATAGTACCTGGAGGCACCGAGCGATGCTCGGTAACTTCTTCCTTCAGTTAAAATTTTTATTTTAATATTATTTTTAATTTAAAATTCTGATAAAAAGGTCGATTTTTATTTGAGAGCCGTTTTCAAATTAAAAAAATACAAATATATCTATATAGTATTCGACCACTGTACCCCCCCCCCCCCGAAACCTCGCCCTACCCTCGGATCCCCCACCACTGCCCCCCACCTTCTGCACCATCCACATCCACTCCCGCTCCGCACTAAGATCACTTTCTCATCCTCAAAACTTGTTAATAGAGTTTGTTTCATCAAAATCGTTAGAGCCGTTTTTAAAATTAAAAAAAAAAAAATACAAATGCTTAAATATATATACCTGGAAGACCGAGCTTTGTTCGGGTTTAGCTTGACAACACATCACCATCCCAATAGTTTTTCAAGGCCTTTGAGAACAATTAGCCCAACCCATTGTCTGTCTGGGTACAATAATAAAAGGAAAACCTTTTTTAAACTCCAAGATTTGGATCTGTCTACCTGAGAATAATTAATTTGATTACGAAAAAACCCATCAAAAACAATTTTGTCGAAGATGAGACCGTGACAGATCGAATTGTCATCCCGAAAACCCCCTAAGCCGTGAATTTCATCAAAATCGGTAGAGCCGTTTTCAAAATAGAACTAAGGTACAAATATATATATATATATAAACAAATATACAATTTTTGCTCGTTTAATAAGAGTAGATAGATAGATATACACTTACGGACAAAAAAATTGAACCACCTAGCACCTACTCTCTTTTTCTAAAACTTAACCTATTTCAGGTTCCAGGCATTGGATTGGAATAAAAAAGGTGTCATAGTTACAGTTTAATAAGACATAAATTGTTACATTTTGTAAACACATTTCTTGATATATGGAAAAAACAAGAACATAAGCAAACTTTGTAATTTTAAGATATTGGAAATAAAGTGTACCTAATGGTAACTCTAAATTTCTGTATTAAATTAAATTAAATTCATTGAGAAAAATAAAAATAAAATGTAAGATAAATTTGAAAAATAATGAAATTATTCTTTATCTTAAAATTACAAAGTTGCTTATGTTCTTATTTTTTTCCATATATCAAAAAATGTGTGTACAAAATGTAACAATTTATTTTTTATTAAACTGAAATAAATTCCCTAACTTATGACACCTTTTTTTATACCACTCCGATGTCTAAAACCTGAAATAAGTCAAGTTTTAGAAAAAGAGAGTATAGGTGGCTCGATTTTGCTGTCCTCAAGTGTATATATCAAAAAATACAAATCTTTAAAAAACACGTTTATTCGAAACCAAACGTTTCGGGAGAATTTCTCACTTTTTTTTTGTAAAAAGGGAAAAAAAGTTGCTTCGGTTTTTAGATTGTTTTTTAGAGATTTGTATTTTTTTATCACTTTATTTGTGACTTCCTCAGCGACTTATTTCTCAAGTCAAGATTAAACATGTGGCAATTAAAAAACATATTATATAAATGATTAATGTAAAGATTTAAGCATCTTTTTTGAGTTTCTTTTTTGAAAAAAGATGGAAGGTTTACAAAACATAAATAATTATAACTATCTTTTTTATTCAAAGTTGACGTTTCGGAGATTTATTCAGGGTTTTGAAAGGTCACTGAAGAAAATAGAATGTGATATTGAGACAGAGGTCAATGTCACATTGTATTTCCTTCAGTGACCTTTCAAAGCCCTGAATAAATTCCGAAACGTCAACTTTGAATAAAAAAGATAGTTATAATTATTTATGTTTTGTAAACCTTCCATCTTTTTTCAAAAAGAAACTCAAAAAAGACGTTAAATCTTTATTAATCATTTATATAATATGTTTTTAATTGCCACATGTTTAATCTTGACTTGAGAAACAAGTCGCTGAGGAAGTCACAAATAAAGTGACAAAACGTACGTCTTATTTAATATAAAACTCTGTATTGATTTATTTATTTATCCAATTTCCTACGATCTTATAAACTAGTTCTATCTGTTATTGATAGAGTTTTTCTTTAGGAGACGGACTGGTATAAATATGCAATTGGATGTTGATGAAAGCAGTCCACAGTGGTTGTAAAAAATAAGACTATAGAGGTTTTATTATTTTACATTTATTTGTTAAACCAACGTTTCGGAGATTTATTCTCTCCTCCTTCAGGGTAACATGTTTCATTGACTTTTTGTTACCCTGAAGAAGGAGAGAATAAATCTCCGAAAGGTCGGTTTAACAAATAAATGTAAAATAATAAAACCTCTATAGTCTTATTTTTTACAACCTGGACTGTTTTCATCAACATCCAATTGTCTATCTGTTATTTTTCATGGGTTCAATTACCCTATATAATAAATTGAAAGTTTCTTTTTGCCGTGAGTAGCTGAATTTATATAAATTGAAGGAGACAATAAAAGAGAGTGTCTTCAGCTGGAAAAAATCAATTGTAATAGGCAAAGCTCTCGAAACTATAGTCTCGTTATAAATAAATGAAAAATGTATTTTTTCCAGAAGACACACTCTTTTATTGTCTCCTACAATTTACCTTATATATGTTTATTTGCATCAAGGAAAGAACACTTTGATTAATTTTTCCTTAGTGTCAGATGGGTCCACCTGACAGAATACCCATCGGCCGGGATTTTTGGCATTCGGGTTTAATAGCCCCGGGGAGAGGGGTATATATTATATATATATATACACAGGTGATGAAAATTATCCATGATAGCTCAAATATAGTACAAGTTAATTTCATCTGATTTGAGCAATTATAAACTAGGAATCCAATAGATAATCTATTGAATTCTATTGCCTTCTACTTGGAAATGGAAGTGGAAGTAGGGTGTACACGATTTTAGGCCGCGGTCCACCCCACGATTACCGATAACTGGTATAACCGGTAATTGTGACTACCGAAATTACTGATTAAAATAACTTTGTTTCTTTTTACCCGAGTTTTCATTTTTAAGTTTGTTATGAATAAAAATGATTTTAAGTTAAAGATTTATTATTTCACTAACTATATACTTCTTAATGGTGTTTCAGTTTCATCCTCTAGGTATCCGAAAATCATATTTGGCACTGACATATATCTGGTCAAGCAAAGGGCCGCATATCTCAAATATTTAGCTTAGGGCCTTTTCAAGTCATAATCCGGCCCTGATGACAGGATACCTTGGGGGGGGGTATATAAATATATAATTTATCACTGACAGCTCAGATTTAGTGCAAGTAAATCTCTTCTGATTTGTCAAGAAATTATGCTCAATTTGAACTTGTATAAACTAAAAATCGGCCAATTGTAGATATGTCCATGTTAAGGGTAGAAGAGCCGTTCTTGTTCTTTCTGTTTGACCTGATATTTAGGGGCGTTATTAAGAAGGGGGTAGTTTCCCTGGGAGTCCCCGTTGTCAAATTCAAATTCAATCCATTGTTGAAAATTAATTGTTTAGAATCTATTTTTATTTTTTTCGCAAATTCATTATTACGAAACAATGAAACCAAAGAGTACACAACTTTTTGAAAAAATTTAACTTTGTATACTCGTTTAAAGTAGGGATTTTAAGTTAACTTCCCGAATTAACTGTGCCCAGCTCTGTTGAGTGAGATCCCAGTAATCCAGGTTTCACTGTATATGTTTATTAGTATCAAGTAGCAAATAACCTCAGTGATTTCTCTTTATGGGTCCAAATGACAGGATACCTTTGGGGGGGGGGGCTGACAGCTCAGATTTAGAGGATGTTAATCTCTTCTGATTTGTCAAGAAATTATGCTCAGTTTGAACTAAAAATCGGCCAATTGTAGATATGTCCATGTTAAGGGTGGAAGAGCCGTTCTTGTTCTTTCTGTTTTACCTGATATTTAGGGGCGTTATTTAGAAGGGGGTAGTTTCCCTGGGAGTCCCCGTTGTGCAGGAGGTGGTTGTCGACGAGGTTCCAGCCCCAGCTCTGCTCGTCGGAGCCGAGCAGGGCGACGTATCCGTGGCAATGGAGCGGGGCCTCCTTGGTGGCGATGCCGATGACGGCCACCGTCCCGAGAGGACCCTCCCAGATCACTTCCCAGGCGTGACGGCCGTGACGGAAGCCGATCTTGCCCCGGGCGGCGTCCGTGCTCTGGGCGACCGGGTTCCGATGCAGCGTGAACCCGTTCGGCTTCATGTAAATGTTCCTCGAGCAGTCGTTGAGGTTCCACGCGTGGTAGAACGCCCTCAGCTTGGCCTTGTACGACGGCACCGACGACAACACGTCCGACTTGAGCGCCTCCTCGGCCAGCTTGCGGACACAGTGGAAACGCCACACATCGTTATACTCGTCATTCAGAAAATGATACCAATTCTTACAAACTAAAGAACAATTGCGAAGATCTTGCAAGTCGAGATAAGAGAAAATTACTTCTAAAACATTATCTGGCAAAGTAGTGGCCAGTTCATCTACCATTTTGTCTAAAAGACTGACAGAAAAATCGACCCTAAGTTCACACTTGTGTCCGGAACAATATCACGACTACCTTCACACATATTCTTATCAAAACAAAAAACAGACGCAAAAAAAAGATATATCTTTTTTTAAATTATTTATTCCCTTTAATATGTAAATTTTCTAAAAAAATTTAATCTTGATTGCCACTAAAAGTGCGGTTTTAGGGATTTTTATTTTTACTCGGGCGGTAAAATTAAACAACACCTGTCAGCTTTGAAAATAGACATCAAATAAAAACAAAATATTAAAACAATTAGATCTCAAAAAAATCCTAATAATTATTTTTAACAATTATTCAACTTAATTATCCAATATTTAATTATTAAATAAATTATTGAATAATTTTGCCCTCAGGAGCTTCATTTTATCGTGTTGTAAATCAATTTAAATAATAAAAAAAACAGGAAATGTAAAGGTTATGAAGAAATTTAAAAGGCCAAAATAACGAAATTGGAACTAGGAATTTATCCAGAAGATTTGCAATAAACTCATACACTCTGAAATGTTTCAGAACAGTGTCGCAAAATTATTAATTATTATTAAATTATTTATTTAATAATTAAATATTTGATCATTATTATATAATAATTAAGTTGAATAATTGTTAAAAATAATTATTAGGGTTTTTTTCAGAGATCTAATTGATTTAATATTTTTTTTATTTGATGTAGAATAAAAAAATAGTTCTTATGAAAGTTGTTCAATTTTTTTCGTAGATTCAGAATATATAAACAATTATATAGGTTTTCATTTAAAAAACTTGACCTTGAAATACCCTTGAAAGCTTGTTCTAGGTCGACAAACAATAGCGTAGTTTGGTTTCCCCTCTGATATAAATAAGCTTTTATTTGAAACTTTTTTCATATAATGCACTATTTTTGAGTTATAAGACTGTCTCAAGATAAAAAACTCACCGGGTTTATATACCTATTATACAAAAGTGTTTGTTTATAATTATCAAGCAGAGGATATCCTAATTGATTTCGTAATTTGAGAAGAAAGGAATATTTACCTGAATCCTTTAATATATGTATATATGAATGAAATGTATTCAAATTTTCTGTGAATAGAATATGAATCATTATAACAATCCAATGGAATTTAGGAAATGTCGTAGAAAGCTCGTTTTCTGGTGCTGAAACATGTTTATTTCCAAAACAAAAAACTGAAATTTATATTTGTTTTTTTTGCAACGAAATTTTCTCTGGAGAGAGACGGACTGGTAGAAATTTTAATTGAATGTAATGGAAGGCAGCCCAGAGGTAGTGAGGAAAGAAAACATTTATAATTTTGTAATATTGGTTTATTAGACCCTGAAGAAGGAGGGAAAAATCCTCCGAAACGTCGGTTTGAAAGGAAAGGAGGAAGGATTCCAATAAATTACACCTTATTTTATATGTGTTAATTTTTTCTTTCCTCACACTACCTCTGGGCTGCCTTCCATTACATTCAATTTATATTTGGTTTTTATTTTTTCATTGTTGAAATTTAGATTAAACAATCACTAAATATAAACAACTAACTTGTATAGTTTAAAAGTAAGTACCTAATTATTCAAAAATAAATAAAAACTTTGATTTTATATATTTATTTATATATAAACTTGTTTAGATTAAACAATGAATTCTTGCTTGATATCATTTTTATTGGTCCCTTAAATATATTAAGAAGAAAAGATATTGAAACAGATAATATATTATATAGTATATCGGAGTAATCAGAGAGGTAACTATATAGCTTAAAATATATTTGTTTACATATATAGATATTTGATCACTTTTATATCTACTCTTATTAACAAAATTGTTTGTATATTTATATATATATTTATTTATATATACCTATCCTATATATATTTGTATCATTTTTCTATTTTGAAAACGGCTTTTACTGATTTTGATGAAACAAACAAATTCTATTTACAAGTTTTGAGGATGAGAAAACGAGCTGGCTAGGTCTGGACCTCGACAAATTTAATCTTAATTGATCTTTTCTTAATTAAAGTAATTATTGACAGATGAAAATCTCAATAAAAAAGTTTGTTTACATTTTTTTCAATTATTTTTTATTTATTAATTGTTTTTTATTTAATTTTAAAACCCACTAATAGGTTATAGCAAATATTAATATATATTATATTAAAATTAGGAATTTTTAATTTGTTTTTAATTAACAGGTGTCTAAATCATAACAAAACAGGTGTGTTTACAAATAAAGTGGTTCAAGTGGCTTTTTTTTATATAACTTGGAAACAAATCTTATTTAATTTTATGTTGTTATTTCAGATCCTATACGATTATTTTTTTCTTATTTATTTATTTATAATGTTTACCAATATGAACGAATGTGGGCAAATTGGTGTACGAGTAAACAAATATACACATAATATATATGTGGACCATTAGAAAGCTTGAAATGCAAAAACTGGGTGCGGGGTGGGAGGCGCGGTTGGGGTGGGGTGGAGTGGAGGTGCAGTGGTGAGGGCGAGGTGTGTGGTTTCGGGGGGGGGGGGGCAGGGGTTACCGTGAATCGCTCGGTGGCTCCAGGTACTTTAAGTTTTAAAAGGGTGAAGTTACAATCAAAATTATTTTTGAATTCATTTGAATGAATAAGTTTATAATAGAGGCTAGATTTATCACATTCTCTTAATATATTATTAGAATAAATAAAACTTCTTAAAATGAGTCCGAATTAGACTAGGCACATACAGTCGATTTTCAGTCGACCCAACAATTTATTTGGGTTGGTTTGAAATCGTGATGCATTATCTATTTATAACCAACTCTAATTAACTAACTAAACTCCGATTTTTTATCATAAGTGCTCATCGATCGCTTTTAATTAAACAATCCAGTTGATCTGCAATTGTGTTGTGTATGCACCTATTTTGTTTATTGGGCCTCGCAGGAGAGGGCCTCCTCTTACAGACAATAAGTTACAAATTTAGTAAATATATGGTACAGTGACACTTTACAGGTTAAGTTAAAATTTCATAGGCCGGGTCATTAACTGACTTGGGTAAAATACCCTTATCACTGGGTTTGATTTTTTTTCCACATTGATTAATTCTGACCCGCCCTATATGTCCTACTATTAAAAGAATAAACATTTAATAGAGAACCCCTCATCGCCCTATAAGTGATGTCATTTATAGTCTTTTGGGTTATACCCAGGGCGATGAGGGATGCCACTGCTTTATGCCACCACACTCCTTTCCATGACTCTTACGGAGCGATGTTGCTCACCAGACTGGAGTTGCCTCTATGTTTTTCAATTTTGTTTCGGTGGGCAACACCCAGTCCAGCCAGCGCGTCTAGCACCCAAACCTCCCCCAACCCATCCTTTGCCACGATGTCTGGCTTCCGGTTACCTGCCGAGGTGGAGTACAAGTACTCCAACTCGACACGCATTTCCTGTTTAATCAATTCGTCCGCCAGACATCGAACCACATCATCATGTCTCCTGACCCGTCCATCATGGGTTCTGTCGCACACCTGAATAATGTGCGTCGTCTCTGTTTTGCTACACCCAGCCCGGCATCTCGGGGGCCCCTCCGGCCGCCTTCCCCTACTGGTCCTAACAACAGAAGGAAGGGACCCCGATCTCAGCCTACAAAATTCGATAAAGATATTATTTTCTATCAGGCCTGGCCGCTGCATCCAATTGTAGGAGCCTCTCGCCCCCGCGCACAACTCCAGATCTCGGCCATCGACGCTACTATTTAGGTGAACTTAATATAT
The DNA here is from genome assembly GCA_024734495.1 of Forficula auricularia. Taxonomy (NCBI): domain Eukaryota; kingdom Metazoa; phylum Arthropoda; class Insecta; order Dermaptera; family Forficulidae; genus Forficula; species Forficula auricularia. The sequence continues at coordinate 175,697 of JALMQS010000091.1, forward strand.
TTATGTCCATCAACTAAACTATCTCTCGACTGAAAATCGACTGGGTGTGTCAAGCCTTATGAACTGATTTCAATTCTCTTAGGTGGGTGCATTATTATCCGCCGTTTATATTGTCACGGTTTTCTTTAGAGCTAATTGTTGTTATTGTTTATTTTCTTTTAATAAAAAAATCTTCTATTTTTCTTTAAGAATATGCGTGTCGAAAATCATATTCATATTCGTCATATTATGCTGTGCCACTATGAGTAAGGATGGACGGCACGACAGTCATTTCGCGATCTCAACCAACTTTTTGGGGAAGGGACAATTAGCGAAAGACAATGTCGGAATGGTTTGCACATTTCAAATCAGTTAATACCAGCTTGGAGGACAATCCAGGAAGAGGTCGACCATTAGATTTCAACAATCAGACCCTTCTAGCGGCCGTGGAAGAGGACGAAAACCTAACAACTCGAATACTGGGTGTAAACTTCAACGTCGACCTCTCAACGATCGTGCGTCGTCTCAGAAATCTCGGAAAAGTATGAAAATTGGCTGGATAGGCCCCTCATGAACTCTCTGACGAAAACAAAGCTGATCGTGTCCGAATTTTCTCCGAATCGCTGCAAAGAAATGAGCCATCCATCGCCAATAAAGGATGAGGTCTGCTCCCACAATCGCCATATTCACCCACAGACTACCACGTCGCTGAAAAACTGACAGGTGAATAAAATTTCCGACAATTTGGATGACTTGGTGACCGATATTAAAGCATGGATTGCCTCTAAGAACAGCAACTTCTTTGCCCGTGGAATCGAGACTGTCTGCCAAGCAAATGGGAAGCAGTAATTGAAGTAGATGCTGAATACACTCTAGAACAAACAATTAAACATGTTTCTGTTGAATTTTTATCTTTCTTTTTACATAATAAAATATAAAAAATAAAAACGTCGGATAATTATGCACCAACCTAATACATATTTTATAATTTTTAACTTCATAATTTTAATATCCATACTGCAATACTACAAAAAAATAAGGAATCCTATCCTTTATATTATGTTAAAAAACTTTGCACTAATATATGTTAATTAACATTCTGAAATCTAAGAAGTAGAAAGTGAAAGCTACACATCCCTGGGATGGCTGTAATTTATTTATACAGAGAAATCAATGAGAGTTTGTCCTCTGCTTGATGTAAATAAATAACATACATATAAATAACGGATATAAACATGCATATATCAATATATCAATTCCTGTAAGAAGATGTTGGGCTGCCCATGTAGATAGAATGCAAGACGACCGTCTCCCGAAAATATTGGCAAAAAATCGTCCCCAGGGGGTCAGAAGCCGTGGAAAAGATGGAAAGAGAGTTATGACCCTGATGACTGAATATATGTTGGAGAAACAGGTGTTCGCACCTATATAAATCAATAATCCCTCCAAAAGCTTCATTTGTGCGAAACACACTGATTTTCTAGGACTCAACACCCCTACGCGCTTAAATTGGATACTATATAATTCATTTATCCCTATGACATCTAGAGACTGGAACTCTCTTCCCCCGACCGTCTTCCAGCAACATATATAACCTTCAATCTTTCAAGACCGGCATCCACGAACACCTTTAACTCTGACCCAATCCCTAAATCTCTTCTTATTTCCAAGATTCAAGGGTCCACCGCGGACTTCAGAGGTTGAACCTTTTCACTGCAACTTCTTCTTGTCTCAGTACTATTATTTATAAAAAAAAAAAAAAAAAAAAATAGAAGAATAAGAAGAAGAAGAATTCCTGTGAATCAATTGTAATAGACAGATGAAGAGGGCAAAGCGCTCGAAACTATAGTCTCGTTATAAATAAATTAAAAAATTTATTATTCCAGCCGAATAACACACTATTTTATTATCTCCTTTAATAAACATACATTTATATATAATTCATTTGTTAAAGACTATAGTTTTGTATATTAGATCTTTATCATCAGTGATATTAATTTAGTATTTCTTTTAGATATAAATATCATTAAATAAAAAATGAAAAAAAATACAAACAAATAATCTAGATTGAGAAAAAAAAAACATTTTCTTCCTAGATAGAAGGGAATATTGGAAAATATTACCTTGCAATATTAAACCTTGCCGGAACATTGCAGCAATATTCCTTTGACCACCTCTTTTACATTACAGCAATATTGCCAATGTTGCAGGAACATTGCAGAAACATTTCACCAATGTTGGCACTGCAATGTTGCTGCAAGATTCGCAATATTGCTGCAATATTTCTTCCTAGACAGAAGGGAATATTGCAGAAATATTACATTGCAATTTTAAACCTTGCATTAACATTGCAGCAATATTCCTATGACCACCTCTTTTACATTACAGCAATGTTGCAGGACCATTGCACCAATGTTGGCACTGCAATGTTGGTGCAAGATTCGCAATATTTCTTCCTAGACAGAAGGGAATATTGCAGAAATATTACATTGCAATATTAAACCTTGCAGGAACATTGCAGCAATATTCCTATGACCACCTCTTTTACATTGCAGCAATATTGCCAATGTTGCAGGAACATTGCACCAATGTTGCCACTGCAATGTTGCTGCAAGATTCGCAATATTGCTGCAATATTTCTTCCTAGACAGAAGGGAATATTGCAGAAATATTGCATTGCAATAGTAGACCTTGCAGGAACATTGCAGCAATATTCCTATGACCACCTCTTTTACATTGCAGCAATGTTGCCACTTCAATGTTGCTGCAATATTTCAAGTCTGTCTGGGTTGTGAGTATTTAAGGGTAAATAGCTCTTTTAGGTGGAAAGTCATGCCCGAGGGGTGAATCGCGATTGGAATTAGGTGTACACCGTCTTTAGTATTATTTGGAATTACTTTGGAATTCATTAGATAATCTATTGTCTTCTACTTGGAAATGAAAGTGGAAGTGGAAGTAGGTGTACAGAGTTTCAGGTCGCGGTTCACCCTCGGTCTCATGTCATATATTCATACTTTGGAATTGCAAGAACCCTTTTGAGAAATATTAAATTAAGAGTAGTCATCCTTATTAAAAGAAATGAAAAATCTTATATTTTTTCTCTAGTACTTATTAGTTTATAAAATAAGAACTGGTTAAAAATGAATGTCAAAAATGTAGTAAAAGGAGTTTTAAATGAATGAATTCATTTCAAAATATACTAGATGATAATAATCGAATTTTAGATATCTACTAGGGTAAAAATAATAAATAAATAGATACTCTTATTTATTTATTTATTTGTTGACTTGTCATACTCTAATAAAGGATAGCTTTTATAATCTTAATAAGCCTATCAGTTGATTGTTGTTTTTTCTTAAATATTCTATTTACTAATGTAAAACTAAATTTATAAATATATCTACTTCTTTTTAATACACAATAATAAAAATATTAATCAAATAAATAATAAATTTAACTTTTTATTTTATAATTAAGTATACCTATTGTTGTTTCTTAAAAAAAAAAATGACATTTCATAAATAAATAAACTCATGTAATTTATTTATCATTTTTATTTTAAAATCTAGAAATCTTTTATTCATACACATATATATAATATATATTTTTTAATGTAAAATCAAGTTGAACAAATGCAATAAATACATTTTTGAAATTCAAAAATACCGCTCAGTTTTTTGTTGCCAACATAACATAAATTATTATTTTTTAATTATTTAAATGTTAACTGAAAATTATTTCAATACTTAAAGTGTAGTCATATATATATATATATATATATATAAGCATTTATTAATTAAATTATATTTTTATTTATATATTTATTATTATTTTAATAGAGGATTTTAACTTTTAGCAAATAAAATTTTTTATTTCAATAGTTTTAGACAATTAGATTATTATTTATCTAATGATAATTATATTATTTGTAATTATTTGGAAAAATTAAAATTTTTTGCAAATAAATTAAGAATATTTATATTTTTAAAGTTTGCGTTAACTGTCACGTGGCCCGTTTAAAGTTTTGAATCGCGCAACGGCAATCAGCTGCTTGGCCGAGCACTAGCGCTCTGGGTTGCCCTGTCGGAGGTGTGTGTAACTACGCGGGGCGGCCAATCGGAGCCCGCCTTCCGGCTTGCGTTTGCTCGTTTCTCCCGGCCAGACCACGTGACCCAGCTGGGCCAATCAGCTGTTAAGCTTTGTGCTCGCCGCCAAGCTCATCTCAAGTTCATTTCTACTGCAATTGGCCACATTGAGATCCAGTTCTGGTCACTTGCATTTTAATTGATTAGAAACTAATTAATCAGCCTGGATCTATCAATAAACATTCAATATAGGTTTAATAAACTTTAAAACGTGTCTAAAATCATTAAATCTGGCCATATTTTGTATAAGAAATGTTGTTCATTGCGAGTCGCCATTTTGACCAAGCAGTGAACAGAAAGGTGTTCGTATGATTTTCCGAAATTAGCCATTTTATCATTAGATTATAAACCCAATTTGTGATCCATTTGATTGGTGGTATATTTAAAAATGACACAACAAAGTAATACATTAAATTTTGTGATCCATGACGTGAATGGTGAGTAGAAAACTGTCTCATTCTATGCCAACGGAAAATTTCTTTAATGCATTAGAAAAAAATTATTTCCCGGATAATATTCCATTGATTTTATTTAATTTTCTTATTTTCTATCAATATATACTATATAGTTTTATTTTCAATCATTTGTACTCGTTGGCTTATGGGGAACTTGTTAAATATTGGCTTCTTTCACGACTCACCTCCCTCTATGGTCGTTTTCAAATAAAACGAGACATTTTTTTCATTTAAAAACATCATTATTATCCAATTGTTTATAAATTCAAATTCAATCCATTGTCGAATTAATTGTTTAGAATCCATTTTTATTTTTTTTCAAATTTCATTATTACGACACAATCTAAAGCAAAGAGTACAACTTGGTGGAAAAATTTAACTTAGTATACGCGTGTACAGTAGGATTTTCAATATTTTTTTTTCTAATGATACCAAATTAAAGATTTTTTTGGAATTAAAAACAAAACACAACAAAAGTTTTTTATTTTAATTTTCAAAAATTATCTTAACAAAATATATTATTTATATTTTTTCTAATAACATAATCACTAAAATGGACTTTTTCCTATTTAAATAATTCATAAATCTTCGTGAAATATTTTTGGCGGGAATCCAATATTTAGTGCCCCTTTAATCATTTTAGCTCTATTTTTCCACTCTAATTAATCAATTTTGTTTTTAACAATTGTACATAAATTGAGGTTATTATTTATTTTTTGCCGCGTAATAATTTATAATAAATATGTTTATATTCTTACGTCAACAATAGCTTGAAAATCAATAAAAATTTGGAAAATATTATTTTAAAAAGAAAAATACTTATTTAAAAAGTAATGATAAAGCAACTATAATTTATCATTTCTATTTAAAGCAAATATTGATCTCCAAATTTTTCAAAAATTTTATTGCCAACTTTGCATTTTTAACAAACATTTCTAGATTTCTATTTATTTACATATACATATATGTAATATTTAATGTATATATATACTAATTTATTTGTTAGGGACAATAGTTTCGAAGATTTGACCTTCATCATCACTATTTTAATTATAAAATATTCTATCTGTTACTTCTCATTTTATTGATAAAGGGATAAATTCTTCCAAAACGTTTGGTTTTTATACAGATAAAACATTTCTAATTAAAAAGATGAAAATTAAACATTCAAAATTATAGTTCCAAATAAATTATTTATGTGTTTGTTGATTACAAATTCAATTCATTGTTGAATTAATTGTTTAGAATCCATTGTTATTTTTTCAAATTTCATTATTACGACACAATGTAAATCAAAGAGTATAACTTGGTGGAAAAATTTAACTTTGTATACGCATGTACAGTAGGATTTTCAATATTTTTTTTTTTCTAATGATAATGAAGGATTTTTTTTGGAATTAAAAACACAATACAACAAATGGGATATTTTTTTTATTTTGTAATAATAATTGCAGGGCAACCTCAAGTGATCAAAGTCGTACAGAGTCCGACCGCCAATAAACATTCGCAACTGACTGGGCAGACCGTCAAGGCAATTATCAAAACACCGTCTCACGATAACCAGGTAAGCCCCACTCTACTATGCATGGCCTTATTTTGCTTGGATTTTGGGTGGATTTTTGCTGCATAGCGCGTAAACAGCAAGTGGCCGAGCTACTCGCAGTAGCAACAGTAGCAGTAGCAGCAACAGCAACCAGTGGCGCCGGAACTCGGCCTGCTTTTAATAAACCTTGCTCACTTTTTTCATTCATTAATCGAATTCACTTGAATACGTCATTAACGTATCTATTTTTTCATTTATAAACATATCCAAACAATTAAACTTGCCAACAATCACACCTAAACGTCACAATTCATTCTTCAATTTTAATTAAATCAAATCTAAAATCACAAAAAAAAATTTTTACCATTTTGTTAAAATTTTCAAAAGTTATGATAACAAAATATATGAATTACATTTTTTTATAATAACATAATCCCTAAAATTGATTTTTTCCTATTTAAATAATTCATAAATCTCGTGAAATATTTTTGGCGGGAATCCAATATTTAGTGCCTCTTAATCATTTTACTCTATTTTTCAATTCTAATTAATCAATTTTGTTTTTAAAATAACAATTGTCAACATAAATTGAGGTTATTATTTATTTTTTACAGCGTAATAATTAATAATAAATATGCCTATATTCTTACGTCAACAATAGCTTGAAAATCAATAAAAATACAATTGATTTCAGTTTTCTTTATTTTTTTTAATTTAATAATTTAGACTGAATAATCATGTTAATAAAAAAAAAATCACAATTTTTCTATCAAGTAGATGACGTTTCAACTCCTATCTTTGCAGCCATTCTCATGTGATGAAATAACCTATTTATATATCTATATGCCTACAATCTCACTCTCTAAAGCTTAAATACAAACATAGTTTAGAATCTAATTATTATTATTATTATTATTTTTAATAGAACCTAACAATTATGCCTAAAATGGTGTTTTTCTTTAATTTTTTCGAAACACCTTAAAAAGGGCTTATATATATTTTAAAAAGAAGAAGCTAAATCAACATATTAAAGAACCAAGGCTTTAATTAGTTTATTAATAAATACCTATTATCTAATTGTTACAGCGTAATAATTTATAAAAAAATATGTTTATATTATTACGTCAACAATATCGTGAAAATCAATAAAATTCAAATTGATTTCAGTTTTTATTACTTTTATTTTAATTTAGACTGAATAATCATGTCGGTAATGAAAAATTAATTCAGGAGTAATTAAGTAAATGACGTTTCAACGCCTATCTTTTGCAGCCATTCTCATGTGTTAAAATAGCTAATTTCAAGTAGATGACGTTTCAACTAAATGTTTACATTCACTCTCACCAATGCTTTTATATGGAACTAATTTATTTATTTACTTAAATAGTATCTTGCAATTATACTTAAAATGGTGTTTTTCTTTAATTTTTACAAAACATCTTAAAAAGTGCTAGTAGTATACCTATTTATATGTAGGAAGTTAAAATTAAAAGAAGTTGCAAACACATACAGTATATTGAAACAGGGTTAGTCTTTAAAAAGACTATTGATGAAAATGCTTTTTTAAAATAATAAGGTTAGTTCTGAAAAGAACTATTGTCCATATGCTTTCAAAAATAAGAATGATGTCTCAATATATATGTGTTCGCCAATGAAATAATGAAAAATCCACTTACTTTAGAATAGACCGCCTTGCTAGCATTTCAAGGCTGATGTCTGTGCCAAGGCTTTTGCAGGCACTGGGTCGCCTGGGAGAGCGGCTTCCCATAGGGTTGTTCTTTGTTCAGAAGCCGGAGCAAGAGTGACAGATGTTACAGGTTCACGAAATATTTATGCGAAAAGAGATTGAGACGCTCGAGCTCTGTGAGCCAATGAGAGCCCGCCTAATATCGCCTTGATTTAGATATAAGTTAAGTGAAGTTTACCCGATATGTTTAGTTTATAGTTAGAAACGAGCCCTGGTCAAGATGACATGCTTATCGATGTGTTAGCTTGTCGATTTGATAGCAAGTGTACGATGTATTAATTAATTACGTGTATTACGATGTTTTAAATGACGACCCCTAGACACGAATCTGTATATAACCCCTTTTTGTAAATAAATATATATAAAGAAGTGAATGTGTGTGTTTGTTTATTTCACCTCTATGAGCGAAGAGGGTGAAACCCAGCTCTCTTGCCGCGGGAGGCCTGTCCAGGATAAATCGTAAGGGGGCGAAACCCCCCGCCCCCTACAAATGGGGCTCGTCCGGGATGAATCATAAAAAGTTTATCTTACCGGAGACGATTTGATGACGAAATGACGGAACGTGACGTGGAATCTGTTGATATTCTGGTGAAAAATTGTGCCCTAGAAAAATGAAGAATCTTGGCCAGCATGTCAATATCGAGAGAAACTTGACAGACTTCGATTTTGAGGACGTCAAAAAGCTTTTTAAACTTATTTTTGACGAAGAAGGCAATCGACACACGAGGCGGAAATTGAAGCTCTTCGAAGGCTTTAATTTTGGCGCCGCTAGTCGAGAGCGCAAAGCAAAAAAGCCGTTTGCAGTGACTTCTCTCAATCGACCTGGTAATTATCTCTTCGATATTAGGCTTGCCCACAGACTCCGACAAGAAGTGTCTTGCCAGAAATCTCGTGGTAAGCTTGTCCGATTTTGGCCATCTGAAAAAGGGTGCATGGGACTTCATCAAAAGACACGCGCGTGGACGACGGACAACCAGCTAAACAGCTGGGGGAGATGAATTCTCTCGGAGCTTCTGCGAAGCCAGGAATCTGATTGAAAAGTTCGACGGAACGGGGAGCATTTCAATCGAACAGTGGATCAAAGAGATTCAGGATTTAGTTGAAGAATCCGGATGGGGTTCGACGGAACTATTTTTCTGGTGAAGATGTCGCTAGCAGGCTATGCGAAAGATTATATTCAAAGCGAAAGAGGTTTGACTTCTTGGAGTTTGCTCGAAACAGCTCTGAAAGAGGAATTTCGCAAAAAGATGAAAAAAGACGACGAGGACGACGACGAAGATATTGAACAAAGCAAAGAGGATTGCTTTGTCCATAGCGAGGTTTACGAAGAAGATGTTTCATTTTGCGAGAAAACCCCCTTTCGCCGGCTGCAGCGGGACGCCTACGAGGACGACGCCGATGACGACGGCAACAAGGAGAGGTTCAAAGAAGAAATCGCCGATGTCGATTTGGATGAAAACGAGGATGTTGACGAGGAGGACGTAGTTGATTTGGGTGAAAGTGGTGTGAAAGAAATTGCCTACTTGCCGGATGAGCTGAAAGAAGAATTTGAAGAATTAAAGCCGAGGAAAATACTTGGAAAAGGTGAATTGCTTGAGGATGAGAGCCAAGACAGAGAAATAGAAAAAAACAATTTAATTATGGATTTGCGAGAAGAAAGAAGAGTCAACAAAGAGATGAAAGAGTGCTCTTTTGTTAGAAACAAGAGATAAAGAAAAAGATACGCAACGAAGGATGAATAATAACTGCCCAGGTATAGCAACAAAAAGCTTCTCCAAAAACGTGACGCATACTAGCGTAAGTGATATTTCAAAATCATTTATAATAAACGCTATTCATTAATTAAATTTGTGAAAAATATTGGTGAATATATACGTTTGAGGTGTTCTGAAAATAATTTTATTTTTGGATCGAGGAAAGATGTCACGCGATTTTTACGCCAGGTGCGCGGTTCGTGGGTTTGCGAGTGTGGGTGTTTGTCCGTGTGTGTAAACAAGTGTTTTTGCAGTGCATTGACCATCCCGAAAAATTCCCACCCATAGTGAAGTGTGAGTGTATATGTGTGAAAACGTGCAGCTCGCCACCCAAGAGAAAGAAAAGGACACACGTGTTTGAACAATGCAAGGAGTAGCACAATGGATAAAGGTTTTTCTTGAACAATTATTTAGAGCAAAAGTTAACATATGGTCACATATTATGCATGAAAGAAATGTTTCTATCATAAAATTAAGCTGATATATAAGAAATTTCGAAATTTAAATTATGAGGACGAAATTTTTGATTAAGATTGAAGTTTGAGCAATCAATCGTTCTTAAATTTTTTTGGTTTTTGTTTAAAAAATTAGTTTGTTTTTAAGAAGTATAATTTTGTTTTTTGAACGTTGAATGTTTAATTTTAGATTTCAAATTTTGAAAGAGAAATTGTGTTCAGAGTTAAATAGGTGGATTTTGATAAAAGAATTTAATTTGAAGACGAGATATTCAATTTAAATTTAAATTTTTATGATTATTAATTAAATTTAAATTAAACGTTGAAGAATTTAATTTTTGAATTGAAGGAATGAAACAATTTTTAGATATAAGAGGAAGTCTAATACTTTATTATTCTTATAGATGTGGAGATCACCATTTTTGTTAAAAATGATCTTCTTTTAAATTAAGTTACATATTATTTTTATATAATTATTATGTTTAAGACGTTGAAAATTGCTTTACGTGTTAAGAGTGATTTGATTTAAATTGTATCGAGGATTTTTCATACGATTTTTGTGGACTTTAGTATAATTTGATTTTCTATACAGGATTGGGATTGTTTTGTTTTAACGGGTCGTTAAAAGTTTTTGTGATGGCCGTGTAGGGTTAAAATTTAAAAGAAGTTGCAAACACATACAGTATATTGAAACAGGGTTAGTCTTTAAAAAGACTATTGATGAAAATGCTTTTTAAAATAATAAGGTTAGTTCTGAAAAGAACTATTGTCCATATGAAGTTTAAAAAATAAGAATGATGTCTCAATATATATGTGTTCGCCAATGAAATAATGAAAAAATCCACTTACTTTAGAATAGGACTGCCTTGCTAGCATTTCAAGGCTGATGTCTGTGCCAAGGCTTTTGCAGGCACTGGGTCGCCTGGGAGAGCGGTTTCCCATAGGGTTGTTCTTTGTTCAGAAGCCGGAGCAAGAGTGACAGATGTTACAGGTTCACGAAATATTTATGCGAAAAGAGACTGAGACGCTCGAGCTCTGTGAGCCAATGAGAGCCCGCCTAATATCGCCTTGATTTAGATATAAGTTAAGTGAAGTTTGTCGATATGTTTAGTTTATAGTTAGAAACGAGCCCTGGTCAAGATGACATGCTTATCGATGTGTTAGCTTGTCGATTTGATAGCAAGTGTAATGATACAATTAATTTATGTATTACGATGTTTTAACGACGACCCCTAGACACGAATCTGTATATAACCCCTTTTTGTAAATAAATATATATAAAGAAGTGAATGTGTGTGTTTGTTTATTTCACCCCTATGAGCGAAGAGGGTGAAACCCAGCCTTCTACAAGTGGAGGCCTGTCCAGGATAAATCGCAAGGGGCGAAACCCCCCCCGCCCCCTACATTTATATATTTAAATAAAATAAAAAGAAGCTTAAATCACGTTATTAATGCACCAAGGCTTTAATTAGTTTATTATTAAATATTATAAATACCTATTATCTAATTGTTAGAGCGTAATAATTTATAAAAAATATGTTTATATTATTACGTCAACAATATCAACAAACTTCAAATTGATTTCAGTTTTTATTATTTTAATTTAGACTGAATAATCATGTTCTTAATAAAAAATTAATTCAAGATTTTTTCTATTAAGTAATTGACGTTTCTACAACTATCTTTACAGCCATTCTCATGTGTTAAAATAGCCAATTTCAAGTAGATGACGTTTCAACTAAATGTTTACAATTACTCTCACCAATGCTTTTATATAAAACTAATTTATGTATATATTTAAAAAAAAATAATCTAAATCTTGCCATCAAGGCCTTTATCTAGTGAAAAAGTACATTTTTAAAGATATTTTAATTATCATTTCTTTTCAAAATATCTGTGAGTGAGTGGGTCAAATTTTGGGTATACTTAACCTCAAAAACAATCAAGAAATTTAAACTACCTACATAATTTTCATATTTATAGTTCCTTTTATATTGAAATTGATTTTGATTGAAATCGGAACGAGGATTGACGTTTATTGATTGATTACACTTGACATTTTTCTAAAAATAAATTATTATCATAAGCAGAAATCAATGCGGCTGTCCTCTGCTTGATGCAAATAAAATCATATAAATATATAAACGTTTATTAAAAATCCAGATATTCTAAATGGAAATTTGGAAAAATATTACTTTAAAAAGAAAACATAGTTGGTTAAAAAAGAAATGATAAAGCTACTATAATTTATCATTTCTATTTAAAGCAAACATTTCAAATTTTTCAAAAATTTCATTGATAAAGAGAGAATTTCTCTTGTAACGTTTGAATTTTTAACAAACCTTTCCTAGTTTCTTTTATGAAAAGATTTGTATTTATTTACATATAAATATATTTAATTTTTAATGTATATATATATATATATATATATAATTTATTTGTTAGAGACTATAGTTTCGAAGGTTTGACTTTAATCATCACTATTTTTAATTATAAACATTATTTTATATTAAATTGAAAGTTTTTTTGCCGAGAGTAGCAGAATTTTTATAAATTAAAGGAGACAATAAAGAGGTATACTGCTGAAATCATGGTTTAATATATTTATAACGAGACTCATAATTGAGAGCTACCCTTGTTCATCAGTCTATTAGAATTGATTCACAGGAATTAATGCATGTGAATCAATTGTAATAGACTGAAGAACAGGGCAAAAACTCTCGAAACTATAGTCTCGTTATAAATATATTAAAAATTCATGATTTCAGCAGAAGACACACTCTTTTATTGTCTCCTTTAATTCATTATATTATTAATAGAACGAAGCACATGTTTATTTATTATCTATAACAATAATAATAATTACATTATTGTTGCCATGGCAACCTAATTATAATCAATTAATTAGTTAACATATATCAATTATTGCAAAATTTGTCTTTTTTTATAAATTAAACATTATTTTTTGCACTTAGTGGTTCTCAAACTCTGGTGCTCGAAACTATTTATATATATATATATTTGTATCTTGGTTCTATTTTGAAAACGGCCCTACCGATTTTGATGAAACAAAATCTATTAACAAGTTTTGAGGATGAGAAAGCGATCTGGCTAGGTCTGGGCCTCGACAAATTTAATCTTAATTGATCTTTTCTTAATTAAAGTAATTATTGACAGATGAAAATCTCAATAAAAAAGTTTGTTTACATTTTTTTTCAATTATCTTTTATTTTTAATTGTTTTTTTTTTAATTTTAAAACCCACTAATAGGTTATAGCAAATTTTAATATATTATATGAAAATTAGGAATTTTTTGTTTGTTTTTAATTAACAGTTGTCTAAATCATAACATTACAGGTGTGTTTACAAATAAAGTGGTTCAAGTGGCTTTTTTTTATATAACTTGAAAACAAATCTTATTTAATTTTATGTTTTTATCTCAGATCCTATACAATTATTTCTTTTATTATTTTTTTCCTATTTATTTTTTTATAATGTTTATCAATATGAACGAATGTGAGCAAATTGGTGTACGAGTAAACAAATATACACATAAAATGTAGACCACTAGAAAGCTAGAAATGCAAAAACTTGGTGTGGGGTGGATGTGGGAGGTGGAATGAAGTTGCGGTGGGGTGCAGTGGTGGGGGCGAGGTGTGTGTGGTTTCGGGGGGGGGGGGCCGGGTTAAGCGTGTGCATCGCTCGGTGGCTCCGGGTACCTACTTAACAAACATATTATGTATAATGATAAGGAACAGGCTCAAAAAAAATTTAAGAAAGTAAACAAATGGGTTTGTATGTTAACCGAGGGGTGAACCGCGACCTAAAATTGTGTACACCTACTTCCACTTTCATTTCCAAGTAGATGATTATAGATTATTTAATGAATTCCAAAGTAATTCCAAATAATTCCAAAGACGGTGTAGACCCAATTCTAATCGCGGTTCACCCCTCAATGTTAACTATAAACCATTTGTAAATAGATAAGGGTAACATTTCATCTCCGTCCATAATTTGTTTATAATAGGAAAATAAATAAAAAAAGTGACTTTTTTATTTATCAGCCAACTTTTCGTCAAAGCTTCAAATAGTCCTGAAGAAGTCGGCAAAGTCGACGAAACGTTGGCTGATAAATAAAAAAAGACACTTGTCCTTATTTTGCTATTATAAACTTTCAAATATAATAAATAATACGTTTGAAAATATCAAAATCATAAATATATACAAAGTTGGACAGAGATATATGATTGAGCCACGTGATATGTTTAAGGTAGTTGTTTCGCGAGAATACTATCAAAAAGTTAATGCTAGAGTATATAGACAGACAATAAGGATTCATAGTTCATAAGCCCATAACTTTTGCTGTTTATGTACCAATTCTAGCCAATCCCGTGCTCGTTTGACAAATCTGGCACTATTGTAAGAGATTGAATATTTTTATATTAAAATGACAGATAAAATACATTTTAAATTTCTATAAAAATCGTTTTGTTATTTTTTAACAAATGTAATCAACGCCCACGTTACACCTTATGATGGCATTTCAAAAAATAAATATACTATAAACTTTTTTTAAGTTTAAAATCTAAAATACTTCGTATATTATTATTAACCCAAGCTGAAAATATAAAATGTAGACATATTTTTACTTTTGGGGGGATTAATCAAGTATATAAACTAATTTTTACTATATTTTTAATTGTTGAAAGCTTTAAAGTGAGGTTATGTTAACTTCAAGTAAACAAACTTTTATATTTACTAAAATGGCTTAAATCTAGAAACTTTAGATTGAAATAAAAAATACTCTTCGACTTATTACATTGTTGCATGACTTTTCTTGAAAATCTAATCAAATAAAAAAATATTTTGGAAATAATAGTATGTATATTATAGGTTTTAACCACGTTACACCTTATGAAAATTATAATTTTGAAAAAATCTAGCGCATGCATCTTTCACTGGTTAAATAAATGCGCTGTTGCCAAATTGTTTTTAGTTAAAATTTTTTTTTATAAATTTTTCATTATTTTCTCCGAAAGTGTGTTGTAACTATGAATCAAAATTGTCTTAAAATATGTATTGGTTATTGTTTAATGTTGGTTTAGTTTTTTATAAAAATGGTAAGAAGAGTTTCTTAATTATAATTAAACTAGCTGCAAGGCCCGCCTTCGGCGGCCCTCTTGCTAGGTAGGGGGCACTCCCCCTGACCCCCCAGCCCTCGAACCCCACTCCCGCCCACCACACTCCCCCGAAACCCACCCAGCACCCCCCGCACCATGCCCAACCCCGCCACCACCCCAACACTTTACGCACCCTAACCCACTAACCCCCCCTCACCCCCACCCCCCAAAATCTCTCAAGCACCCCCCCGCACCATGCACCCCGTACCCACTTCGGATCCCGCACCCCAGACCCCACCCTGTGCCCTCCAACACTGCGCACCACACCCCCGACTAGCCCCCTGGACTCCACCACGCACCACCCCATGCACCCCCACTCTACTCCGCCTCAGTCCTCACCCCACCCCATTCCATCCTCGCACCCAGTTTTTGCATTTCTAGCCTTCTAGTGACCCACAGATTATGTATATAAAATTTGGTTGAGTTTGGTCCAAGAGCAAGAATTTTCATTTTTTGACCCCCCCCCCCATTTTGGGTGGTTAGTTTTTGCATTTCTAGCTCTCTAGAGGCCTACAGATTATGTATACAAAATTTGGTTGAGTTTGCTCCAAGGGCAAGAATTTATATATTTTTCTCCCCTTCCCCCTTTTTGGTGGTTTTTTGGGAATTTTTAAACAAAAGTTGTCAGAAATCACATCCCCTACAACTTTGCTCTTATTATAAAATTTCCAGTAGAGTTAATAGTTTAAGAGTTATTTGATAATTTTCATTCGTGCACCCCCCCCAAACCCCCTTTGGGGTCAAAATATCAAAACGTTATATAGCTAAAAAAAACGTAAGTTAGAATATCCTCTGATACAAATATGAAATTTCATAATAATCCCTTCAGTCAGTTTTGACGTGAATCGTGAGCAAACTTTTCGCGGAAACCACTGAAACAGACAGACAGACAGACAGGAATTTTGTTCAGGGTGTTTTCGTTCATAACTTTGCTTGAAACGTGTGCAACCAAAATTTGGCGTGATTTGGACCAATGTACAGACAAAACCTTAATTTTATATATATTGATATGTATGTAAATTTTCCGATATCCCGTATAGTGCAATGTTAAAGAGCCTGAAAAACTCAATTTTTGAAATTTAATATCTCCGGAACTGTATTGTTCATAAATTTCGTTTTTCCAGCAATCGATGCAGAAGTATTTAAATAATAATCTGTATAAATTTCAAAAAAATCTAAGAAAACGCATTTGGCGGAACAACTACCTTAAATCACGCCAGATTTTTTTTAATTTTTAAAAATTCCTAAGCATACGATTTTATTTTTTATTTAATAATATTATGTAAATTGATCCACTTGTTTTTTGACCTCGTCTGCTTTAGTGGTTAGTGTTAATGTTAAAATGCCATGTGCTGAGTGCTTGTTTAGAGGTTAAGCCGTTGTAATGATAAAGGAAGGCTCTCTGAGGAATATCTAAAGGGCCCTCCCGGACAGCCTGCCTGTCTGCCGGGGGCCTGGCTCTTCACTCCAGAGCCTGCATATCTAGGAAAACCGGCTTCGCAATCCCAATCTTGGCACACACCATTGAACTAGAAGCAATAAAATACTACCTGCAAAATTGATTTCATTCGAAAATCATTCAAGATTATTATTTTTTTTTTTTTTGTGAAAATTGATATGATAAAGGTTTTTTCTCTTCAATCTATTAAGATTACTAAATAAATATTGATATCTTTTATTTAATAAAAAGTATCATTTGATATTTTTTGAAAGGGTATATTATATTTTCATTGGCTGATTTATTTATTTAAACCATTAAATGGATTGTCTAAAACTAATAATTTATTTAGTGAAATAAATCTTATTATATTAAACGAGCAATTCTTGTATATATTTATTAAATAAGATTTGTTTCCAAGTTATATAAAAAGCCACTTCAACCACTTTATTTGTAAACACACCTGTTTTGTTATGAATCCACCTGTTAATTAAAAAATCCTAATTTTAATATAATATAGTAATATATGTTATGACCTATTAGTGGGTTTTAAAATTAAAAAACCAATTAAGAAATAAAAGATAGTTGAAAAATGTAAACAAAATTTTTTATTGAGATTTTCATTTATAAATAATTATTTTAATTAAGAAAAGATCAATTAAGATGAAATTTGTCGAGGTCCAGACCTAGCCAGATCGTTTTTCATCCTTAAAACTTGTTAATAGAGTTGGTTTACCAAAATCGGTAGAGCTGTTTTCAAAATAGAACTAAGATACAAATATACAAATAAATATAATTTTTGCTCGTTTAATAAGAGTAGATAGATAGGTTTCTCGAAAACGGCTCTAACGATTTGAATGAAATTCACGGGTTAGGGGGGTTTTGTGTTGGTGATTCGATCTGTCACGGTCTCATCTTCGACTAAGTTGTTTTTGATGGGGTTATTTGTTAAGTGAATTAATTATTCACAGGTGGTTGTCTCGATAAAAATGTATAATTACATTTTATTTCAATTTCCTTTATAACAAATTATTAGTTTTTTAATTTTAAATCCCACAATAAGATCATTACAATTATAATTATATATTAAAAGTTGGGCAATTAATTGATTAAAAATCGAGTTTTAAATCCCACAAATATTAAATATTAGAATTTGACAATTTAGCTAATTATAAAACTCGACAAATTGTTATTTAATTAAAAAAAATAATATTATAAATTGTGGTGTTTTTTGAGGCTCTTGAAAAACCTTGAAAACAGATATCTAAAAAAAAATAATTAAACGGTATTTATTTATATGCCTGTGTTTACACATAATCTGTGGGCTACTAGAATATTTAGAAATGCAAAAACTGGGTAGTGGAGTTGGGGGGTGGGACGAGGTGGCCGGGGGCTCCAGGGTTCGTGTACTATATATATATAGCTTTTAACTTGAAGCAAAAAGTTACCGAGCATTGCTCGGTGGCCAGGTACTATACTTTTTAAACATTAGTTTTAATTTGTTTTTAATTCAAGGGAACCGCGAAATTTTAAAAATAATTATATTTAATAGTCTGATAGCTGATTCTACATATTTGAGAAAATATTTTAATTACTAGCTTCAAGGCCCGCCTTATTAGGCAAAGGCTTCGCCCCTGGACCCCCACGTGGCTGCTTTATTGGTGTTTTATTAGTTACAGAGAATAAATATATTATATATATATATTTGGTTTTAATCTTTAAAATATAATCTTAAAGAAATTCCAAAAGCTAATTAATTCCTTTCGGTTAGTTTAGTTAGTATAGTTTCAATAACTTTATAATTAACTTTGAAATAAATAAATAATATTGAATGAATGAATGAGCTCGAATACAAAAGCCAAAAGGCTTAGTTCTTTTGAAATGGCTGATGGTCTTAAATAATAGAAAAAAGATGAGGTGAGATTCCCAAGAGTATTTTTAAGAAAAAATGATTTTTAAATAACATATTTTATTTTAAATTAAATATTTTTCATCTATATATATAATCAAAAAAAGCTTAGCTGAAACTTTTTATTTTTTTCTACTCCTACAAAGACGGTTTTCAGGAATTTTTTCAAATTTTTCAAACCCAACCCAAAAGAAGTTAGCAATTTTTGAAAAAATATCTTTTTTTTTAAATAAACTACAACTTTTTCAAAAAAATTTAGTTATCATGACGTTTTTTTTTAAATTTTTGTTTTTAAATGTGCTTTAAAAAAATAGATAGTTTTTTTTTAAATCTTGTTGCAGTACAAATACTTCTTCAACGATAATGTGGTTAGAACTATTGAGAATGAATGACAGTCAAAAATCTTACAAAAATGCCGCCAACACTTGTTTTTTTTTTTTTTTTGCTAGTTTAGTTCTTTTATTGTTTGGCAAGCTATGTTGGCTAACCTGAATTTTTTTTTAGTTTTTCCTGAATTTTCCGGGCAACTTTTCCAATTTTTTTTACGTATTAACCTGAATTGGACTATTACGAACATTTAAAAAAAAATTGCCAAATCGGTCCAGGCATTTGAGAGATCTGCGCTTACAAAGAAACAGAAATTCATTTTTATTATATAGATTTAAAAAAAAAAAAAAAAAAAGATGAGCACTCGACAGGATTCGAACCTGTGATCTTCCCTTTGATCGAGGAATGCGTTTAACCACAAAGCTCATCCAGTCGAGTAAGCTCTTAGATGGAATGTCATTTTTACTTTTTGGCGGACTTTTTTATGTAAAGCATAGTAATTTTGAATTCTTGTTCTTTGATTGGTCATAAGCATTTTACGTCATCAGAGTTAAATTTAAATTACAGATTATTTTATGACTAAATCTAATAACGATTATATATTATGTTTTTTTCGAATAGTTTAGTATAATATATAATATATTTATATAATTATAGGAAATTTTTGCTGCTCATTAAATATTCAAATCTACCAACTACTATTTAATAATGATTTATTATTTTTTAACATTGTAATAATAAATGATTTTATTATTTTTCTTAATGAATAATTATATAATTAATTCATTACACCTGATATATAATAAATATGCATAATTGTCGTTTCAAAGGCTTTAAAATATCTTTATTTGATCTTGCAAGGTAGCAAAGTATAATCAATAAGTTAACATGCTACTCTATGAAATAAAATAAACATATATATAATTAGAATACTTTTTAGTAAGCCATCAAAGTATGGGAAGTATTGTATTTTTGTTCATGTTTTTTTTTTTTAATATCTCGAAAATGCATAAAGATATTTGAAAAGTTCAACCAGCCTTGAAATTCTATATATGGGACATTAAAGGGGAGCGATTTTGGCCACAATTTATCCAATGGATTAACAGATATCACCAATATCACCTTTTTTTTTAACAAAAAATCGAACAATTCTGTTTTTTGCGTTTTTCTCGAAAATGGCTGAAATATTAAATTTGAGTAAAAAAAAAATTTAACGAAAGTCTTATAATTCTATATATGGGGTATTAAAAAGAAGCACTTTTGGTTACAATTTATCCATGGGATTAACAAATATCACCATCTATTTTTTTTTGCGATTTTCTCGAAAATCGCTGAAATATTAAACTTAAATAGTTCTATATAATATGTTTTATGCTTTTTGCATCTAAAATTATTTCCTTATGGTAAGGGGGCTAATTGTAATCAGAATTTTTCGAGGAGAAAAAATTTAAACACTTGTTTGAAACCATCATTTACAACTAATTGTGTTTAGTCAAATCGGCAATCGGCTTTTATTTAAAATGACGTCACACTTAACATCAGTATAATATTATACAAATATAGACTTTTGACTCGTGCAGTCTACCAGTGTAGCCATCTTAGGGGTTTCCCACCCTCAAATTTAGGGGTAAAAAAATTTCCCAAGGTTTTTTTAAGGGAGAAAAATGTTTCGGGATTTTTTGTTGTTTTTTTTTTTAAATGTTTAAGATTTTTTTTAGGGATAAAATTTTTTTTAAAAACACTAAAAAAGATTAAATTACATATTTAAATTTTTTGCAAATAATGTCAGTTTAGGGTTTGTTTTTCTTAATTTTGACCATTTTTTGGTTTGTTTTTTAACATTGACATTTGACATCACTCTTAGGGACGGTCCAAAAGTTACGTCACACGAATTTGAGCACCCCTTGTATTGTGACGTCACACTATCACTTTCATGTCCTATAATTAAAAAAAATAATTAATTTGTCTTTTATGACTTCACAATTTTAAAGATTCCCGGGCCCCACTGTCACAATTTGTACCAAATCTGAGATACCCCCCAATAATAATGTGTTACGTAATTTATGGGGGGAAATTCAAGTGATGGCGGCACCGGTTTTAGTGGTTTCAGGGCCGGTTGTATGTCGCAAAGTAAATGCTTTTTGCCACTAACAAGGGGTAGATGGTAAATGGAGGGACTGGGATGGCCAACAATCAGATGACAGGCACTGAAAGTTCTGTCATCTGATTACCATCCCAGCCCCTCCATTTACCATCTAACTTTGTTAGTGGTAAAAGCATTACTTTGCGACATAATGGGCGCTTAAATGCATCGTTTACTAAAAGTACCTTGTTAGAATATAATATGTAAAGAACGTTCTACGAGAACACTATTCAGGGAAAAAACGTGTGCCCACTTGCTAAAACAACTCCGCAAGTTGCCGTATTTTTTTTTTTTTTCAGAAATAAAATATTTTAATCGAGAATTTCATTGAAATTTTAATTTATGTAAATTTTCATTTTGGCATAATATTAAGTTCAAGACTAATTGCTCCAAGTTCAAGTGAGGAAGAAGTCTTTAGTTACCAAACATGGGCTTTTATATGAGGCTATAGGAAATAATATAATAAAAAAATAAAGAGAGAATAGTGTGTGTGTGTGTGTGTGTGTGTGTGTGCCCTATTGAATGCTTTAATGACTTCCTTTAATGTAAAATAGGATCGAAGTTGCCAGCGACGACTTGAATAAACTGTATACATATATTGTATGTATATATGTTACATTTACAAAAGTGTCAACCATTAGAAAATACATTTAATTTAATTTAAGTTGTAAAACGTTGAACATCATCATGACTCAGATTGTATTTGATTGTCCATTCAATTCAATAATAATTCAAATAAACTGCAATAGATCGTTTTGATAGACTTTATACATAGCCGTATGAAATATTAATACCTGGAACACCGACCATTTTTTTGCTTTAGTTCAAAGTGATATATTAATATTATATTTAATATTTAATATAAAATAGCTCCAATTAATTAAATTGGCAAATTCTAAAATATAATAATATTTATAATGATCTTTTTGTGGAATTTATCATTGAAAAACCAATTAATTACTAAAAGGAAATTGAATAAAAATTTAATATTTAATAAAAAATAGTTCCAATTAATTACATTGAGAAATTCTAATATTTAATAATATTTATAATGATCTTTTTTGTGAAATTTAAAATTGAAAAACCAATTAATTATTAAAAGGAAATTAAATAAAAATTTAATATTTAATAAAAAATAGTTCCAATTAATTACATTGAGAAATTCAAATATATAATAATATTTGTAATGATCCTTTTGTGGAATTTAAAATTGAAATACCAATTAATTAAATTGGCAAATTCGAAAATATAAAAATATTTGTAATGATCTTTTTGTGGAATTTAAAATTGAAAACCCAATTAATTACTAAAAGGAAATTGAATAAAAATTTAATATTTAATAAAAAAAAATAACTCCAATTAATTAAATTGGCAAATTCTAATATATAATAATATTTCTAATGATCTTTTTGTGGATTTAAAAATTAAAAAACCAATTAATTATTAAAAGGAAATTGAATAAAAATGTAATTATACATTTTTATCGAGACAACCACCTGTGAATAATTATTTCAATTAACAAAAAATCTATCAAAAACAACTTAGCTGAAGATGAGACTGTTACAGATCGAATTGGCAACCCGTGAATTTCATCCACATCGTTAGAGCCGTTTTCGAGAAACCGATTCTACTATATATAAATACAAGAATTGCTCGTTTAATATAAGATAAGATGTGTTTGAAATGGGAATTAAGGACAAGTTTTTGTGTGATTTTTTAAATCGAAAGAAATTGATGTTTTAAGGGAAATTGTTTGAAAAAGTTTATATTTAAGGTACAGTTAGCAGTCGTAGATATGACAGGAAGATTTTGGATAAAATCAACCTACCAGAAGTGGTACTTTTACACTTTTTCGAGATTTTCTCGAAAACGGTTTTGATTAAACTAGCTGTATTTATTGTAAAAATAGGTAGTTTTTAATTAAGGTACAGGTAGCATCCGTAGATAGATATGACAGGGAGATTTCGGATAAAATCAACCTACCAGAAGTGGTACTTTTACACTTTTTCGAAATTTTCTCGAAAACGGTTCTGATTAAACTCGATGTATTTATTGTAAAAATAGGTAGTTTTTAATTAAGGTACAGGTAGCAGCCGTAGATAGATATGACAGGAAGATTTTGGATAAAATCAACCTACCAGAAGTGGTACTTTTACACTTTTTCGAAATTTTCTCGAAAATGGTTCTGATTAAACTCGAGGTCGATTGTATCAAAAACTATTCATCGTTTTATTTTATTAAAAGTAGTAATAAATAATATCTTTTCAATTTCATTTCAATCGGTTGAATGAATACCTAAAGCTATTATAAAAAAATATTGGGCACATTTGAATATAACTATAAATACAAATAAAGTAGAAAAAAGTATAGCTTTAGAAATTCTAAAAGTCGAGTGATCAAAGAGTGGGCGGAATTTCATATTGGGGGGTGGCTGGCTTGGCCAAGGGGTTAGAGAACACTCCCCCCCTTTTTTATTCCATTTTATAACTCAGTGATTGTGAAATTAATTACACGCCAACAAATCCCGATGGCATTTCAAAAAAGATATAATATAAACTTTTTTTTTTTTAAGTTTAAAATCTAAAATACTTCGTATATTATTATTAACCCAAGGTGAAAATAGAAAATTAAATATATAGACATATTTTTACTTTTTTGGGGGGATTAATCAAGTATATAAACTAATTTTGATTATATTTTTAATTGTTGAAAGCTTTAAAGTGAGGTTATGTTAACTTCAAGTAAACAAACTTTTATATTTACTAAAATGGCTTAAATCTAGAAACTTTAGATTGAAATAAAAAATACTCTTCGACTTATTACATTGTTGGATGACTTTTCTTGAAAATCTAATCAAATAAAAAAATATTTTGGAAATAATAGTATGTATATAGGTTTTAACTTCAAATTCGGACTTTTCCAAATCAAATTCAGAATTTCTATAAAACCATCCATATTTTACATATTAAATTATAGCTTTTTAACTGAAAACGTTTCTTGAGATTACAAAATGCTAACCCTGAAAGGTTTTAGTTAATGAGCTGAAAATTGGTAGGTACGCAAATATCTTACAATGCACTAAATTATAGCTTTTTACATGAATACCTTTCTTGAGATTACAAAATGCTAATCTTGAAAGGTTTTAGTTAATGAGCTGAAAATTGGTACGCAAATATATTAGAATACACCAAATTTTAGTTTCTTTTTACCTGGAAACGTTTCTTGAGTATACAAAATGCTAATCTTGAAAGGTTTTAGATATTGAGCGGAAAATTGGTACGCAAATATATATATTAGAATGCACCAAATTTTAGTTTTTTTTTACCTGAAAACGTTTCTTGAGATTACAAAATGCTAATCTTGAGAGGTTTTAGTTAATGATCTGAAAATTGGTACGCAAATATATTAGAATGCACCAAATTTTAG
Organism: Forficula auricularia; assembly: GCA_024734495.1. Lineage (NCBI taxonomy): Eukaryota > Metazoa > Arthropoda > Insecta > Dermaptera > Forficulidae > Forficula > Forficula auricularia. Next base: position 200,198 of record JALMQS010000091.1, read on the forward strand.
TTTTTTAACCTGAAAACGTTTCTTGAGATTACAAAATGCTAATCTTGAAAGGTTTTAGTTAATGAGCTGAAAATTGGTACGCAAATATATTAGAATGCACCAAATTTTAGTTTTTTTTAACCTGGAAACGTTTCTTGAGATTACAAAATGCTAATCTTGAAAGGTTTTAGTTAATGAGCTGAAAATTGGTACGCAAATATATTAGAATGCACCATATTTTAGTTTTTTACCTGAAAACGTTTCGTGAGAGTACAAAATGCTAATCTTGAAAGGTTTTAGCTAATGAGCTGAAAATTAGTAGGTACGCAAATATCTTACTATGCACTAAATTATAGCTTTTTACCTGAAAACGTTTCTTGAGATTACAAAATGCTAATCTTGAAAGGTTTTAGTTAATGAGCTGAAAATTGGTACCCAAATATATTAGAATACACCAAATTTTAGTTTTTTTTTTACCTGAAAGCGTTTCTTGAGATTACAAAATGCTAATCTTGAAAGGTTTTAGTTAATGAGCTGAAAATTGGTGCGCAAATATATTAGAATACACCAAATTTTAGTTTTTTTTTTACCTGAAAGCGTTTCTTGAGATTACAAAATGCTAATCTTGAACGTTTTTAGTTAATGAGCCGAAAATTGGTACGCAAATATATTAGAATGCAACAAATTTTAGTTTTTTTTTACCTGGAAACGTTTCTTGAGTATATAAAATGCTAATCTTGAAAGGTTTTAGCTAATGAGCTGAAAATTGGTAGGCACGCAAATATCTTACTATGCACTATATTATAGCTTTTTACCTGAAAACGTTTCTTGAGATTACAAAATGCTAATCTTGAAAGGTTTTAGTTAATGAGCTGAAAATTGGTACCCAAATATATTAGAATACACCAAATTTTAGTTTTTTTTTTTAAATGAAATCGTTTCTTGAGATTACAAAATGCTAACCCTGAAAGGTTTTAGTTAATGAGCTGAAAATTGGTATGTACGCAAATATATTACTATGCACTAAATTATAGCTTTTTACCTGTAAACATTTCTTGAGATTATAAAATGCTAATCTTGAAAGGTTTTAGTTAATGAGCTGAAAATTGGTACCCAAATATATTAGAATACACCAAATTTTAGTTTTTTTTACCTGAAAACGTTTCGTGAGAGTACAAAATGATAATCTTGAAAGGTTTTGGCTAATGAGCTGAAAATTAGTAGGTACGCAAATATCTTACTATGCACTAAATTATAGCTTTTTACCTGAAAACGTTTCTTGAGATTACAAAATGCTAATCTTGAAAGGTTTTAGTTAATGAGCTGAAAATTGGTACGCAAATATATTAGAATACACCAAATTTTAGTTTTTTTTTTATCTGAAAGCGTTTCTTGAGATTACAAAATGCTAATCTTGAAAGGTTTTAGTTAATGAGCTGAAAATTGGTACGCAAATATATTAGAATGCACCAAATTTTAGTTTTTTTACCTGAAAACGTTTCTTGAGATTACAAAATGCTAATCTTGAAAGGTTTTAGCTAATGAGCTGAAAATTGGTACGCAAATATATTACTATGCACTAAATTATAGCTTTTTACCTGAAAACGTTTCTTGAGATTACAAAATGCTAATCTTGAAAGGTTTTAGTTAATGAGCTGAAAATTGGTACTCAAATATATTAGAATGCACCAAATTTTAGTTTTTTTTACCTGAAAACGTTTCTTGAGATTACAAAATGCTAATCTTGAAAGGTTTTAGTTAATGAGCTGAAAATTGGTACGCAAATATATTAGAATACACCAAATTTTAGTTTTTTTTTACCTGAAAACGTTTCTTGAGATTACAAAATGCTAATCTTGAAAGGTTTTAGTTAATGAGCTGAAAATTGGTACGCAAATATATTAGAATGCACCAAATTTTAGTTTTTTTTACCTGGAAACGTTTCTTGAGTATACAAAATGCTAATCTTGAAAGGTTTTAGCTAATGAGCTGAAAATTGGTAGGTACGCAAATATCTTACTATGCACTATATTATAGCTTTTTACCTGAAAACATTTCTTGAGATTACAAAATGCTAATCTTGAAAGATTTTAGTTAATGAGCTCAAAATTGGTACCCAAATATATTAGAATACACCAAATTTTAGTTTTTTTTTACCTGAAATCGTTTCTTGAGATTACAAAATGCTAATCTTGAAAGGTTTTAGTTAATGAGCTGAAAATTGGTGTACGCAAATATATTAGAATGCACCAAATTTTAGCTTTTTTACCTGAAAACGTTTCTTGAGATTACAAAATGCTAATCTTGAAAGGTTTTAGTTAATGAGCTGAAAATTGGTACGCAAATATATTAGAATGCACCAAATTTTAGTTTTTTTACCTGGAAACGTTTCTTGAGATATATAAAATGCTAATCTTGAAAGGTTTTAGCTAATGAGCTGAAAATTGGTAGGTACGCAAATATCTTACTATGCACCATATTATAGCTTTTTACCTGAAAACATTTCTTGAGATTACAAAATGCTAATCTTGAAAGATTTTAGCTAATGAGCTGAAAATTGGTACGCAAATATATTAGAATACACTAAATTTTAGTTTTTTTTAACCTGAAATCGTTTCTTGAGATTACAAAATGCTAATCTTGAAAGGTTTTAGTTAATGAGCTGAAAATTGGTACGCAAATATATTAGAATGCACCAAATTTTAGTTTTTTTACCTGAAAACGTTTCTTGAGATTACAAAATGCTAATCTTGAAAGGTTTTAGTTAATGAGCTGAAAATTGGTACGCAAATATATTAGAATGCACCAAATTTTAGTTTTTTACCTGAAAACGTTTCTTGAGATTACAAAATGCTAATCTTGAAAGGTTTTAGTTAATGAGCTGAAAATTGGTACGCAAATATATTAGAATGCACCAAATTTTAGTTTTTTTACCTGAAAACGTTTCTTGAGATTACAAAATGCTAATCTTGAAAGATTTTATTTAATGAGTTGAAAATTGGTACGCAAATATATTAGAATACCCTAAATTTTAGTTTTTTTACTTGAAAACGTTTCTTGAGATTACAAAATTCTAATCTTGAAAGGTTTTAGTTAATGAGCTGAAAATTGGTACTCAAATATATTAGAATGCACCAAATTTTAGTTTTTTTACCCGAAAACGTTCCTTGAGATTACAAAATGCGAATCTTGAAAGATTTTATTTAATGAGCTGAAAATTGGTACGCAAATATATTAGAATACCCTAAATTTTAGTTTTTTTTACCTGGAACGTTTCTTGAGATTACAAAATGCTAATCTTGAAAGGTTTTAGTTAATGAGCTGAAAATTGGTAGGTACGCAAATATCTTACAATGCACTAAATTTTAGTATTTTAGAAAACGTTTCCTGAGAGTTAAATTAAATTAAAACCTTTTCTTAACTATATATAACTTTTGTCTATTTTTTCAAATGTTTATTAATAAATCCTAAATTTGATATGGAAAAGTCCGAATTTGAAGTTAAAAACTTATATATATATTAATTACTGTTAGGGGTTAAAATAGATGCCCTTCTGATTTGGAGTTAGAAGGATCAATTCTCTCACTCCAATTTTTCCCTCTCAGATCAAAATTATTAATTATTTAATATTATTTATTTATTTATTTAAAAAAATTCAATATTCTGTTTAAAAATTTATCAAGGAGGCTTGTTCTATTATTACTAACTACTTAAATCAAAATGATTAATTATTTACTATTAATTATTATTTATTTATTTAAATTAAAAACAAATATTGTTTATAAATTTATCATGGGGCCCGTTCTATTACTAATTATTATTACCAATTACTTCTCAGATCAAAATTATTTTAATTTATATTTAATACTAGCTTCAAGGCCTGCCTTCGGCGGGCCTTTTGCTAGTCAAGGGCTTCGCCCCTGGACCCCCACGTGGCTGCTTTATTGACTGTTTTATTAGTTACAGAGAATAAATATAATGGTTTTATTAAAAGTCTCCAATAGATATAATTTAAGATTCTATTAACTGCAATTTAAAGGTACTTTAAAAAATTAGATAAACCTTTTTCAAACCTATCTTCAATTAGTTTTTTTCACAAAAAACGAAAATTTCTCGATGATTACCACTTTTAATTTTTTTTTCTCATAAAAAAAACTTTTGACAAAATAATTATCATATTGTATTTATTATTTGGAAAAAATAAATATTTAGAATTTGAGAAAATAAAATAAAATAAAATAATCTATACAATAAAAATGTCACTAAATAAATACTTTTCTAAAAATGCAGTATTAAATTCTTCTTAAACGATAATGTGGTTAGAATGAATGACAGTCAAAAATCTTACATAACGGGCCGTCAATACTTGTTTTGTTTTTTGCTAGTTTAGTTCATTTATTGTTTGGCAAGATATGTTGGATAACCTGATTTTTTTTAGTTTTTCCTGAATTTTCCAATTTTCCGGGCAACTTTTCCAATTTTTTTTTACGTATTAACCTGAATTGGACTATTACGAACATTAAAAAAAAAATTAGCCAAATCGGTCCAGGCATTTGAGAGATCTACACTTACAAAGAAACAGAAATTCATTTTTATTATATAGATTAACTATTATTTATTTATTGAAGGAGACAATAAAAGAGTGAAATCTTCTGCTGGAATTATAAATTTTATTTATTTATAACGTTATAAATAAATAAAATTTATAATTCAGCAGAAGACACTCTTTTTATTGTCTCCTTCAATATATAAAAATTCTGCTACTCTCGGCAAAAACTTTCAATTTATTATTTATTTATTAAAAAAAAATCAATTATTTTTTTAATTTATCAAAGAGTTGTATTATTACTACTCACTTCAAAATTATTAATTATTTAATATTAATTATTATTATTAAAAAAAAAATAATGTTTAAACATTTATCATGTGCCCTTTCTATTATTAGACACTTACTACTTCTCAGATCAAAATTATTAATTATTTTATTTTTATTTTTTTTTTTTTGGCTTTTCGGCCTTTCTAACCATAAGCTCTAATTACGATACTAGTTATATTTTTTTTAAATTTGTCTCTCATCCCCGGGGTCAGATTTTAGCTGGATGCCATCTGAGTCGGACCCGAGCTCGGCTCTCGGTTAGCTCGCTGTCACGCTACCGCCTAGCCTATCTGACTCCCCAATTAATCTTATTTAATTTAAAAAAAAATCAAATATTTTGTTTAAAAATTTATCAAAGAGACTGTTGTATTATTACTAACTACTCTCTTAGACGGAATGTTTTCTACATTTGATTCAATCGCGAATCTAATGTAGGGAATTTTTGTCAAATATTGAGTGAAAATAATATTTGAACTTATATATTTCTAACTTGAAATAATGATATTAAATAAATTTTAATTTTCCTCATTAATATATCAAAGAATAATTGATACGTCAACGAGAATTATTTTGACCGCGCTGATTTGAAAAAATTATTTTTATCTCGCGAGACTATCGCGGATTACGCTATTGGAGTCTGCGGAGTCTTAGGTCTGGACCAAGAGAAAAAGATGTGATCCACTTAGCTACAATCCAGCGTCATTTCGCGTATATTCGTTAGACATTCGGAGATCACCAAGTGAATTTGAAATCTCAGATGTTATATATTCGATCTCCCAGTCCAGAGCGCGATCTATCAGCATGTATGTTAGATGCCTACCATTAATTAACTGAAGGTTTTCTACATTTGATTCAATCGTGAATCTAATGTAGGAATTTTTGTCAAATATTGAGTGAAAATAATATTTGAACTTATATATTTCTAACTTGAAATAATGATATTAAATAAATTTTATTTTCTCATTAATATATCAAAGAATAATTGATACGTCAACGATAATTATTTTATTATATTATTTTCACTCAATATTTGACAAAAATTCTCTACATTAGATTCGCGATTGAATCAAATGTAGAAAACATTCGGTTAATTAATGGCAAGCATCTACATACATGCTAATAATAGCGCTCTGGACTGGGAGATCGAATATATAACATCTGAGATTTCAAATTCACTTGGTGATCCATCCGAATGTCTAGCGGGCTATACGCGAAATGACGTTGGATTGTAGCTAAGTGGATCATCTTTCTCTCTTGGTCCAGACTTAATACTCCGCAGACCTAACAGCGTAATCCGCAGTAGTCTCGCGAGATAAAAATAATTTTTTCAAATCAGCGCGGTCAAAATAATTCTCGTTGACATATCAATTATTCTTTGATATATTAATGAGGAAAATTAAAATTTATTTACTCTCTTAAAATTAATGATTATTTATTTATAAAAAAAAAAAAAAATATTTTGCTAGGAAATTTATCAAGGAGAGACCTTCTCATATTTATTACTCAAGGATCTTTGTTTATTTTTGCTGACAAATGTGTCATGGGGGAGAAGGTTTACGTGTGAGCATAACCTTACATTTGGCCTAATTCCCAAGCGATACACACACACACGATAACTCAAGAACGAAAAGTCCTAGAAAGTTCGTTCTTGTATTTTCAATAGGAAGTATTTATTATTTTTTTGAGTTTTTAACCGACTTCAAAAAAGGAGGAGGCTCTCTATTCGACTGAACTTTTTTTTTTTTTTTTTTTGTGCCTATGTTACCTCATATCTCCGCCAATTGTCAACTGATTTTGAAATTTTTTTTTGCATTGGGTCCAGTCTAGCTTCCGATTGGTCCCATTTTTTTTTCGTTTTTTTTTCATAGGTATTAGACCTTTTTTATTAGGTTTGTTTAGACCTAACCTCTTTGTTTATGAACCGATTTCGATGGTTATTTTTTTATCCGAAAGGGGGTGTCTTAGGGATGGTGTCATATTAATTTGGTCAAGTTCTGATGATATCATCACTATTAATAACATCACTAAAAAGAGAAAAATAAAAATAATTTTTAAGGAAAAAATAAAACCGACTTCAAAAAATTAAACGCAACAAATAAAATACACTAAAAGGTATAAAATAATTATTATCTTATTTAGTTACAACTAAACGACGAAATATTAACATGAAATTACTTTTTGAAGTCGGTGCCAAACATATACATTTTATGAATCGCACTCGACGGATCTTACTTAGTACGTTTGGAGGGTATGCTCACTTATAGGTATAGTTTGTTTGGTACCGACTTCAAAAAGTAATTTCATGTTAATATTTCGTCGTTTAGTTGTAACTAAATAAGATAATAATTATTGTATACCTTTTAGTGTATTTTATTTGTTGCATTTAATTTTTTGAAGTCGGTTTTTATTTTATTCTTAAAAATTATTTTAGGCTACAGAACTCCCGGTTCAAAATTTTAGAAAACATTTTTTTTTTTAAATTAAAATAAACAATGAATTTATCTAATAATGAAAGGCATTGTTAGCAGATTTTTTGATTAATAAAATATTTATTATATACCGGGTGAGTTTTTTTTTATCTTGAGGCAGTCTTATAACTCAAAAACAGTGCATTATATGAAAAAAGTTTTTTTATATCAGGGGGAAACTAAACTACGCTATTATTTGTCGACCAAAAACAAGCTTTCAAGGGTATTTCGAAGTCACGTTCTGTTTTTTAAATGGAAACCTATATTTTTCTGTACAGTTTTTTTTTTATTGACAACAGATTTACAACACGATAAAATGAAGCTTGTAAGGGTATGTTCCTATCAGGAAAACACTCGGCATCCATTTCAATGGCAACCTCATACCACTTCTTCCACATTCACCATAAATTAAGACCATTTCAATTCTGTCTTCAACAAAAAATGCTCCATTTTTATTATGGTAATACAATATAACTATCTACTGGATTGACACGAGAAATAAACTTTTTTAAACCTCAAAAACTTTAAATAGTTTTATTAAGTAGAAAATAATCTCTTAAATCTTTGTGTCTACGTATAATGAAGTTTTAAGATCATTATAAACACTTATTTTCATTGTTGTGACTTTTCAATTTAATAATTAATTATTTAATCATTATTATTTGATAATTAAGTTAAATGATTGTTAAAAATAATTATTAGGATTTTTTTGGAGATCTAATTGATTTCATATTTTTTTTATTTGATGTCGTATAAAAAAATAGTTCTTATGAAAGTTGTTCAGTTTTTTTTCTAGATTCAGAATATGTACAGAAACATAGGTTTCTATTTAAAGACAGAACTTGACCTTTAAATACCGTTGAATGCTTGTTCTAGGTCGTTAAACAATAGCGTAATTTAGTTTCCCCCCTCGATATAAATAAATTTTTGTTTGAAACCTTTTTTTTCATATAATTCATTGTTTTTGAGATGTAAGACTGTCTCAAAATAAAAATAAAACTCACCCAGTATATATGCATTAAACAGAAGACAACCTCATTGATTTTTCCTAATGAATCATCAACTATGAATTTCACTCTAAACACTTTTGATATTAAATAACTATTCTTTTACTACTAAATATAGAAACGCAGTTTCTCATAATTATAGAATAAAAAATAAATATAATAAAGTGATTAATAAGTGCATTTTTTCCTTTTTATCTTCACTTAATTATTATTCATACCATACTGAATTTTTAATTTTCAGCCTGATTAGATAATGAATTGATAATCGTATCAAAATGTATTTATATGTATATGGGTCATTCTCTGACAATCCAACGACGTTTAGTCGGTGACCCTCATCAATTTTTTCGATTTTCAGATATGTTATTAATTTATTATAATGTTTTTAGCTTGAAAACCCCATAACGAAATTTCGATTTTTGAAGAAAGTACGATATTATTATAATATTCATAACTTTGACAAGAATAATATTCTAACTTAATAACGAGCCACTTTTTCTTTTTTTAATTTACTTTTTTTTAACCTACTTCAAAAAAGGAGGAGGTTCTCTATTCGACTGAATTTTTTTTAAAAAATTTTTGTGCCTATGTTACCTCATATCTCCGCCAATTGTGAACCGATTTTGAAAAAAAAATTGCATTGGGTTCAGTCTACCTTCCGTTTCATAGGTATTAGACCTTTTTTGTTAGGTTTGTTCAGGCCTAACTTCTTTGTTTATGAACCGATTTCGATGATTCTTTTTTTATTCGAAAGGGGGTATCTTAGGGATGGTGCCATTGGTTAAGTTCTGATGATATGATTACTATTAATAACATCACTAAAAAGAGAAAATTAAAAATAATTTTTAAGAAAAAAATAAAACCGACTTCAAAAAAATTAAATGCAACAAATAAAATACACTAAAACAGGGGTCTTCAACGTTTTACAAATCAAGGGCCAATTTTTTTTTTTCTGAACAGCGGGCCGGACCCAGACGCGGATCCAGACCCTCTGATTTGGGGGGGGGGGGGCGGTCGCCGGTATATAAGATCTACTTTTGATCTCGGAAGTGTGTCGCGATCGAATTGTCCAAGGGGGGGGGGGGCAGAGACGCCCCCCCACATAGAACTTTTATTTTCTTCAATTTTAAAATTTAATTAAATGAATTTAACTTTTAAGGACATCATAGATATTAGAGAAATATTTTTACATTGCATATCAGAGAGGTTCGTCCCCTTGGGAATCGAACCCAAGCGCTAACTAAGCTTGCCGGGCCAGTAGCCAAACCCTTAAGACCAGGCCAAAAATATTTCTCTAATATCTATGATGTCCTTAAAAGTTAAATTCATTTAATAATATTATATACTGGGTTGATTTTTGAAATAATTTCTATCTTTTTTCAAAAAAAGACACTCAAAAAGATACTTAAATCTTTGTTTTCACTGTTAAAATTTAATGTTATAAAAAAATAAAAAAATAAAAATCTAAAAATTATTTTTTGTCGTTATTGAGAGTGCTGTTGGCGGGCCGCAGAAAACATCTCGGCGGGCCGCGGGTTGAAGACCCTTGCACTAAAAGGTATAAAATAATTATTATCTTATTTAGTTACAACTAAACGACGAAATATTAACATGAAATTACTTTTTGAAGTCGGTACCAAACAAACTATACCTATAAGCGATCGTACTCGCCAAACGTACTAAGTAAGATCCGTCGAGTGCGATTCATAAAAGGTATATGTTTGGCACAAAAAGTAATTTCATGTTAATATTTCGTAGTTTAGTAGTAACTAAATAAGATAATAATTATTTTATACCTTTTAGTGTATTTTATAGGTTGCATTTAATTTTTTGAAGTCTGTTTTATTTTTTTCTTATCCTATTATAAACTTTCAAAGTATTAACGAATTTTGATATTTGTAGCCACTTTGTTGAATAGAGGGTTGGTTGGTTTATGAAATGATAAAATTGAGTTCAGACAGACAGACAGTCCACCTGGTGAGAGGCTTAAATAGACAACGACCTTTCTTCCTTCCCGCGCTTCAACCGAGTTCATTCTCTAATCCACTCGGATGAATGAACGAACCTCCCTCTGGCCCAAATGACCCCGTCCCCCTTCCCAGTACACCCATCCATCCATCAAATAGACTAATAGACCACCTGCATTTTTAGGCTTCCCTACTACTACGACCAGCTTACTATTATAACAAAACAAATTTACCTACATACCATCGGGTATTTGAACCCATGACAAAATCTATCTATTTATATCTATATTTATTAAATATAATCTTCTTGCGCGATGAAGCCTATGTGATTTTATTTTTTTTACTTTATTTAATTTTAAAACCCGCTAATAATTTATAACAAATGAAATTTATTAAAATTAGTAAATTTAAATGTTTATTTCAAAATTTTTCTTATATAGCTGATTTTTTATAATGAAATTGATGAGAGAAGGAGTTACACCAAAATAGGTGCAACCCCTAAAGGCCTGGGTTGGCCCCTCCATTGTGAAAAGAAGAAGAAAGAATTTAATGGGTTGGGAGGGGGTCGAAGGTATCTGTGGATACGGGTCTTAAATAGCTGAGGGTTATAAGTCGCGGGAAAGATGGTGACAGGGAGCGAGTTCCAGTCTCTGGGGGTCATAGGGATAAAAGAGTTGGCGAAAGCGCTTGTTCGACTTTTAACCAATTTGACAGCGAAGGGGTGCTGAGCGTTAGAAAACCGCGTGTTTCTCGTAAAGAGGGCATTAGGGGGATAATTGATTTCAGCTCGACTGAACAGACACCGTGATAGTATCTGTAGTACAGGGAAAGGGCAGAAACGGTTCTTCGGTGAGCCAGGGAGTCGAGTGAGTTGGTTAGAGCCGGGTCTCCTATTAGTTTAATTGCTCGCTTCTGAATTGCATCCAGGATAGCAAGAGAATGCGTGGAGGCACCCCTCCACATTATTATTTGGAACTTGGACTTGAAATAAATTGAAAGTTAAATTTTTTACTTTACCATACAGGGTATGGTCAAGTATTGTAATCGTGCATGAAAAAGTGTTTTTTTTTTCTCTCGAAATATCTCAAAAACGGCTGAAACTATTAAGATTAAAAAAATTGAGCGAAACCATGGCGTTTCGCTCTACAAAAAACCCCTAATAGATGAACATCGAAAAAATTATATTTTTCGAGATAATAATTGTTTTGTAAAAATGTCTGTTAGTTAGTCTGTGCGTTACCAAATTTTGTGGACGAGCTAGCTCAAAAACTAGTGTGAGTATCAAAACCAAATTTCACACTTAGTTTTGGTCCATTGAGATTAAGAGCTGATCAGATTTTGGTACATATCGACCCAAAATTAAGGGGGGGGGGGTTAAAAATTGCAAATCTAGGCCATTTGAGCAAACTCAACCAAAATTTGTATACATAATCAGTGGGACCCCCGAAGTCTAAAAATGCAAAAACTAACCCCCCCCCCCATACATGATTATAAATAATTTTAGGGGTCAGGTTGTATGGTAAAGTAAAGTGGATGGCCACATCAGAACACGTCAGCTTATTTAAATGTTCCTACGTTTCGCAGTATATTTTTCTGCTTTTTCAGTCAATTTTTATACTTAAACCTCCTCGTAATAATAACTTTTAGGGAGATAGGTGTTGGTACTAGATGAAACATTTTTATATAATAATAAAAATTGCGAGATTTGTTAATTACTGCAATTTTACCCAATTTTTATCCTCGTAATAAGTTATTACGAAGAGATTAAGCAGGAAAATATACTGCGAAACGTAGCAACATTTTAAAAATTTAACTTCCAATTTATTTCAAGTCCAACAACGTCTATTTCAAATATGGGGAACTGATTAGTTTTTGGACTTTCTATTTCCAGATCTTCCGGCTAAATATTAAATACAAAATTATTCAAAAAAATGCAATGCTATTTTCACAAAAACGGCTCCAACGATTTTTTTTAAATAGGTGTACTCGAGGGGTGAACCGCGACCTAAAATCGTGTACACCTACTTCCACTTTCATTTCCAAGTAGAAGACAATAGATTATCTAATGAATTCCAAAGACGGTGTACACCTAATTTCAATCGCAGTTCACCCCTCGGGTGTACTTATCAAGTGTCATAAGTTATTAGTAGAGACCTGATTTTTATTCAGTAAAAGCCGAAATATGCTGTTCAAATGCTAAAATATAAGTGATATATATGCATTTGCATAGGAATCCGGTCTCTAATTAGTCATTTAAAAATTTTAATCCGACAGCTTGGGGAAACCCAAATTGAAGTAATTTGAATGAAGAAAATTGATATGATGATTTCAAATAAGGTAGAAACTAATGTGAAAGTCGTGTGGTATGCGCACACCAGTTGATTTTTAATTTGCTCTCGATCGTTTAACAAAACAAATATTAACTTCTCTCAATTTACTTTTCGTTAAATATTATTATTATTAAGAATAACTTTTATTGATCGAAAAATACAAAAATAAAATTCATTAAAACTTTTTTTTACTTCCTATCATCAAAACTTAAGGGTTTTTTTTTTTTTTTTAATCAAATGAATAATGTCTAAAGCTTTGGCTTAGGTGAATGGCATTCACGGGGTCATGAAAAATTGATAAATGCGACTCGAACTGAAGGTTCGTTACCTTATATACCAGAAGTGGCCACAACGCTGGCTCGCGAGCCGCATGCGGCTCTTCAGTCAATCTAGTGCGGCTCTTGAACCCTCTTGAATAATACTGATTTTAAAAAGTACAGGATGGGGCATAAAGATGAAAAATGAAAATTCTAGCTCAACTAAATTTTGTATACATATTCTGTGGGCCCCAAAAAGACTAGAAATGCAAAAACTGACCACCCAAAATAGGGATAGTGTCAAAAATGAAAATTCTAGCCCTCTCTACCAAAATCAACCAAATTTTGTATACATATTCTGTGGACCTCCAGAAGGCTAGTAATGCAAAAACTAACCACCAAAAATGGGGGGAGGGTCAAAAATGAAAATTCTAGCCCTTTCGACCAAGCTATGTATACAAAATTTGGTTAGTTTTTACATTTCTAGCCTTTTGGGGATCCACAGAATATTTATACAAAATTTGATTGAGTTTAGTCAAAAGCGCTAGAATTTTTTTTGACACCCCCCCCCCCCTGTTTTTGTTTGATAATATTTAAAATACATTTTTAAAAAATTCATTTTTTTTTTTTTCAAAAATATATTTAGTTTTTTTACTAGTTAAATTTTTTCATTTTTTTTATATCTCTTCAAAATGTGATAGATCTTTATGCCCCACCCTGTATAATAATTGAATTAAAAAAATAATAATACAAAAATTAAATTAATTTGTAATGTTATATAAGTAGAGCAAAAATATATATGTTACTTCATATATATTTTAGAAAATAAAAAAATGTGGCTCCCTTTGAAACAGTTTTATAAATTTGCGGCTCCCAAAGTTAAGGTTAGTGGCCACCCCTGTTATATACCGTACATGTATAATAATAATCGGCTTTCGCGAAGATTTTTTTTTTTTAATTTTGAAACCCACTAATATGTAGTTCGTGACAAATAATATTTCTTAAAATTGGGAAATTTAAATTATTAATTTAAAACCCACTATAGAGTCCATTATTTCTATTTACTATTACTATTTATAACTTAGTATTTTTTTCGATTTTTGAAAATTTCGAGAAAAAAAATTTAATTCGCTATTAACCATTATTAAAACCACTTTTTCGTATTGAGCTCTCTTTTTTTTTAGTTATTTTGAATTGATTTCTATTGTTAACATGTGTTTAAAATAAATAATTAGTATTTTGGTTTTTTTTTGTAATTACATAACATACATACAATACATTAATTCCTGTGAATCAATTGTAATAGACTGATGAAGAGGGCTTTGCCCTCGAAACTATAGTCTCGTTATAAATTAAAAATTTATAATTCCAGCAAAAGAAACACTCTTTTATTGTTTCCTTCAATATATACAAATTCTGCTACCCTCGGCACAAAAATCTTTCAATTTACTAGTAATTATCATACAGTTTTAAAAACAGGTTTACAATTTTAAAAATCCCATATAAAAACACTTAAATAATTTTTTTGTATTTTCTTCTAAAAATTACGTAAAAAAAAAAAATTGAATTCGGGCCATTTTTAAAGAAGTTATGAGCGAAAAACCGAAACTCGAAATTTTTTTATCCGGTGATCAAATTTTTTTTAAAATTTACCAGTAATAGTTTTTTTGATGGATACTAAAAAAATGAAGAAAATAAAAAATTAAAATTTTTCAAACCGTCCGATTTGGCGTGGAATTCCTTTATACATACTAGTATATACCGGGTGAGTTTTTTTTTTATCTTGAGACAGTTTTATAACTCAAAAACAGTGCATTATATGAAAAAAAGTTTCAAATAAAAGTTTATTTTTTACAATTGTTTGTCGACTTAGAACAAGCTTTCAAGGGTATTTCAATGTCAAGTTCTGTTTTTTAAATGGAACCCTATATTTTTCTATAACTACTTTTATAAGAACTATTTTTTATACGACATCAAATAAAAAATATTAAATCAATTAGATCTCAAAAAAATCCAATTAATATTTATTCTTAACAATCATTCAACTTAATTATCAAATAATAATGATCAAATATTTAATTGTTAATTAAATAATTTAATAATAACTAGTAATTTTCCGACAATGTTTTGTGACATTCCAGAGTGTATCGCAAGTCTTTTGGATGAAACATCTATCTTCAACAAAAAAATGCTCCATTTTTATTATGGTAATACAATATAACTATCCTACTGAATTGACAAGAGAAAAATACTTTTTTAAGCTCAAGAATTTTAAATAGTTCTATTAAGTAGAAAATAATCTCTTAAATCTGTAATTTTTAAGGAATTTGGTGTTGGTACTTGGTGAAATTTATAAATTTATTTAAAAATCCCTCCACTAAGTTTAAATATTTACCCTTTTGTTAACTTTAAAAAATAAATTTAACCATTGACTTGTATTCAATTTCGACTTATCCAGGTCAGTTACTTTCTGTTTCTCCTGAAGATGGGTTAGTCACCCGAAATATATATAGTATATCGAGATTAAAGATTCTCCAAAAATAAATTCGTTTATTTTTTTATATCTTAATGTGAAACCTACCAAGTATTTTTTATCCAATAATCTTAAATCTGTGTATAAAAAAGTTTCAAGATCATAAATACTTCATTGTTGTGACTTTTCAATTTAATAATTTATTATTTGATAATTAAGTTGAATAATTGTTAAAAATAATTATTAATATTTTTTTTTTTTTTTTTTTTTTTGAGATCTAATTGATTTAATATTTTGTTTATTTGATGTCGTATAAAAAAATAGTTCTAATGAAAGTTGTTCATTTTTTTGAATAAATTTAGGCTATGTAAAGAAACATAGAGCTTTCCATTTAAAAAGCAGAGCTTGACGTTGAAATACCCTTGAAGGCATGTTCTAGATCAGGGGTCTTCATCAAGGGCCAATTTTTTTTTCCGGTATATACCTAAGATCTACTTTTGATCTCGGAAGTGTGTCGCGATCGAATTGTCCAGGCAGGGGGGGGGGTCAGAGACGCCCCTCCACATCCCACATAGAACCTTATTTTCTTCAATTTTAAAATTTATTGTTATATAAAAATAAAAAATAAAAATTTCTAAAAATTATTTTTTTATTAAATTGAAAGTTTTTGCCGAGAGTAGCAGAATTTTTTGTATATTGAAGGAGACAATAAAAGAGTGTGTCTTCTGCTGGAATTATAAATTTTATTTATTTATAACGAGACTATAGTTTCGAGGGCTTTGCCCTCTTCATCAGTCTATTACAATGTATTCACAGGAATTAATTTATGAATCTTAATTCATAAATTAAATTAGTTCCTAATTATTTTTTTGTAGTCGTTATTGAGAGTGCTGTTGGCGGGCCGCAGAAAACATATCGGCGGGCCGCGGGTTGAAGACCCTTTTTCTAGATCAACAAACAATATCGTAGTTTAGTTTCCCCCTGATATAAATAAACTTTTATTTGAAGCTTTTTTTTCATATAATGCCCTGTTTTTGAGTTATAAGACTGTCTCAAGATAAAAAACTCATCCGGTATATATATATATATATCCTTTCGATTAAACAGGAACTGATTCATGAGAAATAAAACCTACTTTATTTTTATCTATTCTATTAGAATAGCAATGATGATTATATTTTTCAACAAAGTCATCAAAAAAAGACATCAATATTGAGTAAAATTCTCTCTCTCTCTGTGATTGTACTATAAATCTAAATCCGCCTTTCGATTTTCGCGATAGTTTTGTTTCTATTGCCTTCCTCGACGTCATTTCCTTCCCGGAAGTTCGCCACCCCACTTACAATAATATATTCAAACTACTACTAATTACAACAAAAACAAAAATATATAAAACATTACAGGTTGTTTGGGTATTTCGAAATATCTAAAAAACCACTCATCTATACTACTATATAAATCTGTAGAGTTTGTATGTTGGTATGTTTGAAAGAGCTAATCTCAGGAAATACTAATCAGATATGAAAAATTCTAGATAGCCCGTTTGTTGAAGAATGCTTTTGGCTATATAACTTCATTCTACGACCTTAAGGTACCCCTTTTCGGTCGCCTCAAGCCTCATTTTTTGGTAACCAAGACCACTGTTTTTGTTTACTCAAAATTCTTTCATTTTTTTCATTAGGCCATGAAATATATAGACACACCCTCTTCTACTCTACACAGAGTTAAGTGAGGCCAGCCAACATCGCCTACAGATGACGTCACGTTCTCGCATAAATATACTATATATGTTTGTCTAGATTAATTTGTAACAACGCTAAGAGAAATTTCTGTAAAAAAATCTCCCTCTTGCCTAGAATTGAACCTACGAACTCTTGAACTAAGGTCATTAGTTTTAACCACTAGACCAATCTGACATTAATATTTATACCATGATTTCAGTTACTAAAACTATAAATTTTTGATTTAGACTTTGTGTCGAGATAATATTGTATTCATTTGAACTCGAATGAAAATGAAAAAACACCGATTGATTTTAAATTAAAAAACATTAAATATATATTAATTAACGAGGCAAATTTGAAATATAATTGTTAGCTAGGATTTTAAACTGACAGCTCCAATGGATTTTCATTAACCAGGCAAATTTTTGAAATATAATTTTAATTTGCACTCGAATTTTGAAATGAAAGACTCCAATTCATTTTAAATTAAGAAACATTAAATATATTTTTTGTATAAATTGAATTGGCTAAGGGGCCAGTAAGGGGAAAATAAAAAGTTGAAATAAAAGTCAACTTCTATTTGTTACTTTATTTTGGGCAGACGCAATCGATATTTTAACACGTTTCGAGCGCTTATACCGCCGCTCTTCATCAGTGCACGTCAACTGGAAAAGATCATTGCTTCTGATTAAAAATCTTATTTTCCTTAATAAATATATATGCAACAGTTGTCCTTTAGCGAACTAATTTTTTGTGAATGTTTTTGGTTTCGTTGCTATATTTAACATGTACATACTTTTGCCCTTAATATATTTAAATTTTAGATAAATATTTTTGGTTTATTTTATTTAATTTTGCTTAATTTGCTGGAGTGAAGGCTGATCGAAGTCGGGGAATGGGGTTCCTTTCGCATTGTATTTTTGACGTTTCGATTACACTGCTCAACAAATATTTATTTCCGTAAACGTAACAATGGATCCGAGTAGAGTTTTATACGCTGATTTTCGATTTTTTACAACAGGTTTTGAGATATTTGCGGTCAAAACGATGAAAAAGGCTATTTTGACCTATTTTCGATTCCCATTAGACATTAAACAGCAATATTTGAAATCAAAATATTTTGTTGACATCATAGAAAACAGCTTCCTCTTTGATTTTCAAATTACCACTTGTTTTTAGCTCATAGAACTCGAGTTATAACTAAAAAAAAACTAAGACCATAATATGTTTCTATCTATGTTTATTATCCTTTAAAATCACATAGTTAGTTTAGTTACAAACAAGTGGTAATTTGAGAATCAAGGAGGAAGATGTTTTCTATTACGTCAACAAAATATTTTGATTTCAAATATTGCTGTTTAATATCTAACGGGTCTCGGAAAATATGTCAAAATAACCTTTTTCAGTGTTTTGACCGATAATATCTCCAAAACAAGAGCTAATCGGCAATTTTTATAGTTATTTTTGAATTCATCAGGTGGAAATACATAAGAATCAGCTATTTTTGACCCCGAAACATTTTCATTGTTGGGCTTAATTAAAATCAGGACTTCATTTTGGAAAACAAATTTATATTAGGTTTTTTAATTAAACTAATTATAAATAGGTAATTGAATAAAAATTAATCTTATGTGGTTGAATCAAAATAAAACAAGTGGTTGTTTAAATAACAACCAAACAATTTACCGAGCGGAGTTCGGTCCTACACGGGTACTAAATTAATATAGTTATATACAACAAGAATTGCTCATTTAATAGTATAAGATAATATTTATACGAAGATTGAATTGAAAATAAAAAATGTACTTCAAATAACTTTTTAAATTGATATTCTTGGCTACGATTCATCTAATAATTTGCACTCTGAGCTATTTTTAAAATCTGCTATTGGGATAAAGCAAGCCTAGTACAAATAGTAAGTAGGTAGTAGTAGATTTGAGTTGCTCACTTTTCTTGAAATGCAAATAATTACTTAAAATGGATTATCTGTTTTGCTAAAAGTCAAGTTTTGATAATAAATGTCTTATCGCTTAAATACATATTTAACTTCAAGTTGAATTTAAACTAACCAATTGATTCTTCTCTAAATTAATTCTAAACCCTAACAGAGCTTAAATATAATTTCTATTAAATCTTAATAAAAAATAATTATGTATAACAAACATATTTTCAATTAACTCTATTATTACGTTTATTTCTAAATATTTATTTTTATTTAATTAAAGTATTGTTGAAATTTGTTTATATGAAAAAAACATAACCAAACTTAAAATAACGCAGGTAAATTAAATTTCTGCTGGCCATTAAATAGGAACAAGCTGGAAATAATTTGAATCGACACCCCAAATAAAAGTTACATGAGTTTGCGACGGTTTCTGGCTGGTGCTAAATTTTTGATGGCCTAAAAACCACATTTTTTTTTCAGATTTTCGCTTATAACTCGAAAACCATGCGTCTTGCAGAAAATTTCACTCTTACCAAAATGAAAGATCATAAAATTTTTCGTCGAATAGCCACAATCGATCGTCAAAGATAGGCAATTTTTACAAAATTGGCGGAAAAATGAATTATAGGTACTCATTAGGTGGTCAGAAACCACTCTTTGAATTTTTGCACTGCCGATTACCATAATAGTTGCCAATTGGCTAAAAATGAGATTGGCAAAATTTCATCTTAATTGGACAACGGTAACCCGTGACGCAATGAGTTTGCAGTTTTTCATTCATAAAATGAAAACCACTCATCCTAAAAACTTGATTCTTGTCTCATATTCTAGGAAATTTTGTTGGCTTGAAGTTTTACTTGAACCACTTTTTTGTTAAAACTTTTAGATTTGAAGATATCCAGCATTTTCCAAGACATGATCCGATCTCGTTGCGGCACGGGTTACCGTTCTCCAATTAAGATGAAACTTTACCAATCTTATTTTTTAGCCAATTGGCAACTATTATGGGGTCTGCACGTCAAAAACTCTTAAGAGTAGTTTCTTTTTTTTCGCCTAGTTGGTAAAAATTACCTATCTTTGACGATCGATTGTACCTAAACGGCTGTACCGATTTTAACTTTTAAATACGTTTTTCAACAAGAAATTGTATGCTCTTTCATTTTGATAAGAGTGAAATTTTCTGCAAGGCGCATGGTTTTCGAGTTATAAGCGGAAATCTGAAAAAAAAGTTCAAAATTATCTTGGTTTTTAGGTCCTCTAAAATTTGGCACCAGCCAGAAACTGTCGCAAACTCTTATTTGGGATGGTCGATTAAAATTGTTTCCAATTTGTGTATATTTATTGGCCATCAGAATTCTAATTTCCCTTGTCTATTATGTTTATTTCCAAATATATTTATTTTTAATTAATTAAAGCATTGTTGAAATTTGTTTATATGAAAAAACATAACCAAACTTTTATAACACAAAACAATTGTTGTTATTAATATTATATTATAATGTTGGTTTATTAATTAATACATTTTTTTGTATTTGACGTCACAAAAAGTAAAATAGGTAACTTGCCCTTTTATGCAGTTATATATTCCTGAATGTTATACGGAAGTAATTTCCGTAAGTTTTTGACTCTCTCTAGAGAGGCGAGCCCTGCAGGTTAACCTGTTAGGTCACCTTCTATATACAAGCCCAATGTATTTATGTGCACGCTTTCAACATTACACATATATATCTATATATATAGTGGTGACCAGTTTTCGTGGGGGTGGCAGGGGCGTAATGGCCCTCAGACACGCAGCCAGGCCACAAACAGGGCCGGCTGGAATTATAATATATAGCAAGCATAATCACTTATTTCGATCGGGCCCCTTTGCGCCTTTGAGCACACATTTTTAACGGCCATAACTTCACGATAAATGATGAAGCAGAATTGAAAACGAAATTATGTTGTTGTCAGTTTTGGAATGTTTTTTTTTTTTTTTAAACACTCCCCAATTTGTCATTTTTATATATTTTTGGTTCTTCTGTTTTTCTGGGTAGAATCTTGTAACCGAATTTTGACCCACCTCCAAGTAATTTCGCACACAGATTGAATAGATTCTTATCATTGAAGTATTATAAAATAAATATTTAATAAGAAAAACAATAAATTATTACAAAAGAGAAATCAATGAGGTTGTCCTCTGTTTGATACAAATAAACATATCTATATATATAAAAGCCATTGTCAGACAGTACCTGTGGCGCCTTAGCGTACGATGTGGGAGAAAAAGCAACTAATAGTTAGATTGTCAAATTTTTCAAATAAAAATCTCTATATTCTCTATCTATAATATCTCTATATATTAATATATTCCTTTATATAGCTTAGAATATTAGATTTACGGCGTGTCTCATTTGAAATTTTAGTAGACAAATTTATTAATTTTAAATATATTATATATTAATATATATTTAATTTTTTGGAAATAATTCATACCGCGAAAATTAATTTTTTTTTTAATTTAAGAAAAATATAAATTCTTAAAATTTTAGTAGACAAATTAATTTTAAAATATATATATATATATTAGGAATATATTTTCAATTTATAATATAAGTTTTAATGAGATATGATTTAATATGGGATAATGAGATTAATTCTTAATTTATTACTGCGCGGGTCGTTTGAAATTTTAGTAGATAAATTAATTTTAAAATTATTATATATAATTAATTTAGAGACACTTTTTAGATAAATTTAAATATTGAAATATATTATTAAAAAATTTCGAGAGAAATCTTTGCATGCTTTAATAAAGTATTTATTAAAGCATTTAATGATATTTTTTCATCTTTCTTTGATCAATATTCATTATTCAAAATTTTTTTTTCAAAACATATAATTACGGACAGCTAATAATCACATCTCGAGACGCTGCCCGCCAGGGCCACCATCCCGGCACCGCTCGTACATATATATTTGTTTAAGCCTATGTATAATTTCGAATGTTTTATCATATTTGTCATGGTTTCAATTACGGATATATCAAATAGATTTTGTGACTATAGCAAGCTAGTCACATAAACGATAGCTTGCTTTAACAAAAAAAAACAACTAATTTTATATATCCAATCTTTACATATATAATCGGTTTCTCGAAAACGGCTCTAACGATTTTGGAACGAGACGCTGCCCGCCAGGGCACCAGCCCGGAGGGCCGAGCTTCGAGGGCGTGCCCAAGGCACGCACAGATATAGTAGTATATAGCCATATATTTAAAAGGCGACAAGAATCTATTTAATCTATATAGTAATAATAATAAAGCAAGGAATGTAGAATATCCAATATTTCAGAATTGTATTGAATTAATTTCAAGGCCGTTCTTTCTTTCTCTCTTCTACTTTCTATAAATATATGCTTAGAAATTAACGAGAGAGCAATTGAGTCGGGCGGGCGACATGCATGCATATATTCTTCATTCAACCGCGACACCCACAAGAAACAAGTTTGTTGTTTTTAAGGCTAGATTAACATGCCAATGGATAATGCAATATGATATACATAGAATAAATAGAAGAGTTGACACATAACCATCCAGAACCCCCTCTCTGTGTGGGGGAGGGCAGGTTCCCGTCCTTCCTTCCTTCCCAACTAGCAAAGTAGCTTTATAATTGTTAGTTTATCCAACTGTATATTTTTTTACTGTTTTATAAAAGCTCCTTAAGAATTCTCAAGGGACAGTTGCATAAACAGAGGATCATCCTTTCATATGGGTGAACCTGGAGTAGAGTAAACTAATGAAATGACCCCAAAGAGGGGCTCACTAATGGAAATTATCAAATAACTCTAACTATTAACTCTACGGGAAATTTTGTTACTAGGTGTGCCGGTTAATAATGTCCCTTTTTTCTAACAGATGGCATTTCGGTATTTTTCCACCAAACTCATCCAAATATTTTTTTGGTTTTATAGTGTTGGTAATCACCTTTCAAACGGCATATAGCATGTCAACATTCGGTTCATTTGTGTATGAGATATTGGCTTGTAAACATGGCGGATTTTGTGCCGAAAAAGAGCATTTGCGGGAGGTGATGTTGCACTATTTTTTAATGAAGGAATCGGCTGCGGAAACGGCTCGTATTCTCGGGGGAGTTTATGGGGACCATGCTCCATCTGAAAAAATCTGCCAACGTTGATTTGGACGGTTTCGAAGTGGTGATTTTGATGTGAACGACAAGGAGCGGCCTGGACAGCCGAAAAAGTTTGAGGATGCTGACCTGGAGGACTTGCTGGCAGAAGATCCGCGCCAATCGCAAGGAATGCGCTACAGACAACAATTGATCAATTTGAATCATGCATTGGTCGAAAAACGGCCGCAATGGGCTCGAAGACATGGACGTGTCATTTTGCTCCACGACAACGCTTCGTCGAACACCGCCAAATCGACGAAAGAAACCATCAAGGCGCTCGAATGGGAGGCCCTACCCCACCCGCCCTACTCTCCAGACCTCGCTCCATCGGATTACCACCTCTTTAGGTTTGGCTGACCAGCACTTCGCTAATTACCAAGAAGTGGCAAAATGGCTCGAATCTTGGCTCGCCTCGAAAGGGGAGAAATTCTACTGGGAGGGGATACACAATTTGCCTGATCGTTGCTCAAAATGTGTTGAATCCGATGGTGCATACTTTGAATAAACCACTTTTGACAGTTCTGAAAAAATTTGTGTTTTCCTCATGCCGAAAAAAGGACATTAGCTAGCAAAAGGGCCTTGAAGCTAGTAGGGTATAAAAGAGAGGTTAAGTGAAAGTAATATGATGTACATAGTGTTTATTAAAATTTGAACTGATGACGTCATCGCCCGCTAATCTGTGTTAACAAGTGAAAATGATATATTAGGCAGAAGCCACGACGACAGGGTTGCCGGAAATTAGCCTAATTATCATCACTTTTGTTAAGGCCAAATATTAAGAGTTTCTATTTTAATTTTATTACACGGCTGTTTATATATTTATAGGGTGTTTCAAAATCGCATTTAACAAGTATTATATATCTCCTTAAACGCTTTATTATTGACATAGATATTGAAATATATCTACTAAAAACATAAAATTCTTTGTACAAACTAATAAATAAATAAATAGAATTACCCGATTGGATATATAAAATTAGTTTTTTTGTTTTTTGTTATAGCAAGCTATCGCTTATGTGACTAGCTTGCTATAACCACAAAACGAATTTGCTATATCCATAATTGCTAATAACAGATTAAAACATTTCTAATGAAGGTCAAACCTACGAAACTCTAGTCTTAAACAAATATATGTTTATTTGTATCAAGGAGAGGACAACCTCATTGACTTTGCATTTTAAACAATTTATTGTTTTTAGTATTAAATAAAATACCTGGAAAACCGAGCGTTGCTCGGTAATTTTTTGATTTAGTTCAAAGTGAAATATTAATATTATTGAGTGGATATTGATGAGGCAGTCAAAAAAAAAAAAAGAAATATAATTTATACTATCTTTTTATTAGACAAATTGATTTTTTAAACTGAAAGTTTCAATTATTTTGTTAAGCAATTTGAACCGCGAAAGTTAAATAATATGATAAATATATATGAATCTATATTTATACTATATATAAACAATTTCCTATGTTAATTCTACATTAAGAAAATTATTTTATTATTTTTGAAAAGGAAAAATAAATTGAGCATCCGACGGATTTCGAGTATCTTTTTATTCATAAACCGACGATTCGGAGGCTATTCCCTCCTTCCTCAGGGTCTGTAATTAATTAAAATAGGATTTGCCATCATTACAAACAAGATCATCACATTTTTTTTTTGACTGCTTCATCAATTTCACTTATCAGTCCGTCTCCAAAAATTACTCCAATCTTATTAATATTATTTTTAATAATTTCATAATTTAATATTCAATAAAAAATACCTCCAATTAAATCAAATTGGCAAATTCTAATATATAAAAATAGTTGTAATTAATTATTAGAGGGATATAAAATTAAAAAACCAATTAATTATTAAAAGGAAATTGAATGAAAATGTAATTATACATTTTTATCGAGGCACGCCACCTGGGAATAATTATTTGAATTAACGAAAAACCCATTAAAAACAACTTAACCGAAAATGAGACTGTGACAGTTCGAAATGTGGACCCAAAAACCAATCTTGTCGCCTTTTAAATATATGGCTATATACTACTATATCTATACGAGCTTTTCGTGCGTGCCTTCGGGCTGGTGCCCTGGCACTAGTTTTTGAGCTAGTGGGTGAACAAAAATTTGGTAATGTTACTGACGTAATAGCAGACATTTTGACAAAATAATTAATATCTCGAAAAATATAATTTTTTTGATGTTCATTTATTGGGAATTTTTTGTAGACCGAAATGCCATGGTTTCGTCTAATTTTTTTTAATCAAAATAGTTTGAGCCGTTTTTGAGATATTTTGGAAAGAAAACGAACTAAAAAAAAGCACTTTTTTCATGCATAATATTTGACCTTTTGTTAATTGAATTTTTGTTACTTATGAGAATAATTTTAATCATATATATAAATATATTATATAACAACTTTTTACTTTATCCAATGCGAAGCATGGGCAAAGTATTGTAATCGGTCTGGCGGCAAGCGCGACATCAAAGGGTTTTCAGGAAAAAACTACGGAACCCATGGTCTCAATTAAAGTCACAAATTGTAGTATTCAATTAGGTTGAATTTTAGCACGTGACGGTTTTGCCAAAAATTACAAGGGGTCTCGTCGAGAGGCCAAAAAGTGCGATTTTTTCATTTAGTGCGTGCGGATGGATGGATGTATGGATGGATGTATGGATGTTATCGTTTTTTTGGCCCACGATTTTTTCCACACCGTTACACCGATTGAAATGAAATTGAAAAACCTACCATTAGTTTAACAAAATGAAGCGCTGATTAGTTTTTGGTACATATCGGCCCACAAACATTAGTACTTTATTTCAGTACTTTTTTAGTTTTTCTAAATATCTTGAAAATGACTTAACCAATTTTGATGAAATTTAATATCCTAATTAAGTACCTTGGGGACCACAAAAAGGTTAAATAAAGTTTTTAGTAAAATTATATTTTAAAGTACTTTACTCTAGAGTAAGATAGTACTTTTAATTTTTAAATTCTTTAAAATTTATTCATTTGAAAGTTTTAATATAGCTCATTTAGCCTTGCTTAAGTAAGAATGGATAGGCTTCTCTCTGTGAAATGCTAAAAATTTGGGAGGACATTTTATGAGTAACCATAGCAACTGCGTTGTTTTCTTATCCGTTACCTTTGCTGAAGACAGAGGAATCGACTTAAAACCAAAAATAGCGATTGATTCTCATCTAATACTTGAGGAATCGCCATTCTATATTGGATTTTTGACGTTTCGGTTTTTATTGGTAACCATTGCTGAAGACATGGAGGAATCGACTTAAAAATCAAAAATAGCGATTGATTTCATCTAATAACTTGAGGAATAATCATTACATTAGATTTTTGACGCTTCGGCTATTATTGGTCAATAATAATCGAAGGGGCAAAAATCTAATGTAGAATTGTTATTCCTCAAGTATTAGATAAGAATCGATCGCTATTTTTGATTTTAAGTCGATTCCTCCACGTCTTCAGCAATGGTTACCAATAATAACCGAAATGTCAAAAATCTAATGTAAAATGGTTATTCCTCGACTGTTAAATGAGAATCGATCATTATTTTTGAATTAAAGTCAACATGAACTGCAAATTGCAAGTGATATCTGATTAATAATAAAGTAATAAACATATTAATATTGCAAATGAATTTGGATAAAGTTTAGCAACGATCCGTTGCAGTTTATTTTTTTATAAAACAATCTCAAAACATTTATTAATCATGCTTGAGAAATTTTTCCTTTGTTTTTTTTTTCTTATCATTGGAAATTTCGAAAAATAGTTACAACAAATAAATATTTTAAAAATAAACAATGATTCACATTTCTTGGAGATGAAATTAGTTGGGAAACAAAAAATATAAACATATATCGTCGCTGTTAAATCAAAATGTCGTATGTAAAAATCTACACTTTTCAGTAGCTCTGTCTTCATTTCTATTAACCCTAAATACTTGATACCCCTAGCGGTTTGGTTTTAATCTATAACTTGAGTTCTATCACCTAACATAAATACACCAAATTCAGAGCAGTTGTAGCTAACAAATACAAGTGTTTTTCTTCAATTTTTACTTTACCATACAGGGTATGGTCAAGTATTGTAATTGTGCATGAAAAAAGTGGGTTTTTTCCTTCTTTTTTTTCGAAAAATCTAAAAAACGGCTGAAACTATTTTGATTAAAAAAATTGAGCGAAACCATGGCATTTCGGTCTACAAAAAAGCTCTAATAAGTGAACATCGAAAAAATTATATTT
Source organism: Forficula auricularia (assembly GCA_024734495.1). Lineage (NCBI taxonomy): Eukaryota > Metazoa > Arthropoda > Insecta > Dermaptera > Forficulidae > Forficula > Forficula auricularia. The sequence goes on from JALMQS010000091.1 coordinate 227,647, forward strand.
TTCGAGATAATAATTGTTTTATCAAATTGTCTGTTAGTTAGTTAGTCTGTGCGTTACCAAATTTTTGTGGACGAGCTAGCTCAAAAACTAGTGGGAATATCGAAACCAAATTTCACACGTAGTATTGGTCCATTGAGATTAAGAGCTGATCAGATTTTGGTGCATATCGACCCAAAATTAAGGGGGGTGGAGGTGGAGTTAAAAATTAAAAATCTAGGCCATTTGAGCAAACTCAACCAAATTTTGTATACACAATCAGTGGACCCCCAGAAGTCTAAAAATGCAAAAATTAACCGCCAAAATAGGGGGGCGCGTAGGGTCAAAAAATGAAAATCTAGGCCCTTGTACCAAACTCAACCAAATTTTGTATACATAATCAGTGGGCCCCAGAAGTCTAAAAATGCAAAAATTAACCGCCCAAAATGGGGGGTCAAAAAATGAAATTATAGGCTCTTGTACCAAACTCAACCAAATTTTATATACATAATCATTGGGCCCACAGAAGTCTAAAAATGCAAAAACTAACCCTCCCTCCCCTATACGATTATAAATAATTTTATTAAATATTAAATATAAGTGAGGGCCCAGGTTGTATGGTAAAGTCAAGTGGATGGCCACATCAGAACACGTCAGCTTATTTTTTGGTAATTTAGAGTTTAGACATACCATTTTGATATAACAGTGACGATATTGTGAAAAAATCTGTATTTTAACAAAAAAAAATTTAATGAAATTTTTTGCCACGAAAGCATGAATCAATTGATAATTTAAACGATGATAGTGCAAAGAAAAATCCGCAAGGCAATTTTAAATCATTAATAGAATGCTCGATTAGTAAGTAAGTACTTCGTATCCCTCCAATTCATTGATTATACGGGCATTGTTGTTTACTCCCACTGTGTCCGGCCCTGGCAATAATCCTTAATCCTTCAAAGAAAACCTTTAATGAATGTCGCCTAATCACTCTAATGACACACACTGCGCTGCAGCCAGCCTCATTATCGATTCATTAAACAACGCATTATGTAATGAAATTGAATGCGCTAAGGCTACTTTACTACTATACTTATCCGAATTCGCATCTTTCATATTTGATACGAGAATTATTTAAAACATTATTGAAAATTGTGTAATTTCATATTCATAATCCCATGGAACGACCGTTTTGAGGTTATGTCTAAATTCGTCAGTTTCCAATTTTATTTCTCTGTACTTTTATATGATTATTTGCATCAAGCAAAGGACAACCTCATTGATTTTTCTTTCTGAATCAACAACTTATACGCTTGGCAAAACAAAATCTTGTTAATTAACTCTTATTTACATTCATTTCTAAATATTTATTTTTAATTAATTAAAGCATTGTTGAAATCTGTTTATATTTCGAAAAAAACAAACAAACATAACCTCACTTATATCACAAAACATGTTTGCTATATCAATATTATATATATTAGTCGTTTTTGTGATAATAAGTATATACATTTTTATTGACACACACCTGTGAATTAATTTAATTGAGATAAAAACCTAACAAATTAAAGTTTCTTCATAGATGAGACCCTGACAGATCGATTTCTCTACCCCCCGAAAAATACCCTAATCCGTAATTTTCATCAAAATCATTGGATCCGTTTTTGCGAAACCGATTCTAATATAATATGCATATACAAGAATTGCTTATTTAATGGTATTAAGAATATTTATATAGGTGAATTCTACGCCAAATCGACCACTTTAGACCCCCGACCCCCTTTTGATTTTGCTGAAACTTTTTTTATCTTTTTCTACCCCCCCCCCCCCCCCCCAGTAAAAACGTTTCTCAGAATTTTTTTAAATTTTTTTACCAAACCCAAAAATAATTATGAATTTTTCAAAAAAAAAACGGCTATTTTTTCAAATAGCCGTAACTTTTTCAAAAATTGAGTTATCTGGACGTTTTTTTCTTCAAATTTTTGTTTTTAAATGTACTTTTTAGAAAAAAAAAAAATACAAAAAATATATCCAAAGTCATGTTCTATGAATTTTCTTTTTTTTTTTTTGGAAAAACCTTAAAATTTTCAAAGTCCGGTATTTTTTATTCCCCCCCCCCACCCCCCTTAAATTTTGATTTATTTATTAATTTCGAGCTGTGCATAATGGACCGACTTTTTTATTTATTCCCAATCTAACTTTGTTTTTATAATATTGAAAAAAAGAGCCATTTTTTTGAAAAATTCATAACTCTTTATGGATTGTGTAAAAGAAAATTTGAAAAAAATCAGAGAAACGTTTTTAGTGGGGTAGAAAAAGATTAAAAAAAAAAAAAGTTTCAGCAAAATCAAAAGGGCTCGGGGTTAAAAACGTCGTCGATTTGGCATGAAATTTCCCACATGTATATATTATGTACTTTTGTTCAGGGAGAATGGTGTAGGTTTGAGTTGAAACATAAATTTAATAAAATAAATAATAAATTGCTAGGTAGGTTTCATCACAAAATGAGCGAAACCTACCTAGTAATTTATTTTTAATATATATTACTTGCTGATTGTCCCTTAGTTTCGCGAATCCCATACTTGAGCTCGCCAAAGTAGAAAAATTTTATTTTTAATTTTCTTAACTGTTTCGCTTGAAAATTAAATTCTGATTATATAGCCATTTGATATGACCTTTATTGAACCTACCTGTCATTATAATTAACTGTATTAATTCCAATACTTTGATTCATACTTAATAGAGCTTAATTATAATTTTCCTTGAAATTAAATGATATCCGTAAATTGTGTATGTATTATATTATATTGGGACCGTGCGGAGTCATGGAAGGGGAAACCAAAACGACACCAGCGCGCGCTGCGGACAATTCATGCATTAAAAAGTGCTCTAGATTACTTTAGGTGTATCAGATAATAGTTATTTAACAAAAAATAAACTTATCGATAATTAACATTCATATTCTAAAAAAAAATATAATCATTTTTACTTTCACATTTATATTCTATAGAATATAATATGAAAGTATTGCGATCGCCTGCCTGGTTCCTGACTCTTTGAGAGCTTGTATCTCAGAGATAAAAAAAGTTAATTTCATTTTGTAACTCCTAGGTGGAAGGAATCGAGGCCCTTAATAGTTGGAAACCAGATTTAGGACATAAAACCGGATATTGTGGTCCCCAGAGGCCAAAATGGGACCAAAAAAATTGGTCAGTGCATGCCTACCCCCCCCCCCCATGCGTTTCGCAACCATAATAGGAGCTACGAAATTTGAAACTTAAGCTCGATATAGGCAAATACTGTATATATCAATACAGGACAGCCTGTCAAAATCCTATAGAAAATTTAACTGTTTTTGGCATCATGAATTTCAGCGCCGGCATGCGGGCAAGGATGAGCTAGGCTGGCCCAGCACCAATGCATGTGCTTCTTTCAAATCTCTAAATCAAATTAACCACTTACATATGATATTTTCTATTATGCGCTATATGTATTTTCATCCTAACACGCTAGAATGCGCAGTTTTCATAATACCGAAAATTTTGACAGGCTGTCCTGTATCGATATATACAGTATTTGTTATAGGCTAGTAGGAGTACAGCAAGCTTTTTTCTTGCTTAATCGCAGTGCACAGTTGTGGGGCGCTTTTGGCGCTCCCAACTCTGGCCTCGGTTCTGGTATTCTACTGGCGCCCATATATAAATTGACATTTTACCAATAGCCACAACATCTGGCATTATTTCTAGACGGCTGATGAGGTGTTACAACCAAATTTGTAAACAAATCTATTCTCTTTTTGTAAAGTGGATATTTACATGAAAATTTTTTTTATTTTGAAATTGGTATATTCAATAAGTGTCATTAGTTATTAGTCGTGTATAAATTTTCATCCGATTGAATTAAAGGAAGTGGGTGTAATTAGAAGTGTTAGAAAAACTGCATTTTTTTGCGAAAAATTGCAGTTTTTCTTTCATAAAATGAAAACCACTCTTTCTAGAAACTTTATTCCTGTTTCATTCCCTAGGCAATTTTGTTGACTTGAACTTTTACTTGGACCACTTTTTTGCTAAAACTCTTAGATTTGTAGATATCCAGTATTTTCCGTGACAGAACATGATCCATTTTTGCAAACAATTGCAGGGTTTTCCTTCATAAAATGAAAACTACTCATCCTAGAAACTTTATTCTTGTCTCATTCTCTAGAAAATTTTGTTGACTTGAACTTTTACTTGGACCACTTTTTTGCTGAAACTCTTAGATTTGTAGATATCCAGCATTTTCCATGACAGAACATGATCCATTTTTGCACGTTTTCCTTCATAAAATGAAAACTACTCATTCTAGAAACTTTATTCCTGTTTCATTCTCTAGAGAAATTTTGTTGACTTGAACTTTTACTTGGACCACTTTTTTGTTAAAACTTTTAGATTTATAGATATCCAGAATTTTGAACTATAACTTATACTGACTAGTAGCGCACTTTAGTTCATGCTTTAGAATGGCGCTGCAGTCACGCACTGAGTCAATAGATTATATTTTATTTTGATTTATCATAGGATATTATAAATTCGTAATCTTGTAAGAGGTGGAAACGTTGAAAATTCGATTGAATTGAGGTAGATACGGACGGACGGACGGACGTACAGGTGGGTCACCTGAAAGAGGTCTTCTTTCTCTTTTATTCATAACTGCATCGATTTTATTTCTAAATGCCCTATCATCATTTGTTGTCTATTGTATTAGTGACAAAAAATCGAGTGACACTCTTGAATTATAGATAGATTAAACTTTTCCAAGACTCGATACGCTTCTTCAAATTTTAATAATTGGGCTATTTTTGTTTTCATCAGCAACGAAGTTAGAAAGTCGAAAATTTACACAAATCGGTATTTTAAAAATACGAACTTATGTACCAAATATGACTATGACTTGTTCGATAAACAATACGATTGTTTTCTGATTTTTTCTGTTTGTTTTTTTAAGCAGAAAATTCGGAAGTTTTAATTTTAAAATCAATACATCTACTATAATAGGTCTACAATTATGAACTGAAATTTTCAAATTTTTTCACGTATATATGTTTATTTGCATCAAGCAAAGGACAACCTCATTGATTTCTCTTTTAAGAATCAACAACTGATACGCTTGGCAAACAAAATCTTTTCAATTAACTCTTAATTTACATTCATTTCTAAATATTTATTTTTAATTATTTAAAGCATTGTTGAAATTTGTTTATATTTTGAAAAAACATAACCTCACTTAAAACAATCAGTAGAACCTCTCTTTTATCCGGACTAACTGGGACCAAAGACAAACCGGATAATCCGGATATATGGGTAAATTAAAAACAAACAAATTCTCAAATAAGGGAATTTGAATTTATATTACGATACAAAAAAACAACATGTTTATATTCAATTTACATAGAATTGAATTAAAGCGAATTTTTGGTGAAATTATAATTACATTCTTGCCATCAGAGTTCAAAATTATTATCTAAGTGAACATTTATTAAAATAAAAATGTCTACAAATCCGATCCGGAGGTCCGGATAAACGAGGTTTTGCTGTATTTAATAAAATAAATAATAATTTACTAGGTAGGTTTCATACAAAAAACTAGCGAAACCTACCTAGTAATATATTTTTAATATTTATATATTACTTTATGAATCAATTGGAAAAGCAAAATCTTTAACTCTATTTACATTGATTTCTAAATATTTATTTTTAATTAATTAAAGCATTGTTGAAATCTGTTTATATTTCAAAAAAAAAAAACATAACCTCACTAATATCACAAAACATGCTTGCTATATCAATATTATATATATTAGTCGTTTTTTGTGATAATAGGTATAAAAAATTTTATTGACACACCTGTGATTATTTAATTTAATTAAGGTAAAACCTAACAAATTAAAGTTTCTTCGTAGATGAGACCCTCACAGATCGATTTCTCAAAAAAAGCCCTAATCCGTAATTTTCATCAAAATCATTGGATCCGTTTTTGCGAAACCGATTCTAATATAATATGTATATACAAGAATTGCTTATTTAATGGTATTAAGAATATTTATGTATTTATATAGGTGAATTCTACGCCAAATCGACCACTTTAGACCCCCGACCCCCTTTTGATTTTGCTGAAACTTTTTTTTTATCTTTTTCTACCTCCAGTAAAAACGTTTCTCAGAATTTTTTTAAACTTTTTTACCAAAAATAAGTAATAAAGTGGATATTGATGAGGCGGTCCAAAAAAGAAGAAGATAATTTTTACATTATAATTCTGCTGAGAATGAAATACAATATATTATTGTTACTGCCACTGAAAGAGGAGACAGAGGGGAATGCCGCATTGGATTTCCTTCACTGACTTTTCAAAACCCTGAAGAAGGAGGGAATAGCCTCCGAAACGTCGGTTTTATGAATAAAAAGATAGTGTAAATTATCTTCTTCTTTTTTTGGACTGCCTCATCGATATCCACTTAATTCACTTATCAGCCCGTCTCCAAAAATTACTCCAATCTTATAAGTAATAAATTTCTAGGTAGGTTTCATACAAAAAACTAGCGAAACCTACTTAGTAATTTATTTTTCATATTTATATATTACTTTATGAATCAACAACTGATACGCTTGGAAAAATAAAATCTTTTCGTTTAACTCTATTTACATTGATTTCTAAATATTTATTTTTAATTAATTAAACAATTAAAGCATTGTTGAAATCTGTTTATTTTTTGAAAAAAAAACATAACCTCACTTATATCACAAAACATGTTTGTTGTTATCAATATTATATATTAGTCGTTTTTGTGATAATAAGTATATAAATTTTTATTGACCCACACCTGTGAATAATTAATTTATTTCACGAAAAAATATCTATATATTGTATATGTACTAAAAAACCAAACTTTTTAAAAATTAATCCCAAAATTTCCCGACAGTGAAGCATTGCTAAAGTATTGTTTCTTCTAATAACGGAAAACAGGAATAAAATCACAAATTTAACGAATTTAGATGCATTAGTGCGGAGAAATAAATCCATTGCACATACCTAAAAATAAATGCTTGATTCTTTTGTTAAAACTTGAAATAAAAAAAACAAAAAACAAGTTGACAAGAAGAAAGAAACAAGACCATTAGGGTTAAAACCTGATTCCACCCCTCCCCTAACCCCTTTACTTACTATTCACCCCTTTGCCCTTTTGTCTAAGCTTTCATTTTTTTTTTTTACTTTTCCATACAAGGTATCAAATATTGTGATCATGTATGAAAAAAAGTGATTTTTTTTTCGAAATATCTCAAAAACGGCTGAAGCTATTTTGATAAAGAAAATTATAACGTTTTGATCTACAAGAAATCCTTATAGAGGGGTGTGGGGGGGGGGGTGTTAAAAAATAGAGCCATCAATTTAAATTCTAGACTCTTTGATTAAATTGAACGAATTTTCTCAAACGACCTTATAAGAATGAATCACTACGTTAAATAGATAGTGACCCAAAAGAGAGGGGGGTCAAAAATGTTCATACAAAAATACTATAAAGCTATTTATCCCTAGTATTTAAAAACAAATATGATTAATCAGTTATGGACCCAAAATTAAGATAGGTCTTGTATTTATACAGAATAGGTTTCTCGAAAACGGCTCTTAACGATTTCGATGAAATTCACGGGTTAGGAGGGTTTTTGTGTTGACAATTCGATCTGTCACGGTCTCATCTTCGGCTAAATTGTCTTTGATGGGTTTTTTGTTAATTGAAATTATTATTCACAGGTGGTTGTTGTTTGAAATAAAAATTTATAATTACATTTTTTTCAATTTTCTTTTAATAAAATTGTTTTTTTTTTTAATTCCACTAATAGATCATTACAAATATTATTAAATATTATTAGAATTTGCCAATTTAATTAATTAAAGTTATTTTTCTATAAAATCATTTATTAGAATATTACTTTCATTCTCTTAAAAAAAATCCTACAATTCGTAGGATCTTATACCTCCTTCTTCAGGATTTAAAAAAGGCTCAACGATTATTTTTTTTAATTGCAATTACATTCAAAACTTTGTGGCCAGTGATACGTCTTGATGATGGCCATAACGGGGGTGTAAACGTTGGTAAAAATATAAATTAAGTTTTATTTCAATAATGAGCCTCGTCGCTCCAAAAAAAATGGAATTTACAGTGCGAAAACGAGCATTTACGTAAGAATCATTACTCTTAAAAAATGTCTCCACAGCGAACTCGGCCACATCGACATCGTGACTTACAAATCCGCACGAACGATAATTCCATCGGCGCTACCCTCCCCCAACACCGTTTATTACTTTTTGAAATAATCGTATTTAAAAATATAAATTTGCCACCAGACACCCTGTATATCGCTTTTAACGGGCACTTTTATTAAATACAAGCTAGAGGGCAGGTGTGTGGTAAAGTTATGTGGATGGCCACATCAGAGTTTATTTATTATTTCTGGTATTTTCTTACAAATCTAATTTACTTGTATTGTTTTGTGGCCTAAGAATAAATAACAAGTTGTGGTATTAATAAATGGCCAATTGGAAGATTGTACGTAGCTAGATAGAGAGATATATCTAGTGGTGGCCAAGGCCAAGGCCTAGACCTCGACTCTCCCAGTTTCAGGTTGAGCCTCTCCTCTGCTTCCTTTCTCAATGGCTGGACAAGATGGGCTGGATAGGACGATTTGCGAGCGTAATTTGTAATCCGCCAAGGCCAGCTGAAGAGCCAACGCCTCCCTGGCTGGGCCTGGTCTGCTCTTAATACACACCACCACCACCACCACAAACAAATAAATAGAAATATACCAGCCCACTTCCTTCCTTCCGTCCTTCCTTCCTTAATTCCACATCCGTATTCGGGCAGGTGGTTGTCGACGACGTCCATTGAGTCCTCAGAAGCAGATGGTCATTCCCGGGCCCTCCAATTCAAAGAACCAACCAGCCCTTTATTCTCAAGGGCTTATATTATATCTTCATTCCATCCAAAAGAAATTCTTATTTCTCTTGAACACACCATAAGAGTTATCTACACTTAAGAAAAAATAATATTATCCTAAATAAAAATACCCCTTAATTCAGCGAAACTGCAAACAGCATACCGAGTCTTGAAAAAAGTTTAATTTTAATTTGGATTCTTTGACTTGAAAGAATCTTCTAATTGAATTTCATTTTCATTCTCTCTTAAAAACTAACACTTCAACAATGCTCAAATATTATTATTTCTTCCCAGAATCATCAATATTTTTTAGGGGTAAATATATTGGAAAATTATAAAAATATAATAATGTAAACAATAACAAGAAATCACTGCTTACTTGAAATTTGAAAATTCATTGATTATTTTCTAATACTCTTTGATATATACACTTAGGGCCGAGTAGTCGCAAAGTAATGCTTTTTACCTCTAACCAAGGGTAGATGGTAAATGGAGGGATTAAGGTGGCCAATCAGATGACAGGCACTAAAAGTTCCTGTCATCTGATTGGCCATCCCAGCCTCTCCATTTACCATCTACCGTTTGTTAGTGGTAAAAGCATTTACTTTGCGACATACAACCGGCCCTTAGACCAGGGAGATAGGGAGTGCCTGTAAGCTTAGAACTTAGGCGAGTAAATTGTCTCCTGAAGCGGGGGGAAGAAGTTCGACCGCCATCTTGCATAGTTCAAAACATTGCCAAACATAACGTTATCAAATGAGAAATACATGTTTAACAAAGACTCAATTAGTTCAGCGAAACTCCAAAGAGCGTTCCGAGTCTTGTCCATTATAACTTGGATCCTTTAATTTGATATAATCTTGTAATTGAATTTCATTTTCATCCTCTTAAAAACCAACTTTTCCGAGGATATTGTTATATCTTGCCAGAATCAACAATCGAATATTTGTTTAGAGACAAATAAATATATAAATATAACAATGTAAACAATAACAAGAAATCACTGCTTATTTGAAATTTGAAAATACATTGACTATTTTCTAATACTCTTTGATATATCGATAAGCATTGTCGTAACTAGCTTTTGAAGGGCCATTGCCAAAATAATTTCTTGTTTCTCTTGTACACGCCATAAGAGTTATCTACACTTATGAACAAAATAATATTATCCTAAATAAAAATGTGTCGGAGACTTTTTCAAGCCAGGCTCTGTGCAGGTGCACCTGTAATTGTAAATATGTGTTTGCTATTTAATCTCAAATGACTATATATATATTAAAGAACGCTTTTATTTCAAATTGCATTAAAAAGTATTAAATAAAATTATTTTTCAGTTGCCAAAAAATTACCATACTAGTAAAGTATGATTTAAAATAAAAGCGTGGGCGCATTTAACTTTATAATTAATATAAACAGACGCCCAATATTTTTTTATTAGTCATACAAGTAAGACAATTTTCTGAATACTAAAAAATAATTTTATTTACTAATTTTTTAAATAATAAAAACAAAAAAACAAAAAAAAAACGTTTTTTAAAAACTTTTTTTACGTGTTTTTTAATCTTTGAATTTTCCAAAAAATATTTTTTATTATTTAGGGTTTTTTATTTTTAATCATAATAATAATAATAAAAGTTGTTTACATTTTAACAATCAACAACTATATAAATAAATTAACAAATAAATAAAAACTTTTCAATTAACAAATGTGTTTTTAAATGTGCAATTATAGAATTTAACTTAATAATTTATATAAAGAGGCGCCTAATCTATTTTATTAGTCATACAAGTATGACAATTTTCCAAATACTAAAAAATAATTTTATTTGCTAATTTTTAAAATAAAAACGGGTTTTTTAAAAACTTTTTCTTTTTTTTTTTGCACTGTATTTTCAATTCTTTGAATTTTTCGAAAAAATATTTTTATTATTTAGGGTTTTTTATTTTTAATCATAATAATAATAATAAAAGTTGTTTACATTTTAACAATGAACAAATGTGTTTTTAAATGTGGAATTATATAGTAGAGAGAGAATAACCGTTATCTATTTACGCATGAAATAAATATTCTACAAATATCGATATGTTGTTGTTGTTTTACCTTTTAGAGCTTTTAAACTAGACGAACGAACGAATAGAGATAAACTTTTATTTCTATTATTAAAAACAAAAAAAAACTTTTCTATTCCAAGTCTCGTATCGTATTATACTAACTAAACCTACACGGCATATACTTGAGCGTTTATTTATTTCTCTCCTAACCAGTTGTTGTCGGTGACGTCACACACGGCACAATCCTAATCTACTTAATTGTTTTAAATTCGTTGTTTTTTTTCTTTTTAATGATTTTTAATAGAATATAATACCTGGAGAACCGAGCGGTGCTCGCTAATTTTTCACTTTAATTAAAAGAAGTATTTATTATTACATATTATTTTTAATCCAGGTAAAAAAGGTGAATTTTTATTTGTAGCCAGAATTAAATAAAATTTAATTTATTTTTTTGCCAACGTTTTGTGACCCCCTTCGGCCATCATCAAGGCGTCCTTTTGCAAGGTTTCGTCGACTTTGCCGACTTCTTCAGGGTTTCAAATAGTTACATCACACATTCGTCTAAAATACATTATTTTTCTTTTATCTCTGTTACCAATCAGAAAATCAAAAAACAATACAAACAATACAGTTTTAAAACAACGGAATATTTATTTATTTAGTGATGCCTTTTAGAGCAAAAAAAAAAAAAATACAAAAGGTTGAAACATTAACAGCTTGAATAAAATAGATTATTTCATGTAACAGTATCTTTAAACAAAAATATTAATAATAATGCAATCCTCTGACAAATTTGTATCGAAATTAAAAATCCGCAATTACACCGCGTTAACCAATTATTGCACGTAAAATATTCCCCTATACATATTAAAAACTACATATTTTAACAAGTTCAATCAAAACCGTTTTCGAGAAAATCTCGGAAACTGTTCAAAACCGTTTTCGAGAAAATCTCGAAAAAGTGTAAAATTGCCTAAAATGACTTCTGGTAGGTGAATTTTATCCAAAATCTTCCTATCATATCTACCTACGGCTCCTACATGTACCTTATATATAAAAATTTTCAAAACATTTCCCTTAAAACATCAGAATTTCTTTCTCTAAATAGTTGTTAATAATTTTAAAACTGGAAATAATTGTTTTTTTCCACCGTTATTGGCATTTTTCTAATTTCAAAATTGTATACTCATTAGAACATTCTACTGGTTGCCAGTCTGTCTGTCTGTCTGCCTTATCGTTATTTTTTTTATTTCCAAGTCTTTTGACCCCCCTCTCGACTCGGTTCCCTGGTAGTTATACTTCCTCTACTCTCCTTGTCTATAACTAACCAACCAACCCGTTCTTCTATCAATATACAAATACAAACCCTCCTCCCCACCTTCCCTATCCCTTCCTTTCCATTCTCCCATTCGCTACTCAATAATACAATTAGGAGGCTCCCGAGTGCTTTTGCATTTGCGCCTCTTAATTCTATCTCTCATTCAATAAATATATCTATTTTTCAATCTATATGTATAAATTCGGCGGGCATTTTGTTGGCCAGGGGCTACTACACCCCTGGACTCCATAGAAGGTTTTAAAAGAGTAATTTAATTTTTCTAATTTTAATAAATTTTATTTGCTACTATAGCTTCAAGGCCCGCCTTCGGTGGGCCTTTATTGCTAGCCAGGTGCTTGCCCCTGGACTCTCACATGGCTGCTTTATTGATGTTTTATTAGTTACAGAGAATAAATATATTATATATATATATTTGGTTTTAATCTTTAAAATATATTTTTAAAGAAATTTCAAAAGCTAATTAATTCCTTTCAGTTAGTTTAGTTAGTATAGTTTCAATAATCCTTTATAATTAACTTTGAAATAAATAAATAATATTGAAATGAATGAATGAGCTCGAATACAAAAGCCAAAAGGCTTAGTTCTTTTGAAATGGCTGAGGGTCTTAAATACAATAGAAAAAAGATGAGGTGAGATTCCCAAGGGTATTTTTAAGAAAAATCATTTTTAAATAACATATTTTATTTTAAATTAAATATTTTTCATCTATATATATATAATCAAAAGCTTGGCATGAAACTTTTTTATTTTTTTCTACCCTATTAAAGACGGTTTTTAGAATTTTTTCAAATTTTTTCACCCAACCCAAAAGAAGTTAGGAATTTTTGAAAAAATAGCTTTTTTTTAAATAACCATAACTTTTTCAAAAATTTAGTTATCATGACGATTTTTTTTTAATTTTTGGTTTTAAATTTACTTTAAAAAAATAGATAGTTTTTTTAAATCTTTGTTGCAGTATTAAATTCTTCTTCAACGATAATGTGGTTAGAACTATTGAGAATGAATGACACTCAAAAATCAAACAAACAGGGCTGCCAACACTTGTTTTTTTTGCTAGTTTAGTTCTTTTATTGTTTGGCAAGCTATGTTGGCTAACCTGAATTTTTTTTTAGTTTTTCCTGAATTTTCCAATTTTCCGGGCAACTTTTCCAATTTTTTTTTACGTATTAATCTGAATTGGACTATTACGAAGATTAAAAAAAAAATAGCCAAATCGGTCCAGGCATTTGAGAGATCTGCGCTTACAAAGAAACAGAAATTCATTTTTATTATATAGATAATGTATTTTATCTGTCATTTCTATGATCAAATATATACAAGCTCGGACAGTGTTGCCAGATTTGTCAAACCAGCACGAAATTGGCTAGTAGTGGTACATAAACAGCAAAAGTTTTGGGCTTATGAATTATGAATCCTTATTGTCTGTTCTATATACTCTAGCATTAACTTTTTGCTAGTATTGTCGCGATACAACTACCTTAACGTATATTTTTAAGTAGTATTATATTATTTGCTTTGCATTTTGTGTATATATACTATAATATTTTTTCTAAAAATAAATTTAAGTATACTTAATGCATGCTGTTTTGGATCTTATTCAATAACAATTTGTATTAAAAATTGGTTAATTTGATTTAATTAATTATTTTTAATTTTTTTATTTTGTTTCAGACAAATGTCTTACAAGGCTCAGGACAAGTCATCAGGACGCTTACTTTACAACCACAGAAAAATACATCTGGCCAAAGTAAGTTTATTATATATTAACGAGCTTTTCGTGCGTTTTGCCGAATATTGTAGCTCTTATATATACACGAGCTTTGTGCGTGCCTTCGGCACGCCCTGAAGCCGGCCCTCCGGGTTGGTGCCCTGGCGGGCAGCGTCTCGATCCAAAAATTTTATCCCTCTTAAAAAACCACACTCTAAATGTATACCCGTAAACTACCGAAAATACATCGTCTCTTAAAAGTTTCGCCTCTTTAATTTTTGGTGTGGGACGGGGGTGGGGAGGAGTGGAATAATTATGAATATATTTAAATTTAAAATTTAAATATAAATTTCATTTTTCCTTTTCAAAACAAAAATAATGAAATGATTTATGAACTGCAAAAAATTCGCAGGCTGAATCATGGAAATTATTCAAATTTACGCGGTTCAATTAATTTAATTAATTACAAAAAATATATTTAATGTTTCTTAATTTAAAGTCTTTTAGAGTCTTTCATTTCAAAATTCGAGTGCAAATTAAAATTATATTTCAAATTTGCCTGGTTAATGAAAATCAATTGGAGCTGTCAGTTTAAAATCCGAGCTGACAATTATATTTCAAATTTGCCTCGTTAATTAATATATATTTAATGTTTTTTAATTTAAATTTAATTAATGGTGTTTTTTAATTTTCATTCGTGTTCAAATGAATACAATATTATCTCGACACAAAGTCTAAATCAAAATATAATAATAAAACTAAGATACGAGGTAGGTTTCACAAAAAAATAATAAAACTAAGATACGAGGTAGGTTTCATAAAAAGAAATAAAACAAAATTGAGTTTTGAGTTCGATATATTTCGGGGGTTAGCCCATCATCAGGAGTCTTTTTTGGTTATTAATAAATGTTTCACCTAGAACCAACACCGAACTCCTTAAAAGTTCTAAATCAAAAATTTATAGTTTTAGTAATTGAAATCATGGTATAAATATTAATGTCAGATTGGTCTAGTGGTTAAAGCTAATGACCTTAGTTCAAGAGTTCGTAGGTTCGATTCTAGGCAAGAGGGAGATTTTTTTAGAGAAATTTCTTAGCGTTGTTACAAATTAATCTAGACAAACATATATATTTAGTATTAATTGCCGAGACGCCCACTTCCGCCCCCTGGACCCTCCCTACATTTCCGACCACCCTCCACCCCACCAACCCTATTCTCACCCTTTTGACCCCTTTCTCTCCCCCATAAAGAGTGGAAGGCTATTTTAGCGTATACTAGTTACAGTAGGGGTTCCCATTGGATGATAAATTTTAAATAGAATAGTAGATTACTTTTATTTAAAAAAAAAAAAAATGCTTCATATTCATCCAACCTTTTTTTTTTTACTTTATCCAATGCAAAGCATGGGTATTACTTTATCCAATGCAAAGCATGGGTAAAGTATTGCAATCGCTCTCGGGGCAAGCGTGGCTTCAAAGGGTCCTCAGGTAAAGACTACGGAACCCATGGACTCAATTAAAGTCACAAATTGTAGTATTCATATAGGTTGAATTTTAACACGTGACGGTTTTGTCAAAAATTACATGGGGTCTCGTCGAGAGGCCAAAAAGGGCGATTTTTTCATTTAGTGCGTGCGTATGGATGTATGTATGGATGGATGTTATCGCTTTTTTGGCCCACGATTTTTTCCACACCGTTGCACCGATTGAAATGAAATTGAAAACCTACCATTAGTTTAACAAAATGAAGCGCTGATTAGTTTTTGGTACATATCGGCCCACAAACATTAGTACTTTATTTCGGTACTTTTTTATTTTTTTCTAAATATTTTGAAAATGACTTAACCAATTTTGATGAAATTTAATATCCTAATTAAGTACCTTGGGGACCACAAAAAAGGTTAAATAAAGTTTTTAGTAAAATTATATTTTAAAGTACTTTACTCTAAAGTAAGATAGTACTTTTAAAAAAAATTTTAAATTTATTCATTTGATCGTTTTAATATACCTCATTTAACCTAACTTAAGTAAGAATGGATAGGCTTCTCTCTGTGAAATGCTAAAAATTTGGGAGGAATTTTTATGAGTAACCATAGCAACTGCGTTGTTTTCTTATCCGTTACCTTTGCTGAAGACAGAGAAATCGATTTTAAACCAAAAATAGCGATTGATTCTCATCTAGTACTTGAGGAATAATCATTCTATATTGGATTTTTGACGTTTCGGTTTTTATTAGTAACCATTGCTGAAGACATAGAGAAATCGATTTTAAACCAAAAATAGCGATTGATTCTCATCTAGTTCTTGAGGAATAATCATTCTATATTGGATTTTTGACGTTTCGGTTTTTATTAGTAACCATTGTTGAAGACATAGAGAAATCGACTTTAAACCAAAAATAGCGATTGATTCTCATCTAGTACTTGAGGAATAATCATTCTATATTGGATTTTTGACGTTTCGGTTTTTATTAGTAACCATTGCTGAAGACATAGAGAAATCGACTTTAAACCAAAAATAGCGATTGATTCTCATCTAGTACTTGAGGAATAATCATTCTATATTGGATTTTTGACGTTTCGGTTTTTATTAGTAACCATTGCTGAAGACATAGAGAAATCGATTTTAAACCAAAAATAGCGATTGATTCTCATCTAGTACTTGAGGAATAATCATTCTATATTGGATTTTTGACGTTTCGGTTTTTATTAGTAACCATTGTTGAAGACATAGAGAAATCGACTTTAAACCAAAAATAGCGATTGATTCTCATCTAGTACTTGAGGAATAATCATTCTATATTGGATTTTTGACGTTTCGGTTTTTATTAGTAACCATTGCTGAAGACATAGAGAAATCGACTTTAAACCAAAAATAGCGATTGATTCTCATCTAGTACTTGAGGAATAATCATTCTATATTGGATTTTTGACGTTTCGGTTTTTATTAGTAACCATTGCTGAAGACATAGAGAAATCGACTTTAAACCAAAAATAGCGATTGATTCTCATCTAGTACTTGAGGAATAATCATTCTATATTGGATTTTTGACGTTTCGGTTTTTATTAGTAACCATTGTTGAAGACATAGAGAAATCGACTTTAAACCAAAAATAGCGATTGATTCTCATCTAGTACTTGAGGAATAATCATTCTATATTGGATTTTTGACGTTTCGGTTTTTATTAGTAACCATTGCTGAAGACATAGAGAAATCGATTTTAAACCAAAAATAGCGATTGATTCTCATCTAGTTCTTGAGGAATAATCATTCTATATTGGATTTTTGACGTTTCGGTTTTTATTAGTAACCATTGTTGAAGACATAGAGAAATCGACTTTAAACCAAAAATAGCGATTGATTCTCATCTAGTACTTGAGGAATAATCATTCTATATTGGATTTTTGACGTTTCGGTTTTTATTAGTAACCATTGCTGAAGACATAGAGAAATCGACTTTAAACCAAAAATAGCGATTGATTCTCATCTAGTACTTGAGGAATAATCATTCTATATTGGATTTTTGACGTTTCGGTTTTTATTAGTAACCATTGCTGAAGACATGGAGGAATCGACTTAAAATAAAAAATAGCGATTGATTCTCATCTAATACTTGAGAAATATCCATTCTATATTGGATTTTTGACGTTTCGGTTTTTATTAGTAACCATTCCTGAAGACATAGAGAAATCAACTTTAAACCAAAAATAGCGATTGATTCTCATCTAGTACTTGAGGAATAATCATTCTATATTGGATTTTTGACGTTTCGGTTTTTATTGGTAACCATTGCTGAAGACATAGATGAATCGACTTTAAAATCAAAAATAGCGATTGATTCTCATCTAATACTTGAGGAATAACAATTCTACATTAGGTTTTTGACGTTTCGATTATTATTGGTAACCATTGCTGACGACATGGAGGAATCGACTTAAAATCAAAAATAACGATCGATTCTTATCTAATACTAGAGGAATAACCTTATTGAATTCCATTTTTGATGTTTTGACTATTAATGGAAACCTCTACTGAAAATGTAGAAGAATCGACTTAAAATCAAAAAGACTAAATTTTTTTGGTAAACAACTCAAGCTTGAGTTGTTCGCCATAAAAGAATTTAGTCTTTTTGATTTTAAGTCGATTCTTCTACATTTTCAGTAGAGGTTTCCATTAATAGTCAAAACATCAAAAATGGAATTCAATAAGGTTATTCCTCTAGTATTAGATAAGAATCGATCGTTATTTTTGATTTTAAGTCGCTTCCTCCATGTCTTCAGCAATGGTTACCAATAATAATCGAAACGTCAAAAACCTAATGTAGAATTGTTATTCCTCAAGTATTAGATGAGAATCGATGGCTATTTTTGATTTTAAGTCGATTCCTCTATGTCTTCAGCAATGGTTACCAATAAAAACCGAAACGTCAAAAATCCAATGTAGAATGGTTATTCCTCGACTCTTAAATGAGAATTATTTTTGAATTAATTTCAATATGAACTACAAATTGCAAGTGATATCTGATTAATAATAAAGGAACAAACATATTAATATTTCAAATGAATTTGGATAAAGTTTAGCAACGATCCGTTGCAGTTTATTTAATGGTAATATTGGATCTAATAGATGACAGCCTCTTGTGGATTTTCTTTATAGAGGTTTTAATTAATATTAGATTATAATGGCTCTTTAAAAACTGGGAAATTTTGTAAATTGTAACTTTTGGCTCAAGGGTTGTCTCTTATTTCCCCTTTATTTTATGAAAAAAATCGGTTGTCTGTAAAGTCGGTTTACTGACGATAGTTGAACGTGACAACGTCATAAGAAAATACTGATGGAATGGTATTTTATTCAACTAATGAATAAAAGTTGTTGTTCAATTAGTTACTTAATTATTTTTGCAAATTTAATTCTAATTTGTTGTAAAAAAGTAATAATTTATTATAAGAATAAACTGTGATTAAATTATTGTTCATAAATCTTAAATTTAAAATTTAAAATTTGGAAACATCATTAAAATGTTTCTAACTGTAGCTTTTAAAAAGCCCGCCTCAATCTTTGTCGCTCGTTCCGCGCTCTCGCTTGCACTTCAAGCCTTAAATGGAACGCCTCAGAGCGAGGTAACGCCGCATGAGTCATGTTTTTTCGTGCGTGCCGCCGGCTCCATCGAATTATAAGACGTTGTCACG
The DNA here is from genome assembly GCA_024734495.1 of Forficula auricularia. Classification (NCBI taxonomy): domain Eukaryota; kingdom Metazoa; phylum Arthropoda; class Insecta; order Dermaptera; family Forficulidae; genus Forficula; species Forficula auricularia. The sequence continues at coordinate 246,875 of JALMQS010000091.1, forward strand.
TCAAAAATTCAAACGAGATACGTCACTAAAGAAGTTTCACTTCAAAAATTTATTTTTCTAGCAGAATACACCCTCTTTTATTGTTTCCTTTAATTTGTTATTAATATTTTTAATATAATTATAATCTAACGAGCTTTTCGTGCGTGCCTTCGGCACGCCGCCGAAGCTCGGCCCTCCGGGCTGGTGCCCTGGCGGGCAGCGTCTCGGTCCAAAAATTTTTATTCCTCTTAAAAAACCACACTCCAAATGTATACCCGTAAACTACCGAAAATACATCGTCTCTTAAAAGTTTCGCCTCTTTAATTTTTGAGTGGCGGGGGGGGGGGAGGAATAATTATGAATATATTTAAATTTAAAATTTAAATTTAAATTTCATTTTTCCTTTTCAAAACAAAAATAATGAAATGATTTATGAACTGCAAAAAATTCGCAGGCTGAATCATGGAAATTATTCAAATTTACGCGGTTCAATTAATTTAATTAATTACAAAAAATATATTTAATGTTTCTTAATTTAAAATGAATTGGAGTCTTTCATTTCAAAATTCGAGTGCAAATTAAAATTATATTTTAAATTTGCCTGGTTAATGAAAATCCATTGGAGCTGTCAGTTTAAAATCCTAGCTGACAATTATATTTCAAATTTGCCTCGTTAATTAATACATATTTAATGTTTTTTAATTTAAAATCAATTGGTGTTTTTTCATTTTCATTCGAGTTCAAATGAATACAATATTATCTCGACACAAAGTCTAAATCAAAAATATCTAGTTTTAGTAAGAGAAATCAAGATAGAAATATTAATGTCCCAATGGTGTAATCGCTAGAGCCAATGACCATAGTTCAAGAGTTGGTCGGTTCGATTCTAGGCAAGAGCGTAATTTTTTTAGAGAAATTTCTCTAAGCGTTGTTACAAATTATTCTAGACGAATATTATATAGTATTATTTATTTATTTATTTTGTTTTTTCAGGAGTGCTTACAATTCCGATAGGGAGTGCGGGTGGCCCTCAGTCGAATACCAATTTGAAAGTGCAGACCATCAAGGCTGGCGAGCACCACACTATCTTGCCGAAGACCCTCCATTTGGCCTCCTCTTCGCTGGTGCTCGGCTCCGGGCAACGGCTCACCTCCTCCCCATCTGTCATCACCACTAGTGGCACAGGCTCTGCCACACCGAGGATTACCTCCGTCACTTCTGCCACACAGTCCAACCTGACCACCGTCGCCACAGCCAACCTCAATTCAAACAACTCCAACAACAACAATAGTAGCATTATCAACAACACCAATTCATTCATCTCTCCTATTCTCGACCACACAGGCGGATCTCGCAAACGACATGATATCGAAGCAGATTATGTCCCAGAATAGTAAGTTCATACTCAAGACGCACGCTCTCCAATAATAATAATAATCTTATTATTATATATCTATTATATTAAACGAGCAATTCTTATATATATCCGATCGGGTTCTCGAAAACAGCTCTAATAATTTGGATGAAATTCACGGGTTAGGAGGGTTTTGTGTTAGCGATTCGATCTGTCACGGTCTCATCTTCGGCTAAGTTGTTTTTGATGGTTTTTTTGTTAATTGAAATAATTATTCACAAGTGGTTGTCTCGATAAAAATGTATATTTACATTTTTATTCAATTTCCTTTTAATTATTAATTGGTTTTTTAATTTTAAATTCCACTAATAGATCATTACAAATTTTATTCTATAAATTAAAAGTTAGACAATTTAATTGATTAAAAATCGAGTTTTAAATCCCACAAACGTATTTTTTTTTTATTAGAATTTGGCAATTTAATTGATGAACTCAAAAATTGTTATTTAATTAAAAAGAATTATACGGTATTTATTTATATACCTATTCATATACATATATACACAATTTGTGGGCCACTACAAGGCTTGAAATGCAAAAACTGGGTGAGGGGGCGGGGGCGAGGGTGGAGGTGAATTATTAAACGAGCAATTCTTGTATATATCGTCGGTCCTAAAGCAAAACCACGAATGTGCAGATTCATCATTTTGAAAAACAAGGTCTGAAGTTTCTATTGGCTTCCAAAAAACAGGTTGCATACTTACTTAATCAAACCCACGACCATCTTCGCTCATCAATAATGTTGTTTCATGACATATTAAGTAAATTAGAATAATAATAACAACATCTTTGCAAAAAAATTTTTTTCACATTCGTGGTTTTGCCTTAGGACCGACGATATTATATGTATATACCGGGTGAGTTTTTTTATCTTCAAATAAAAGTTTATTTATATCAAGGGGGAAACTAAACTTTGCTATTGTTTGTCGATCAAGAACAAGCTTTCAAGGGTATTTCAAGGTCAAGTTCTGTTTTTTAAATGGAAACCTATATTTTTCTCTGTTTCCTAAATCTAGAAAAAAAATAAACAACTTTCATTAGAACTATTTTTTTATACATAAAAAAAAAATATTAAATCAATTAGATCTCAAAAAAATCAAATAAATAATTATTAAATTGAAGTGTTTATAATGATCTTAAAACTTCATTACCTTTACACAGATTTAAGAGATTATTTTCTGCTTAATACATCTATTTAAAATTCTTGAACTTAAAAAAGTTTATTTCTCGTGTCAATTCATTAGATAGTTTTATATTGTATTACTATAATAAAAATGAAGGATTTTTATTTGAAGAAAGATGTTTCATCCAGAAGACTTGCGATACACTCTGGATTGTCACAGTACATTGTCGGAAAATTATTAAATTATTTATTTAATAATTAAATATTTGATCATTATTATTTGATAATTAAGTTGAATAATTGTTAAGAATAACTATTATTTGGATTTTTTTGAGATCTAATTAATTTAATATTTTTATTATTTGATGTTGTATAAAAAATAGTTCTTATGAAAGTTGTTCAGTTTTTTTTTGTAGATTTAGGCTATGTAAAGAAAAATATAGGTTTCCATTTAAAAAACAGAACGTGACCTTGAAATACCCTTGAAACCTTGTTGAATAGATATCAGGAAGCAAGTTATTTAGGTATATCTGATCATAGATAATTTTTAAGAAAAAAATAAAAACCGACTTCAAAAAATTAAATGCAACAAATAAAATACACTAAAAGGTATAAAATAATTATTATCTTATTTAGTTACAACTAAACGACGAAATATTAACATGAAATTACTTTTTGAAGTCGGTGCCAAACTAACTATACCTATAAGCGAGCATACCCTCCAAACGTACTAAGTAAGATCCGTCGAGTGCGATTCATAAAAGGTATATGTTTGGCACCGACTTCAAAAAGTAATTTCATGTTAATATTTCGTCGTTTAGTTGTAACTAAATAAGATAATAATTATTTTATACCTTTTAGTGTATTTTTATATTTGTTGCATTTAATTTTTTGAAGTCGGTTTTTATTTTTTTCTTAAAAATTTTTATTAGTGATGTTATTAATAGTGATGATATCATCAGAACTTGACCAAATTAATATGACACCATCCCTAAGACACCCCCTTTCGGATAAAAAAAGAACCATCGAAATCGGTTCATAAACAAAGAGGTTAGGTCTAAACAAACCTAATAAAAAAGGTCTAATACCTATGAAAAAATACGAGAAAAAAATGGGACCAATCGGAAGCTAGACTGGACCCAATGCAAAAAAAATTTTCAAAATCGGTTGAGAATTGGCGGAGATATGAGGTAACATAGGCACAAAAAAAAAAAAAAAAAAATCAGTCGAATAGAGAACCTCCTCCTTTTTTGAAGTCGGTTAAAAAAAGATTGGTAAGCCAAGATTTTTGAAAAATATCGGCTTACATTCATTTGTAGGATCTGACATTGATTTGTGGAACAGTCTATTTATTCCTACTTGGGATTATAGTCCTCTACCCCCTATGATTAAATCAATTATAAATTTTGTCAAGTCCCAATGTCCTAGAGAATTTTATTTAGTTCTCGCAAGCAGAGATTAGGTGAGGTAGAGAGAGGTCATACCATCCTTGTTAAGGTTTTGACCAGGTTTCCTTAACAACTTATGGCAAATGTCGGGATGGCTAATGCGCCGTTTGCTCCTGGTATCAGGTTTATGCGCGGAATTATTTAAATTACTTAGAATTAGGTTGGAGTTGGTGGTGTTTCACAAGTGAGAAAAATTAAAATACAAAGATTTTTTAGTTTACTCTATATATTTCGAGCTCTTAACTCATCGTCAGAGAACATTGACTAAAGATAACATGATATTTTGAACAGAATTTATTTTAATTTTAATATAGATGGACAGTTATTTATGACATAGTGTAAATTCTTTCATACTTACACTATGTTCATAAATAACATGTCCATCTATATTTAAAATTAAAAATAGAATATCTGTTCACAAATTATCATAGTTATCTTTAGTACAATGTTCTCCTGACGTATGATGTGTCAGAGAGGCTCGAATATCATAGAGTAAGCTAGGTGGCTCGTTGCTGTTACTTTAATTTTTCGATCCTTGGGTGAAACACCACCACCTCCGACATAATTTAATTTTAACAATGTTTCACTCATCGGATTTAATCAGACACCGCGTTCCCTATAATTTTCTATTTAAATTACGTTTTGTCTTTTGATGGAAATCTATGGTCATGTTATTTGTTAAAGAGCATACATTTCTTTTAATTGATTTGTATTAATGTTTTATTAATTTCTGTAATTAATTTGTATTGATGTTCTGTTGACCTATCCACCGAGGACCACGTGCCTCTAAACAGCTCGAGTAATAAAGATTTATTTATTTATTTATTTATTTGTTTTTTAGCACATCAATTAAACGGAGAAAAACCGAAAAGGTCGGCAAAGGTCTTCGACATTTTTCGATGAAAGTTTGTGAAAAGGTGCGTAAAAAAGGCACCACATCATACAATGAAGTTGCCGACGAGCTTGTCCAGGAGTTTACGAATCCGTTATCGGCGGGCTCGCCCACCGATCAACAGTACGACCAAAAGAATATCCGACGCCGGGTATACGACGCACTCAATGTCCTTATGGCCATGAATATAATTAGTAAAGAAAAAAAAGAAATCCGCTGGCTCGGATTGCCCACAAATTCTCTACAAGAGTGTAAAAATCTTGAAAAAGATTGTCAAAAAAGAGTCGAAAGTATTAAACATAAAACTCAACAATTACAAGATCTTATTGTACAAGTGAGTGGACCCAACAACATCCTCCATATTTTATTATTATTTAGTTTATATTCTATAAGTTTATATTACTTAAATTTTAATATTCTAATTATAATAAACCCTCTAAGTCAAATTATTTATTATTATTGAAAAAAAAAAAAAAAAAATAGAAATGAAATTTAGCCACCGTCAGGATTCGAACCTGCGATCAAATGGATTTCCTTTTATGAATCATCAATCTACTACACTAGGCAAAACAAAATAAATTGGAACAAATTCAATTTCTTAATTAATTTTAATTTATAAAATATATCTTCTAAATTAATTATTAATTGGATTTAAAAATAAATAATTTAATTAAATAAAAAAAAAACTAATTGAAAACACCTGTATGTTTATTTATGCCTAATTTCATCATAACAACGTCTTAAAATCTAAAAAGAATAAAAAAAATGTTCTGCATTTTCGCATATACCTATATAGTTTTAAAGCTATAGAGCTCATAAACTAATCAATTTTCCGCATTGGAAATACAAACATGTTGGGCACCAGAACAAAATTTCTACGATATTTCGTCTAGAATTATTTTTGGAGAATTTTTCAAAATGTAATTCATTTAAAAATAACGACACGTAAAATCTTTTTCAAATAAATTAACCGAGGATATTTAAGTCAAATGATTTATTTTTATAATTCAGATAGTTAAATCTACATATTTAGAAATTTTGAAAAAAAGGGACAATTTTTGCACCAAGCAGGATTCGAACCTGCAATCTTTCTTATAATGTCCAAAACGTCGAGAAATATCATTATCAAGCATTATTTTTTTTTTTTTAAGTTTTCATTTAACTATACCCACAATAACTTAAAAATAAAAACTGCTAGAATATTCTAATGGGATTTTTTTTTTATATATATTTCCAAAAAAGAAGAATAATTAGATTATTAAGCTTCAAAAATGCAAGAAATTTCATTTTTTGACTGATTCACTTACATTTTAAGCCGTTGTTATGATGATATAGGCATAAATAAATAAACAGGTGTTTTTCATTTTTTTTTTAATTTATTGAAAATTGCCAAAATAAATAAAAATTCTAACTATTATATCTGAAGCTATTAAATAGCTGAAATCTATTATTACACTTTGTATTATTATTACTTAGAGCTTTTTTAAGTAACTTAACGGAGATTAGTTCGGTCAAATATATTTCCAAAAAGAAGGACTAATTTGATTTTGTGCTTACTAGCTTCAAAAATGCAGAAAATTTCATTTTTTGACTGATTCACTTAGATTTTAAGCCGTTGTTATGATGATGATAAAGCCATAAATAAACAAACAAGAGTTTTTCATTATTTTTTAATTTATTGAAAATTGCAAAAATAAATGAGAATTCGAACTATTATATCTGAAGCTTTTAAATAGCTCAAATTTACTACACTTTGTATTATTATTACACTGCATCTTTGTGCCAAGTTTCATCTTTCTAGCTTAAATCGTTCGGCGACATAAAATAAAGCTGCTATTTAAAAGTTCCATAAAGTGAACCGAGACTTTAAAAAATGTTGATCTATATTTCCAAAAAGGGGAATTATTAGATTTAGACATGAGTAGCTTCGAAGCTACGGGTTCAAAAATGTAGAAAATGGGATTTTTTTGACTGATTCAATCAAATTTTAAGGCGTTGTTATGATGATGTAGATATAAATAAACAAACAGGTGTTTTTAAATTATTTTTTTTCTTTTATTTATTACAAATTGGTACAATAAAAATTCGAATTATTATTATCTGAAGCTATCAAACTGGTGAAATTTACTACTCAAGCTTGAATCTTTCTACCAAGTTTAATTTTTCGTGACAAAAATAAAAATCTCTAATATTTACCGAAAGCGAGATTCTTTATTTATTATTATTTTTTTTTTATTTCATTTATTTTTTTTTTCAGCAAATTTCGTTTAAAAATCTTGTAGAACGTAATCGTTCGCGGGAGAAGCTGATGGGTTCTTCTCCGATGCCCAATTCTACAATTCAATTGCCATTTATTATTGTTAATACTAACAAAAAGACAGTCATTGACTGTAGCATTGCCAATGACAAGTAAGTGATAAGAAATTAATATCCTGTCATTCTTAAATTATTATTTTTAATCTATATTATGCAATTAAAACATGTATATTATAAAAATTCTTAAATTATTTTAGAGCAAAAGTGAAAGTGTTTTAAAAATTATAAAAAAAAAATATTTCATTTTTTCTATATACCGGGTGAGTTTTTTATCTTGAGACAGTCTTATAATTCAAAAACAGAGCATTATATGGAAACAACTTTCAAATAAAAGTTTATTTATATCGAAGGGGAAACTAAACTATACTATTGTTTGTCGACCTAGAACAGGCTTTCAATGGTATTTCGAGGTCAAATTCTGTTTTTTAAATGGAAACCTATATGTTTCTGTACATATTCTGAATCTACAAAAAAAACTGAACAACTTCTATTAGAACTATTTTTACTTTATCCAATGCAAAGCATGGGTAAAGTATTGCAATCGCTCTCGGGGCAAGCGTGGCTTCAAAGGGTCCTCAGGTAAAGACTACGGAACCCATGGACTCAATTAAAGTCACAAATTGTAGTATTCAATTAGGTTGAATTTTTAGCACGTGACGGTTTTGCCAAAAATTACATGGGGTCTCGTCGAGAGGCCAAAAAGTGCGATTTTTTCATTTAGTGCGTGCGGATGTATGTATGTATGTATGGATGGATGTATGTTATCGCTTTTTTGGCCCACGATTTTTCCACACCGTTGCACCGATTGAAATGAAATTGAAAACCTAGCATTCTTTGAACAAAATGAAGCGCTGATTAGTTTTTGGTACATATCGACCCACAAACATTAGTACTTTATTTCAGTACTTTTTTAGTTTTTTCTAAATATCTTGAAAATGACTTAACCAATTTTGATGAAATTTAATATCCTAATTAAGTACCTTGGGGACCACAAAAAAGGATAAATAAAGTTTTTAGTAAAATTATATTTTAAAGTACTTTACTCTAGAGTAAGAGAGTACTTTTTTAATTTTTTAAATTCTTTAAAATTTATTCATTTGAACCTTTTAATATAGCTCATTTAGCCTTGCTTAAATAAGAATGGATAGGCTTCTCTCTGTGAAATGCTAAAAATTTGGGAGGAAATTTTATAAGTAACCATAGCAACTGCGTTGTTTTCTTATCCCTTACCTTTGCAGAAGACATAGAGGAATCGACTTTAAACCAAAAATAGCGATTGATTCTCATCAAATACTTGAGGAATAACCATTCTATATTGGATTTTTGACGTTTCGGTTTTATTGGTAACCATTGCTGAAGACATAGAGGAATCGACTTTAAACCAAAAATAGCGATTGATTCTCATCTAGTACTTGAGGAATAACCATTCTATATTGGATTTTTGACGTTTCGGTTTTTATTGGTAACCATTGCTGAAGACATAGAGGAATCGACTTTAAACCAAAAATAGCGATTGAGTCTTATCAAATACTTGAGGAATAACCATTCTATATTGGATTTTTGACGTTTCGGTTTTTATTGGTAACCATTGCTGAAGACATGGAGGAATCGACTTAAAATCAAAAATAGCCATCGATTCTCATCTAATACTTGAGGAATAACAATTCTACATTAGATTTTTGACGTTTCGATTATTATTGGTAACCATTGCTGAAGGCATGGAGGAATCGACTTAAAATCAAAAATAACGATCGATTCTTATCTAATACTAGAGGAATAACCTTATTGCATTCCATTTGTGATGTTTTGACTATTAATGGCAACCTCTACGGAAAACGTGGAAGAATAGACTTAAAATCAAAAAGACTAAATTCTTTTTTGGTAAACAACTCAAGCTTGAGTTGTTTGCCATAAAAGAATTTAGTCTTTTGATTTTAAGTCTATTCTTCCACGTTTTCAGTAGAGGTTGCCATTAATAGTCAAAACATCAAAAATGGAATGCAATAAGGTTATTCCTCTAGTATTAGATAAGAATCGATCGTTATTTTTGATTTTAAGTCGATTCCTCCATGCCTTCAGCAATGGTTACCAATAATAATCGAAACGTCAAAAACCTAATGTAGAATTGTTATTCCTCAAGTATTAGATGAGAATCGATGGCTATTTTTGATTTTTAAGTCGATTCCTCCATGTCTTCAGCAATGGTTACCAATAAAAACCGAAATGTCAAGGATCAAATGTTGAATGGTTGTTCCTCAACTATTAAATGAGAATTATTTTTGAATTAATGTCAATATGAACTACAAATTGCAAGTGATATCTGATTAATAATAAAGGAACAAACATATTAATATTTCAAATGAATTTGGATAAAGTTTAGCAACGATCCGTTGCAGTTTATTTTATACGACATCAAATAAACAAAATATTAATTCAATTAGATCTCAAAAAAATCCAAATATTAATTATTCTTAACAATTATCAAATAATAATGATCAAATAATTAATTATTAAATAAATATTTATTAAATCGAAGTCACAACAATGAAAATAAGTGTTTATAATGATCTTAAAACTTCATTATACGTAACTACACAGATTTAAGAAATTATTTTCTACTTAATAGAACTGTTTAAAATTCTTGAATTTAAATGGAGCATTTTTTGTTGAAGACAGAATTAAAATGATCTTAATTTATGGTGAATGTGGAAGAAGTGTTATGGGGCTGCCAGTGAAATGGATGCCGAGCGTTTTCCTGATAGGAATACACCCTCACGAGCTTCATTTTATCATGTTGTAAATCTGTTAAAAAAAAAGAAATTGTAAAAGCTACTAAGAAACTGAAACATGCCAAAATAACGAAATTGAAACTGGAATTCATCCAGAAAACTTGTGATACACTATGGAATATCACAGACCAATGTCGAAAAATTATTAAATTATTTATTTAATAATTAAACATTTGATCATTATTATTTGATAATTAAGTTGAATAATTGTTAAAAATAATTATTAGAAATTTTTTGAGATCTAATTGATTTAATCATTTGTTTATTTGATGTCGGATAAAAAAATAGTTCTTATGAAAGTTGTTCAGTTTTTGTTGAAGATTAAGGATTCGTAAAGAAATATATAGGTTTCCATTTCAGAAGTTGACCTTGAAATACCCTTGAAAGCTTGTTCTAGTTCGACAAACAATAGCGTAGTTTGGTTTCCCCTTTGATATAAATAAACTTATATTTGAAACTTTATTTCATATAATGCACTGTTTTTGAGTTATAAGACTGTCTCAAGATAAAAAAACTCACCCGGTATATGGTATATACTTATATTTTATTAAAAGATGAATTAATTATTAATCTTTATATATTTAATTTAAATTTTGAAATTCAAACCATGAATTGTAGTGAATTGTTTGTTTTTAACAATCAAGATTGACGAAACTAGTCAAAATAAATATTTTAATATAACAATGACTTAAATTTTATTTATCTATTTTATTCAGATTCTACCATTTAATAATTGTCATAAACAATCAAACTAAAACAATCGACAATAATTTAATTTTTAAATTGACTTTTTGGATTTTTTTAAAGAATTGTTATAAAAAACTAATCCAACATTAAACAATAAAACCAATACATTTTTTAAGAAAATTGTAATTCATAGTTACAACACAGTTTCTGAGATAATAATGAATAAATAATGAAAAATGTATAATGAAAAATTTACACTAAAAACAAGTTGGCAACAACGCATTTATTTAACCTAAAAAGTGGATTAACTTTAGTACTTTTTTGACGTTTTTTCTCTTCACTCATTGTCTCAACAGCTTTCAATCGCTTATTAAGAACTTTTTGTATTAAAAATCTCCCTTTATAATGTACTTTATCTGAAATTTCTATGATAAAATATATACAAGCTCGGACAGTGTTGCCAGATTTGTCAAACGAGCACGTGATTGGCTAGTAGTGGTACATACACAGCAAAAAGTTTTGGACTTATGAATCCTTATTGTCTGTTTTATATACTCTAGCATTAACTTTTTGCTAGTATTGTCGGGATACAACTACGTTAATTGAAAATGTTCTATTGATAAAAGGAGAAATTCTCCCGGAACGTTTGGGTTTAATTAATCTCTATTTATTTTAGGTACATAATTATATATACTTTTTTTAATAATTTGAATTTTATTTTACTTTCAGAACTGAATATCAATTCAATTTCAATGACAAATTTGAAATTCATGATGATATCGAGGTTCTCAAACGGATGGGAATGGATTTTGGTAATTTTACAATATTATTTTAATTAATAGTATATAATATACTTTTTTGAGTTTTTAAAACTTTGATAATTATGATTTTTAAAAGGTGAAAAATTTCAAACTAAATCTTCACAGATATTTATTTCTTTATGATGAAATGTTATTGATAAATATTAACTAATTCGTTCAAATTAGGTTGCCATGACAACAACAATGTATTTATTATTATTGATATAGAAAATAAACAAACATTGTTTATTAAAATAATTAACCCGAAGATTGAGTATCTTTTTTTGAACAATAGATGGATTCTTTAAAAAAAAAAAACTAAAAATAACTCACGGTATAAACTCCTGAGGGAATAGAGCCTTCTGTAAAATGTAAAAATATTTTCTACTTAAATCTGGATTTGACCTTAAAATTTAAATTCTTTCTTGATGTTTGTTTATTTTCTATATCAATAATAATAAATACATTGTTGTTGGCATGGGAACCAACTTAGAATGAATGAATGAGTTAATATAGTATATACATATCAATTATCATCCAATCAACACTTTAACCTCATATTTACATAGTAACGCCTGCTGCCGTTTATTTATTTATTTATTTTAGCGACAAAAACTTTTTTATATAAATTTATTTATAAACTGGTGATATAATTTTAATATTACGAAGTGAATTTAATTTTATTAAGGAAACAAATCAAAGATTTTTACATTGCACATCAGAGGGTTTCGTCCCCTTGGGAATCGAACCCAAGCGCTAACTAGCTTTCCGGGCCGTCAAAAAAGATCTTTACACTAATTATTTAAATGAAGGAACTTTTTTCAGTTTAGCCTGATTTTTTACTATTCCCTTCGAGTTGAAAGGAGTGAAAAATTTGCTGCTTTATTTCTTATATATGTTGCATATCGGAGAGAGATTTTTCTTAAGGGTTTGGCTAACGGCCCAGAAAGCTAGTTAGCGCTTGGGTTCGATTCTCAAGAGGACGAAGCCCTCTGATATGCAATGTAAAAAATCTTTGATTTGTTTCCTTAATAAAATTAAATTCACTTCGTAATACCAGGTGTACCGGAAAGTCATTACCGGTTTTTCTAACAGATGTCGCTAGGCTTAAGTATGCAATATTATGATTTGACACATATGCATTTTATTCTACTGACATCAAGCTTCAAAGCTATACATGTTATATTTTGCGAAAGTAACACCTTCATAGATTTATACCTCTTTGAAAATGTCAAGTTTCATGCCTGAAAACGTGCATTTGCGGCACGCATTACTTTTCTTATTTAATCAAAAGAAAAAAGCCGCTGAAAGTCATCGTTTGCTGGTAGAAACTTACGGTGAGCATGCTTTAACCTTAAAAACATGTGAGGTGTGGTTTCGAAAATTCAAAAGTGGTGATTTCGATGTGCAAGATAAAGAACGTTCTGGTAGACCAAAAAAGTTTGAAGATGCGAAACTACAGGAGTTATTGGATGAAGACCCAACCCAAACTCAAAAACAATTGAAAAAACAATACACCGACAACAAATGATCAATTTGAACCACGCATTGATTGAAAAACGTCCAGAATGGGCCCGAAGACACGGTAAAGTGATTTTACAACACGATAACGCGCCGTCTCATAAAGCAAAACCGGTCAAGGAAGCGTTGAAAGCACTTGGGTGGGACATATTATCGCACCCGCCGTACTTTCCAGACCTTGCCCCGTCCGACTATCAACTTTTCGCATCGATGGGACACGCGCTTGCAGAGCAGCACTTCGCCAATTTCGAAGAAGTTAGAAAATGGCTCGATGAATGGTTTTGCTCAAAGGACAAACCGTTTTTTTTGGGATGGTATCCATAAATTGCCAGAAAGATGGGCAAGATGTATAGAATCAAATGGCCAATACTTTGAATAAATAAATTTTCCATTTTATTAAAAATTACGTAGTTTTTTTTTCGAAAAAACCGGTAATGACTTTCCGGTACACCTAGTATTATATAATCGGGTTGATTTTTGAAAAAATTCCATCTTTTTGTAAATCTGTGAATTTATAGGCCCTTAATGATCGTATAGGGAAGGGGTAGGTCAGGTTAAGTCAGCTTTTAAATAAAATTAAATTAAATAAAAATATATATATTTAATAATAAAAAAGTTATAAGAATTATAAATTGATAAAGAAAATATTTAATTAAAAGACTTATTTACTAATAACAAAAATATTTAATAAAGAAAATAATCGGTTTTGATATTGGATAACAATTCAATTAAGTTAACGAAAACAGAATAATTAAGTAAAATTATCTTGCCAATTACATAAGGATTGAATAGTTAAAACCGTGAAATTAATTTGACAACTTAAGATATAGATGATAAATTATTATTATTTTATCACTCACATAGGATGGCCATCATCTCCAATTCTCGCACGTGCACGTACTCACCCCTATTCTCAACCCTACATCCACAAAGATTTCACCCCTTGTTCTCTCTCTGCCGCTAGGCTAAAACCCGCTCTTGATCTCTCTCCTCTCAAGGCTAGTGCCGCTCTGCGTTCTCGTCTCGCCACGCGTTCGACCACTTCTGGCCCCTCTCCTCTCGCGGGTGCTCGCTAACTCACTTATACGCCCTTTTCGGCTATCCGCTCCTCGGGAACACCTTCCCTGGACCCTCATTGTTGCGCTCACGGGCTCTTCCCGGCACTCACACTCTCTCTCGACGGGGACACCTCCCCGGACCCTCATTGTTGCGCTCACACTCTCTCTCGACGGGGACACCTCCCCGGACCCTCATTGTGGCACTCACACTCCCTCTCGACGGGGACACCTCCCCGGACCCTCATTGTTGCGCTCACACTCTCTCTCGACGGGGACACCTTCCCTGGACCCTCATTGTGGCACTTCAGCTGGCTAGCGGCGACTTCCCAATAATAACACAGACATCGCCCGCAGGGGCAGCCTGTGGGCTGCCAAGCCGCTCACCCCTCACTCACTTCTCGCCACCCTCCAAAAAACAAGGATATCAGCCCGCATGGGCGGCCTGGGCCGCCCACCCATCCACATTCACTCGCTGCCTCCCACGCACTCCCGATAGACGCCGTCCGGCTCGCTTTTCTCACACACACATCCCTCCTCTGTCTTCACACGGACAGCCGCCTCTTCCCCCTTTCCGCCTAAGGTCTATCTCTCTCCTTTTCGCACTCTCTCGCGCTGTTCGTTCTTATATCCTATCTTAAAAGTGTACCGGCGCCTGGTTGTCTGGCTGCTGAATCAGCGATTCACTCAACCTACTACTCAACCAGACAACCTTCGCCTTAATGCACTAACTAAATAATAATACAATTTATTTACTCACTAATACTAATACTAAATTAAGGGTAGTAACCCTTACATCTGTCCCTAGTGCACCGCCACCATTTACATTTTTTCAAAAAAAGATGCTTAAATCTTTACACTAATAATTTTAATAATTTTCTAGGTCTCGATAAAGGAGAATGTACTTATGAAGATCTCCAAAAAGCAAAATCAATGGTCCCTAAATCATTGGAACATTACGTTGAACGTGAGTATTTTTTTATATTTATTTTGTTTTTCATTAGTAATTCTTTTAAGAATTACTAATGAAATCTTTAAATAGAGTAGGATAATATAATCCAACTAAATTGTTTGTAGTATAAAATAGAACAACTAGTAAAGCTAAATTTTAAGCTTGTATTAAATATCAAGTTAAACGTAAGTTATTGACTACTATTATAATTTGCCAAGCTATAAATTTAATATCAAAGAACGTAACAAATTTTCTTTTAAATCAATTGAAGAACGTTGTTCATCCCTGCAGCTATGATTTAAGCAACTGCTATCGAACTTGGTACCCGTTTAGATCTCAACTCTTTTGTCGGCGAAGCCGTTTGTACCGAATTTGGCCCCATTTTCACATTTATGTTTTTGCTCAGATTTCATTAATTTTTGAAAAGTTTTATCCCCTAATTTATCTAAATAATTACATTTAAACATTTATATTAATGGTAAATCACTCGTATCCATAATAAGCATTAATTAACAGGAATAGCAGGGAATTGGACAAAAATTAAAAACAGAGTTTTTATTGAATGGGCCAGACGTTTCGTCGACTAATTTCGACTTCCTCAGTGGCTCCATTCTATCACTCTTTGTCAAAAGACAATTCCACTACGCGACGAAACATCCTTTAATCTTTTTTATTATTTAAACTACAATACATTGTTGGCTTAGGCCTCAATTGCTCAAGAATCTTGAACTTTTTCACACTTGAACAATTAAAAAATTAAAAACTTTTAATCAAAATTTATCACAAAAAATATGTTGTTTCTACTAAAAACTCTTGTTTTTAATTTTTGTCCAATTCCCTGCTATTCCTGTTAATTAATTTATATTAATAATTATTAAATATTTCTCATAAAGTATCTGTTAAAAACCCTGTCGGTTTTTCATAAATTTCGCCCCCTTCATTTTAGGTCCTGAAAAAGGGAAAGTTTCGGTTTTTCAATTTTCTCCTTTATTAATGTTCCAAACTTTACCAGTATGCCAAATTTCAGCATCCTAACTTGATTGTATTTTCACTATATGTTAATTAAGCCTATAATAAATTTCGCCCCTTCATTTTAGGTCCTGAAAAAGGGAAAGTTTCGGTTTTTCAATTTTCTCCTTTATTAATGTTCCAAACTTTACCATTATGCCAAATTTCAGCATCCTAACATGATTGTATTTTCACTATATGTTAATTAAGCCTATAATAAATTTCGCCCCTTCATTTTAGGTCCTGAAAAGGGGAAAGTTTCGGTTTTTCAATTTTCTCCTTTATTAATGTTCCAAACTTTACCATTATGCCAAATTTCAGCATCCTAACATGATTGTATTTTCACTATATGTTAATTAAGCCTATAATAAATTTCGCCCCTTCATTTTAGGTCCTGAAAAGGGGAAAGTTTCGGTTTTTCAATTTTCTCCTTTATTAATGTTCCAAACTTTACCATTATGCCAAATTTCAGCATCCTAACATGATTGTATTTTCACTATATGTTAATTAAGCCTATAATAAATTTCGCCCCTTCATTTTAGGTCCTGAAAAAGGGAAAGTTTCGGTTTTTCAATTTTCTCCTTTATTAATGTTCCAAACTTTACCAGTATGCCAAATTTCAGCATCCTAACATGATTGTATTTTCACTATATGTTAATTAAGCCTATAATAAATTTCGCCCCTTCATTTTAGGTCCTGAAAAAGGGAAAGTTTCGGTTTTTCAATTTTCTCCTTTATTAATGTTCCAAACTTTACCAGTATGCCAAATTTCAGCATCCTAACTTGATTGTATTTTCACTATATGTTAATTAAGCCTATAATAAATTTCACCCCTTCATTTTAGGTCCTGAAAAAGGGAAAGTTTCGGTTTTTCAATTTTCTCCTTTATTAATGTTCCAAACTTTACCAGTATGCCAAATTTCAGCATCCTAACTTGATTGTATTTTCACTATATGTTAATTAAGCCTATAATAAATTTCACCCCTTCATTTTAGGTCCTGAAAAGGGAAAGTTTCACTTTTTCTATTTTTTCCTTTAATTGTAGCTCAAACTCTACTAGTATGCCAAATTTCAGCATTCTAGGATTTGCGAAAGTACTTTAGGTTTTTGATATGTCAGTCAGTGCGTGTTAAAAATGGTACTTTTTAGACCTTAATAACTCAATAACTATAATAAGGTTGGCAACTAAGTAATTGCGGATTTCACTCATAGATGGCTTCAGTTGAATTTTTAGGTTTGCTGGCGTAGTCCAAATTTAAAACACATTTTGTTATTTGATAGTTGGCAATTCAGATGTCAATCAGTAAAAAAAAGTTTTATGATCGGTTGCGTAGTTTTCGTTTGGCGTTCGTTGAAAAATGGAAAATCAAAAGGAACATTTTCGTCATATTTTGCTTTTTTATTTCCGCAAAGGGAAAAACGCATCGCAAGCTCACAGAAAGTTATGTGCTGTTTATGGCGACGAAGCCTTAAAAGAACGGCAGTGTCAAAATTGGTTTGCCAAATTTCGTTCTGGTGATTTTTCACTCAAAGATGAAAAACGCTCTGGTCGTCCAATTGAAGTTGATGACGACCTAATCAAAGCAATAATCGATTCGGATCGTCACAGTACAACACGTGAGATTGCAGAGAAGCTTCATGTATCACATACATGCATTGAAAATCACTTAAAACAACTTGGCTAAGTTCAAAAACTCGATACATGGGTTCCTCACGAACTGAAAGAAACGCATTTAACGCAACGCATTAACAGCTGCGATTTGCTAAAGAATTGTAATGAAAATGAAATGATCCATTTTTAAAACGACTGATAACTGGCGATGAAAAATGGGTTGTTTCCAACAATATCAAGCGGAAAAGATCGTAGAGCAGGCCAGGTGAACCAGCTCAAACAACATCAAAAGCTGGTATTCATCAAAAGAAGGTTTTGTTATCAGTTTGGTGGGATTACAAAGGAATTGTCTACTTTGAACTCTTACCACCCAACCGAACGATCAATTCTGTTGTCTACATTGAACAACTAACGAAATTAAACAATGCAGTTGAAGAAAAGCGGGCCGAATTGACAAATCGAAAAGGTGTTGTATTCCATCATGACAATGCAAGGCCACGCACATCTTTGGTCACTCGGCAAAAATTATTGGAGCTTGGTTGGGATGTTTTGCCACATCCACCATATAGTCCTGACCTTGCACCATCTGATTACTTTTTATTTCGATCTTTACAAAACTCCTTGAATGGTAAAAATTTCAATAATTATGATGATGTCAAATTGTACCTGATTCAGTTTTTTGCTAATAAAAACCAGAAGTTTTATGAACGTGGGATTATGATGCTGCCTGAAAGATGGCAAAAGGTCATTGATCAAAATGGGCAATACATTACAGAATAAAGTTATTTAGTTCCATGAAAAAATTGTCTTTGATTTTCTAAACAAAATCCGCAATTACTTAGTTGCCAATCCAAATAGATTTATTCATGAAATTTGGGATTCTAGGTGTTCCAGTGGGTCTTGTTAGGCATGCAAAATTTCAAGTGTCTAAGTCTAATAGTTTTTGAGTTATGGGGGGGGTCGAAAAAATTCTTGAAATGGTTCGTGTAAATATACACATGACCGGTCCCTCGCCCGTTCTTCCGGACTTGGGTGACACACCTGTCTAGAACAGTGTTTCTCAATCTTTTGTATAGCGAGGAACCCTAGAGCACTTATATTTATTTCTGAGGAACCCCCTAGTACTAAAATATGAGATATATTTAACTTTTCGTCAAAATATCAACATGATGCTACTTTTATAGCTTCCAAATATAACATACTGCCGCCAAATGACGGTGTTGCCACATTTTAAAAATTTGCTAGATTTTGGGGAAATTGGGTACAAAAACGTGCATTTTAACCTAACATTTTTATTTTCATGAATAGTATAATAAATTTTTTTGGTAATGTCATTGGGATACCCCCAATGCCCCTTTCGGATAAGGCAGTTTTTTTTACAAATTCAATGTACCTATACGCATAAGTAATAGTACCTGGCGACCGAGCGATGCTCGGTAAATTTTTGCTTCAGTTAATATCTATATATTAATCCCCGAAACCCTCGCCCCCCGGACCCTCATCACTTCGCCCCACACCTACACCCACACTCCCCCCGGCCGCCCAGCACTGCATCCCCCACATCTACCACCCACCCCCTCCCACTCACCCGGTTTTTGCATTTCTAGCCTTCAGTGGCCCACAGATTATGTATATATATATATATGTATATAAATAAATAAATACGGTATAATTATTTTTTTTTAATTAAATAACAATTTTTGAGTTCATCAATTAAATTGTCAAATTAATATTTGTGGGATTTAAAACTCGATTTTTAATCAATTAAATATATATATATAAATTTTATTAAACCAATTATTTTACATTAATTAATGTATACATTGTATTTTTTGCTTCGATTCCGGAGATTACTTCTCCACCATCGAGTGTCCTTATTCATCTTTAGTCCTTGTTTTTAATAAGAGGTAAAATCTAATTAGATAAAAAACCTCTTTTCCGATAATTATTTCAATTCCATTATTCCCCAATCAAGTCGATTGGTTTTTCTCCTCCATCTCTTCACCCCCCAATCCTATCTTTTTCAATCAATTAAATTGCCCAATTTTTAATATATAATAATAATAATCTTATTGTGGGATATAAAATTAAAAAAAAACCCAATTATTTATTAAAAGGAAATTGAATAAAAATGTAAATAAACATTTTTATCCAGACAACCACCTTTTAGTATTTTTTTCTTTACATGACAAATTTTTTGAGTGGTGATACTACTAACTACTATTTTTGTTTTTCTATTTTTTCTTTTTATTGACCCCTAGGCGGGGAACCCCAAACCTCTCTTTGGGGAACCCAGGTTGAGATACACTGGTCTAGATAATGTAATACTTAATCAAAAAGCGTGGGGGCAAAATTAATTAAAAGTACCACACGGGCTGAAAAGTCCCAGGCCTAACAAAGAAAACACGTTTTTTTTTGTTGTTCAAAATTAAGCTTTATTCATCAACGTAATGTCCATCAAGAGCCAATGCAATCATTCCAGCGCCGCTCTAACATTTCGATACCACTTTTGTAGAATGATTTATCTTTTGCCTCAAAATAGGCCTCAGTTTCAGCGATAACCTGTTCATTTGTGCGAAATTTCTTACCTTTTTGAGGTCTGCGAACAGTAGTCGTTGGGAGCCAAATCTGGCGAATACGGTGGATGTGGGAGCAATTCGAAGTTCAATTCATGTAGTTTTGTCATGGTTTTGATTGACTTGTGACACGGTGCGTTGTCTTGATGAAACAACACTTTTTTCTTCAAATGGGGCCGTTTCTTTGCAATTTCGGCCTTCAAACGCTCCAATAACGCTATATAATATTCACTGTTGATGGTATTTCCCTTCTCAAGATAGTCATTGAATATTATACCACGCACATCCCAAAATACCGAGGCCATAACCTTTCCAGCCGATTGTTGTGCTTTTGGGCGCTTTGGACGAGGTTCACCAGTTGCTGTCCACTCAAATGACGATTGTTTTGATTCCGGAGTGAAGTGATGGATCCATGTTTCATCCATTGCCACATATCGACGCAACAATTCCGGTTTGTTGCGTTTAAACATGTCCAAACACTGCTCAGAATCATCAACCCGTTGTTTTTTTTTGGTCAACAATGAGCAAGCGCGGCGCCCACATTGAACAGAGTTTTCTCATACTCAAATGCTCATGTAATATAAAGCCAACACGTTCTTTTGATATCTTTAAGATGTCAGCTAACTCACGCAACTTCACTTTTCGATCATTCAAAACGATTTTGTGGATTTTTTTGATGTTTTCCGGTGTTACCGCCTCATTTGGGCGTCCACTTCGTTCTGCATCATCGGTGTCCTTACGACCACGTTTGAAGTCGGCAAACCAACGTTTTATTGTTGTTTCTGATGGAGAGGAGTTCCCATAACACTTTTCAAGCCATTGCTTTGCTTTTTTTTCCCATCGAGAAGTAGTGTAAAATTAAAACACGAAATTGTTTTTGATTCATTGCTCTGAAAAGCGTCACTCTTAGCACAATAACTCACAAACTAATGAATAGAATATCATGAAATTTTAACAACTGTCTTTTGAAGGTTGGTACTAACTGAAATAAAGGTGAATTCAAAAAAGCTAGCGCAATGTGTGTGTTAGGCCCGGGATTTTTCAGCCCATGTGTTACATGTTTCTGCGCCCCACACTAGTTAGAACCGTGTTTTTTTAGTTTTTTTTTTTTTTAAATATAATTTATTTTAAATCCCAAGACGGTCTTCGCAGCTGCTCAAGAATATTGATTTTTCTTTAATGATTTTTTTTGTTTTGTTTTCAATCTAGAATTGGCCCATGGCTCGATCGACATTCTGCCAGCGGGTTTTGAGCTCTCGACAGGCGTCTCGGAGCCCTCGTGCTCTTCTACATCAGGAATGAACATGACGATGACGGTGGAGGAGGTGGAGGCCACCCTCACCCACAACGACGTTTCGCGACAGTCCTCGCACACTTCACTGTCAGACCCGCTCTCGCCATCCATCCACGAATTCTCCGAGGAGGAAGAAGAGGACGATTCCGACTTGTCCAGCGAATTAGAAGTCAATTAAACAACAACAACAACAACAACAACACAAACATTGAATCAGGAAACAAAAATTGCTCCCGGAGTGCCAAAAAAAAAAATTATTCTCCGTATACCGATCCATACATATAAATATACGGTATTTCGCAAATACAAACGGCGATTTTTACCGTATATAAGCCCAATTATTGATCCAACATTAATTTTTTTTTGTAAGTTTTATTTTTCATTATTTTTCCTTATTACATTTAGGAAAAAAAATAAAAATAAATCAAGACAGATTAGATGATACCTTATCTATAAAAAAAAAATCTTAAGAAATTGAGCTCAGTTTTATAAATTTTTTTTTTATATATATATAATTTAGTGTAAATACAGACATCTTGTCACTAAAACAAAAAAAAAATAATTATTTTTTTTCTTATTCTCTATAATATTTTTGTGGCCTAGTGGCTAATTTCTGAAATTCAAATCTATCCGACTGAATGAGAAAGAATGCCGATTCTTTTATTTTCGCATCTCTGGATTAATTAATAATAATCAACAAACTGATTTTTTTTTTATCTGCCCTTTCTTTATAAATCAATCTAAATATATCTATACATATATATTTAAATTATTTTATTTTATAATATTTTTTTATTTTTTTTAACGGTAAAAAATAAAAATAATTTAATTTCGAGTTTTTTTTTTATTTTTTTTTTTATTTTATATGTATATATATAGTCAATGAAGCTAGCAACGTTTTGATTCTAAATTATTTCAAGGAGACATTATTTACTCGGCATATTAGATTCATTTTTTATTTTTTTTATTTGTTGAAATCAAACAATGGTATAATTGTTAATGGATCAAAACAAGCCACCTAGATCTCAAAAGACCAAATAATAAATCAAATCTGGCAATATTGGCAAAACGAAGATTATTTTCGAAATTGGGCCAGGATTTATTTTATACCCGTCTTTTATTTTATTTCTCCTGAATATTTCTGAATTTTTCGAATTATTTTTGAGATCCCTATATATAATATATATAGTCAAATTTTAAATTATTTCGAGGAAACATATTCTCGGCATATTAGATTCATTTTCATTTGTTGGAAAAGGAATGTCAATTGTTGTAACCGTTTATACATTGCATCGGCAACCTAGATCTCAAAATAAAAATTGATATTGAATCTGACAATATTGACGAAACTAGGATTACTTTCAAGAATTTATTTTATTTTTCCCGAATGTGAGAATTCTGGGCCGTGGCTACGCTCTTAGTTTATTGACTGTCATCAGACAACAGTTATACGCTTCCTAGATCTCAAAAGAAAAAGCAATGGTAACAATGCAATGCTCAAAATATAGGCCACCTAGATCTCAAAAGGTAAACTAGCAATATTAGCGAAACGAGGATTATTTTCTAAGGTGGTCCAAGACCTTTTATTTTATTTCGCCCGCATATATGTATTGTTTGAACTATTTTTGATATTCCTGGGTCGTGTCTTATTGTCAACAGGCAACAAACGAGGTTATTGTCAACAGGCAACAATCGAGGCCCCCTAGATATCAAAAGAAAATGGAATGACGAGTCTGCCAACATTATACAATAATTATATAGGCCTCCTAGATTTCTAATATTGTTGAAAAATAAACTAGATCAAAGCTTGTGATAGAATTAAAAGAAATGTTATAAATAACATTTTTAGTTTAAATATTTTTTTCGATAAACTAAATATTATAGTTTTCTAGATAAAATATAATTTTTTTGCCCTGGCAACCGTTCTTCGCTTAACGTGATTAGAAAATAAACCAAATCAAAAAGACCGTTGCTAACTTCAAATTCTTCTTTAATTATATGTTAATTATATCAAAAAAACTAAGAACATATATTGTAGGAAATGTTATAACAGGGTGGCCACCCAACCGGGAATTCCAACAACCTCTTACTGTCAACAGTAGAGGCCACCTAGATCTCAAAAGAAAATAGAATGCCAAGTTTGGCAACATTGCATCGCTCATATAGGCCTCCTAGATTTCTAAGTCTATTATTAATTGTTTTTTTTGTCCAACAATCATGCTTCGCTCAATATAAGCCACCTAGATCTCTCAATCGGGGTTAATAAATAAACTAGAATAAAAAGGCCGTGCAAACTTGAAATTCTTTCTTAATTAAATGTTAATCAAAAAAATATTTAAACATTTTTTGATCAACAATAATAATCTGAGAAAACTGCTGTATTTTTTTATCCATTGGGGGATATTTTCAGCAGGAAGAAAACTTAAAACTCTTACTGTCAATAGTATAGGCCACCTAGATCTCAAAAGAAAATAGAATGCCAAGTTTGGCAACATTGCAACGCTCATATAGGCCTCCTAGATTTCTAAGTCTATTATTAATTGTTTTTTTTTTGTCCAACAATCGTGCTTCGCTCAATATAAGCCACCTAGATCTCTCAATCAGGCTTAATAAATAAACTAGATCAAAAATGCCGTGCAAACTTGAAATTTTATGTTATCAAAAAAATATTTAAACATTTTTTTTTGATTAACTAATAATAATCTGAGAAAACTATTGTATTTTTTTATCCATTGGGGATATTTTCAGCAGGTAAAAAATATCCTATGCCAAGTTTAATACTTGTTTGAAATATTTTAAATAAAAACGTTGCCAGTTTTTTTAGTCTAGTATTCATCTAAATTTTAAGTATTATTCTAAAAAATCAAATAAAAAAATAAATTTCCAATCTCCAAAAAAAATAAAAATAAAAATATTTTTAAATCTTCTTGAAGAAAAAAAAACCCTTTTTAAAATATTATTTATTATGTTTATATAAATATTAAATATTTGCCAAATTTTTCATATTTAATTTATTTTTTGTTATATTAATAATTAATTATATATTTTTAAGTTATAAATAGAGACATTTTGTGTGCGTGCGGTGGAGTATAAAATATAAGTATAAAAAACAAAAAGCTAAAAGCAACTTATAATTTTACCGATTTATTTTATTTGTATTTATCTTATTAATAATATTAATATTACTAAATATATATAAATTTTTTTTTTTATTATTTTAATAAAAATATTCCATTAGAATGAATTTTATTCTCATATAATTGAAGCGTTCAAAAGCAGAGTGGACTATCGCATTATTGGTTTGTTTTTTTTTATCAGAAATCCAGCAAAATAGAGGTAAAGGCTCGGGCAAATTTGGTACCTGTGCTGTAATCTAGCGGGACGTTTAAAAACTAAGTTTGGTCCACTGTGTTTATTTTTTTTTTAATGATATTGATGTGAGAAGGAGATACACCAGAAGGTGCATCCCCTAAAGGCCTGTATGGGATGGCCCCTCCATAGTGAAAAGAACAGAGTAGAAGGAAAGAAGCCGGGATCACGAGCCAAATCTCAGAAAGTTAGATACAATCCAATTTATTAAGTTTTTAGGGGCTTCGAGCAGTGGTAAATTCTCAGCGCGATAAATTAGGCTAAATTTATCTCCCACTTAATTTTTATTACTAGACTATACACCAGAAGGTCCATTCCCTAAAGGCCTATATGGGCTGGCCCCTCCATAGTGAAAAGAACAGAGTAGAAGGAAAGAAGCCGGGATCACGAGCCAGATCTCAGAAACTTAGATACAATCCAATATCCAATTTACTAAATTTTTAGGGGCTTCGAGCAGTGGTAAATTCTCATATCGATAAATTTATCTCCCACTATTTAGTTTTATCAAAAGTCTACTTGATTATAAGAGGTTTATCAGCGAAAATTAAATTTGTGGGTTGGTCCACTTTACTTTTGAACGCCTCATATATGGTTAATGAAATTATAATAGTTATGGAATAATAACAAAGAGAGGCAGGCAGTCATAGACCCTAAAGGGTGGTCGACCATATAACAACAAATAAATATTATGAAAATAGAAAATGATACACAGTGCCTAGACTGGTGCACCTGCACAGAGCCCGGGCTGTCTTGGAAATCAAATAAACCTGTAGTCTAATAATGGTAAAAAAAAAAAGTTAAATTGTAGAATACTAAATACAGGGTGTGCCAATACTTCCTTTACTATTTCAGGAGGCCATAAATAAAAAACTAAGCCTGATAACTAACAGACATTTTGACAAAACATTTATCTCGGAAAAATATAATTTTTTTAATATTCACTTATTTGGACTTTTTGTAGACCGAAATTTTTTATTTTTTTAAAGGGCCTCCACATCTCCCTTTATAGCCCTCCGATCCTCCCACTCAGGATCCGGTTGAGTGACTCAGGGTGTGGCCACAGTAGAACGGTGTGAAATCTCAGTATGCTGCGACCAAGAATAAATTAATAATAATAATAACAGGGGCCTGTAGCGCAGTCGGTTAGACCAGTGGTTCTTAACCTTTTAAGCTGCGACCGAAATTTGAGAAATATGTTCATGTCGCGACCCCCCCCCGTCAAAAAAAAAAAAAAAATTTAGTTACCTTTTTTTAGACGATACTTGAGAAATTTTCTTAAATTTTCAATGATGACTTAAGAAAGTCACTCACATATAAAATTAGTACTTGTCGATCTAAGGAAAATTTAATGAAAAAGAGCGTGTTTTTCATATTTTCATTTTTTATAATAGGTATTGTATTGTTAGGGCGCTCGTGTGCTGAGTGCTGTGTGGCGCTTTGTGCCGCGCCCCCCACCAAGTCGATGGGGTCCTAACAATCTGGTGTGCAGGGGAGGGGCTGCTGGTTGGCGGTTGGCCCCTCCAGATCCGAATGCTCGAATCCGTTTCGCTTGCCCAGTCGAAATCGAGTCGCTTTAATTATAACATGGCTGAAAACATTTCAGTCATGCAGAGGCGTCGCAACGATCCGACTGACCTCGAGTGGCAACCGGGCATTCGGATTCTGGGTACCCGGACCATCACGAAATCAAGGAAAGAAACAATGGAAGAATAACGCCAAAAATCCATACATACCTGTGGCCACCTTTAGCATCAACACGCTCATCCGGCCAGGAAAATTACATAGCCTGACCATGGAACTCGATAAACAAAAAATCAAGATCCTGGCCTTGCAAGAAACAAGAAACTTTGCGTGATCCCAAGGGCCCAAACGCAAAAAATAAATAAATAATAATAACAAAAAAAGGAATACCGCATGTCGTCCAAATAATAAAAATAAATAAATTAACAAATAAAATAAATAGTTAGAATATGTCACTGGGTTTGAAGAAATTGTTGTTAAATTATTTAAAAATAAATAATTTAAACAACAGATAAATAAATAGGCGACTGTGGGTCACTGGATAGAGTGTTGGGTCGCTGGCTCGAAGTACGCTGGTTCGAGACGTGAGTCTCGGCAGATCAGATATTTGCCGTCGCCTCCTCTTGGAAACCAATGCCAACCTACCAAGAGTATAATTGCCTAGTCAACCTCTCCAAACTAGCCGTTCGGAACCGGCGTTAAAAAGTAGGTCCCGTATATCTGCGTAAAACAGCTAAACACACTCAGCACAGGTATATGTGGAGATGAGCCAAAACGTCAGGGAGACCTGATATGGCACTTAAAAGTCCATGATTAATTATTAAAGGGATCGTAGGGAGTTGGACTTGACTTTAAATTAAATACAAAATTTTTTATTTAAATAGGCCAAACGTTTCGGTGCTGGTTCGCAACTTCTTCGGTGGCTCATTTATTTATTAAACTGAAGAAGATTCGAACCAGCAACGAAACGTTTGGCCTATTTAAATAAAAAACTTTATATTTAAGTTAAGTCTCTTAACTCCCTACGATCCCTTTAATAACTAAATATATTATTAATAATGAAATTAAATTCTTACGGAATCATTGTTTTTTTTATTATTTAATTATTTGTTAACCGGCTCTTTTAAGTCACTACTATCAATTTCACATAGTAAGTCATTTTCATAGGGTGCATAAGCGAAATTATGTATTACAAATTGATTAAGGACTTATATTGATAATTTTTGACTCCCCCCCTCTCTCCCAATTTTGGCCCCCATTAAAAATAATGACTCTTAATATAGGTTCATTTTATAGATAGTATATTTTATTTTTCTTGTTTTTTTTTTTTTTTTGTTTGAAAATTTTATAATTTAAATTTTTTTAATGCCCCCCCCCCTAATTTTTTGTTCGGTTTCAACCAAGATCTAATCAGCTCTCAATTGTCCCAATGCATCAAAACTACATGTGAAATTTTGTTTTGATAATCACACTAGTTTTGGAGCTAGAGAGTACACAAAATTTGGTAACGTACTCTAACAGACATTTTTTTAGCAAAATAATTAATATCTTGTAAAATATTATTTTTTCAATGTTCCCACATTAGGGCTTTTTTGTAGACCAAAACGCCATGATTTCGCTCAATTTTTTTTATCAAAATACTTTCAGCCGTTTTTGAGATATTTCGAAAAAACGAAGCAAAAAAAAGACACTTTTTTTTCGTGCACGATTACAATACTTGACCAAATTTTCTTTATGCTTTAAAAATATTAATTCTCTTTAAATTTTATTATAATGTATATATATGATGGAAATTTTAAGTAATATAAAATTTTGAAAAAAAAAATATTGGTGCTCTTTTATATATTAAAAATATATATATATGAATAGGAATTGCCTAGGGAAAGACAGAGAATAATTTAAAAAATAATAAATAAATAATTCCGAAATAATAATTAGAAATATTTATTTTTTATTATAATTTAATTATTTATTTAATAACTTTATATAATGTATATTTTAATTTACTCATCAAATAAGAATTATCATCAATAAATAACACATTCTTTATGGAGATAAGGCTGCCAAGTTTTGAGAAATGTTTGCTGAGAGTGGTAGAGTTGATGATTCATAAAAAGAAATCAATGAGAGTGTCCTCTACTTGATGCAAATAAAACAATGCACTCAGCTAACAACAAGTCTTAACTACCTCGGTCTAATAAACCACCTGAGAAAGGGTTTTGAATTGCGAAACGTTGTGGAACAGTGCCGGATTTAAGCATAGGCTGTTGAAGCTTTTAT
This sequence comes from Forficula auricularia, assembly GCA_024734495.1. Taxonomy (NCBI): domain Eukaryota; kingdom Metazoa; phylum Arthropoda; class Insecta; order Dermaptera; family Forficulidae; genus Forficula; species Forficula auricularia. The sequence goes on from JALMQS010000091.1 coordinate 275,511, forward strand.
TTTTGGGATTAATTTTATTAAGAGATGAAATTTTGTTATAATTATTTATTGAATACGTACAAATAATAATATCGACTTATTCTGCGATCGTTCTCAAGTTAACCTAAAATTGGAAAATAAATAGATTGTTTATTTATTGAAAACAATAACAACAATACAAACAGAACAATAATGAAATAACAATTCCGCACAACAAAGGGTTGTCATTTTTATAGGTTAATTTAAAAAAAAAAAAATATTTTCCACGGTATGGCCCGCACCACCACAGGTCAAGCCTAAGGCCCCACAGATCGATCCTAAATACGATCCTGTTGTGGAGAAAATAATAAATTTAGAGAAAAATTTAATTATCATGTATGTTGGTGTATTTGTGGTCTAAACTGTGAAATTTTACCAGATTATAGATATATAAATCAATTTACCTCCAAAAAGCTTCAACAATAAAATTCTTAGATTTTTTTTTTTTTTAATTTTAAAATTTTTTTTAATTTAATTTAATAACTCAATGTGTATATATTAATATAAAGTATTTTTATTTTAATAATAATAATAATGATAATAAAATTGTAAAATATGTTTTTTTCTTTTTAGGGGCCGTCCAATAAATTACCTCACACATTAAGGGTCGGGAGTATCTCAGATTTGTGACAGGGGGGGGGTCTTAAAATTCGTGATGTCACAAGAATTTAAAAGTGATAGTGTGACGTCACAATACAAGAGGGGCTCAATGAAAATATGACAGGGGGGGGTGTCTAAAAGTCTTGAAATTAAGTGACGTAATTTATGGGATTAATTTTATTAAGAGATGAAATTTTTTTATAATCACACATAATTTATTATAATTATTTTTTGAACACGAACAAATAATAATAATATAATAAAACTAGGGCGTTTCTGCAATCGTTCTTAAGTTAACCTAAAAATTGGAAAATAAATAATCTATTGTAAACAACAACAATAATACAAACATAATAATAATGAAATAACAGCGCCCCCAATGTTTGCTGAAAATGTGGTTTTTTTAGGTTAATTAAAAAAATATATATTTTCCCCGTTGAGGCATGCGCAACAGGTCCCACAGATCTTAAATACGGCCCTGTTATGGAGAAAATAATAAATTTATAGAAAAATCTAATTAACATGTATGGTATGCTGGTGTGTTTGTGATCTAAACTGTGACATTTTACCCGATTATAGGTATATATATCAATTTGACCCCCAAAAAGCTTCAACAAGAAAAGTCTTAGATTTTTTTTTAAAATTAATTTAGTATATCAATGTGTATATATTAATATATAGTATTTTTATTTTAATAATAATAATGATAATAAAATTGTATAATATGTTTTTTCTTTATTTAGGGGCCGTTCATAAATTACGTCACACGTTAAGGGGCGTGGGTATCTCAGATTTGTTACAAATTGTGACAGGGGGCGTCGGGAATCTTAAAAATTGTGATGTCACAATAGTCAAATTTAAAAATTTATAGGTTATAAAACTGATATTGTGACGTCACAATACAGGGGGTGTGGCTCAATGAAAACGTGACACAGGGGGGCCTAAAAGTCTTGAAATTCGTGTGGCGTAATTTATGGACGGCCCCTTTTATTATAAATTCTTATTTTATAATATAAATATATTTTTTTTCTTCATGAAGATAATTAAAAAAAAAAAACGTCCAAATTATTTAGAATATATACTTTTAAAAATAATAATAATTAATTAAAGACCATAAAAATATATATATATATTAAAATATCCAATAACAAAAAAAATGTGTCCTTAAATTTTCACATATATTAAATGTGGGAAATAATCATAAACAAAAAAAATGTAATTAATATATTATGTGTATAAAAAAAAAAAAATATCCGGAGAGTCACGATTAAAATACTTTAACTTACATATTATATATTGTAATTGAAAGTAAAAAAAAAAATTGAAAAAATTATGAATTTTTCAATATATAAAAAAAAAAAACATTACCAGACAAAAAAAGAGAGACATAAAAAGTGGAGAGAGGCATAAATAAAAAGAACTATAATTATTATTATAAAAAAATGAATAAATAAATAAAGTACAATACAAATTATTGTAGAGTATATTAGGAAAAAAAAAAAATTTCTCACTTTATAAAAAATGAAAAAAACTAAAAAAAAAAATGTACTTTTTGCACTTTGAAAAAAATAAATAAATAAATGGTTATTAAAAAAAAATAAATAAAAAACAACTAAATATTGTATAAATCCCAAAAAAAAAAATTTGATTTGAATATATTTTTTTTTTTAATAATTTGTAGTGTTTTAGATTTTTTTTTTAATATATATACATAAGTGTATGTACATACATAATAAATTAACATGTAAAAAAAAATAATTATAATTATTTTTACAAATTCCTACTTACTTAAAATTGACAAAAAAATTGAATATAATTAAAAAGTACAAATGATAAGTACATATACCTTTATATCATATTTTGTCAAACTTTTATTAAAAGCCCCCCTAAAAAAAAAAATACTCATTTAAATATTTGAATTTTCTTTTTACTTATTGTTAAGTTTCATTGTTTATATTTTATTGTTTATATATCTATAACAATCAAAAAATCGTTTATTATTAGTAATTATTACAAAAATCGATTTCATTTATTACTTAATTAACCGGAGGAATTTTTTGAAAAAATATTTTTTCTTTTTTTACATGTTAATTTTTATATGTACATCCGGTATATATATATAGAATAAATATATATATGTATATTATATATATATTTTTAGCAATCATATTTCAAGGGAATTGTAATGAATTTTCATCATATATATTTTCATATTTTTGCTCACGTGAATGCAAATAAAAAATAAAAAAAACTCTGCTATTCGTCCCTTGAATTTGACCCACCCCCCCATATATATAAAACAAAAATATGTACAGTAAAATAAAAAAATAAAAATATTAAAAAAATGAACTGGAAAGACTTTTCTCCCATCCATTTGACGTTCTTATATATTATTATTATTATAATATAATATAATTATACATCGTGAATGTATAAACAAACATGTATTCATAAAAAAATGCCATTTGTAAATAAAGAAAAACAAAAACAAACAAATAATTTCCATACAATCACTAACAAATCCATATTTCTAATATTATATAAATATATTATTATATATCTATGTATAACACTCATCTCATTTTATTATATAAAAAAAAGAAAAAAATGAAGTAAAAAGTCGCCAGATTAAATGAAAAGTCTATTATTTATTTCCTTTAAATAAGAGAATCTATCGATCTATCTATTTCCTTTTAGAGAATTAGCCATTTTGTTTTTTAATAGAGGTTAAATTAATTTTCTGGTCCCCGGTCCACTTGATCATCTTTCTTTCATTGTTTATAGTGAATCCGGGCAGCTTTGTTTAAATTTAAATTTAAAATAAAGTAAAATTTAAGAAACTTTTTAAAATATAAAATATAAAATACCTACTAAGGTAAACGCACCCATGCGCGGATCCAGGGGTGGCGATGGGGGCGACCCCCCACCCCCAAGCATTGGAGATAATATTTTTATGTTTATTTAAAAAACATTTTTTTTATTTTTTTTATAACATTAAATTTTAAAATTGAAAATAAAGTTCTATATGGGGGGGGGGCGTCAGTCTCTGACCCCCCCCCCCCCCCACCCCGCTTGGTCAATTCGATCGCGACACACTTTCGAGATAAAAAGCAGATCTTATATACATCGGCCACCCCTGAACTAATATAGTCATATAATGAACGAACTATAAAAGAACTATTCCTAAAAAGAACGATTTTTCCCATCTCTATTAAAAATGTTGACAAAGGAAATGAATTTAAAAATATAATGCTCTTTTTATTTAGTTTGAGATAGGATCCATTTTTCATTAAGGGGGGGGGGTAAAACTCAGTAGCTGCCGCCGCCCCCCCCCTAAATCAGAGGTCTGGATCCGCGCCTGTTCCCAGTCGACTTGATCCTCTTTCTTTCATTGTTTTTAGAGAATCCGGGCAGCTTAGTTGAAATTAAATTGAAAATAAAGTAAAGAAAATTTTGAAAAAATTTAAGTAACTTTTTAAAATACTACTAGGTAGGTTTCACAAAAAAACAAAAAAAAAAAAAACACCAAGAACCCACATCATTCTCTCTTCATTAAATTTAAAATATTTACATTTTTTTTTAATTTATTTTACGTGATCCTATTGTTACTTTTCACTTTTTCAAGAGCGTATTAAATTATTGAAAATGTTTTAGAAATAGATTAAATTTTCTAGTTCCCGGTCTACTGTTGATCCCCTTGCTTTCATTGTTTATAGAGAATCCGCGGGCAGCTTAGTTTAAATTAAATTGAAAATATTTACATTTTTTTTTTTAATTTATTTTATATGATACTATTGTTACTTTTCACTCCTCCATTTATGAAGAGCGTACCAATAAAAGCCATGAAAAAGTTTTCAATTTTTTCCTCCAAGTTGAAAAATTGATGATTTATAGTTTTTAAAATTTGTTTTTTTTTATCTTGCCCTTCTCTCTATTTGACCCTTAAATTAAAAAAGTAGGTTTATTTTTAACCAATAATAAATAATTGGTCATAGCACACCTCTAAAACTGTATTTGATTTTGAAAAATTTGTAATAGAATTTATTACAATCAGATGATTATTTGTTATTTTATTTATTAAATGTACTGTTATTAAAAGAGCAAAAATTGTATATACGATATTTCTGGAAAAGGGCTCTAACGATTTGTATGAAATTCACTGGTTAGGAGGGTTTTGTGTTGGACATTCGATCTGTCATGGTCTCATCTTCGGCTAAGTTGTTTTTGATGGTTTTTTTGTTAATTGAAATAATTATTCACAGGTGGTTGTCTCGATAAAAATGTATAATTACATTTTTATTCAATTTCCTTTTAATAATTAATTGGTTTTTCAATTTTAAATTCCATTAATAGATCATTACAAATATTATTATATATATAAAAAGTTGGGATATTTAATTGATTAAAAATCGAGTTTTAAATCCCACAAATATTAAATATTAGAATTTGACAATTTAATTATAATTATAAAACTTGACAAATTGTTATTTAATTATAAAAAATAATTATACGGTATTTATTCATATGCCTAAATACACATAATCTGTGGGTCCCTAGAAATGCAAAAACTGGGTGCAGGGCCGGGAGGCATGTGTGGGGGCGGGGTGGAGGTGCAGGCCCGGATCCAGACCTCTGATTTGGGGGGGGGCGGTCGCCGGTATATAAGATCTAGTGTGTCGCGGTCGAATTGTCCAAGCGGGGAGGGGGAGGGGTCCCCATAGAACTTTATTTTCTTCAATTTTAAAATTTAATGTTATAAAAAAAAAAATTAAATAAACATAAAAATGTTGATCTCCAATGCTTGGGTGGGGGGGGGGGTCGCCCCTCCCCCTGGATCCGCGCATGTGGAGGTGGTGTTAGGGTTGGGACGAGGTGGGGAGTTGCGGGGGTGGGTTGGGAACGGAGGGCCGGGGTGGAGGTGGCGAGCGGGGTGTGAGTGAGGGGTTCGGGGGGTCCAGGGAGCGTGTACTATATATATAGCTTTTAACTTGAAGAAAAAAGTTACCGAGCATCGCTCGGTGGCCAGGTACTATATATTTAAAAGTTTAATTCAATAAAATTTTGATTTTTAATTAATGACGAAAAGTCAAGTGAAAATCACCTGACTGACGCACAGGCTAGTTGTTTTCAAAACAATCTCCAATCAATTGGGCATTTCTTGAATACCTACCTATGTTTTTATTTTAATATCTGCAATTATTATTTTCCTTTCTCTGCTATCTAATCAAGTAACGGGATTCTTTCCACTTTGCTCTTTTTTTTACATTTTTATTTTTCATTTGGAATTAAACAGCCAGCCAGACAAATGCCTTAATAATTGTCTTTTCTCTGTGTTGTGTTTTGTGCATTTTTGTTGACTTCTTCATTGTGGACAATTGTTCAAACCTTCATCAGAGACAAGGTAAACACATTTCAATACAATTTTTTAAATCTTTTCGATAATTTAATGATTTCATAAATAAAAAAACACCTCATATCTACATAATATACCTATATCTATCTATCTACTCTTATTAAAGGAGCCAAAATCGTATATTTATGTATCTTAGTTCTATTTTGAAAACGGCTCTAACGATTTTGATGAAACAAAATCTATTAACAAGTTTTGAGGATGAGAAAGCGATCTGCCTACGTCTGGACCTCATCAAAATTCATCTTAATTGACTTTTTCTTAATTAAAGTAATTATTGATAGATGAAAATGTTAATAAAAAAGTTTGTTTACATTTTTTTCAATTATCTTTTATTTATTAATTTTAAATCCCACAAAATTACAAATATTATAATATATTAAAAGTAAGCAATTTAATTGATTATAAATCGAGTAATAACTCCCACAAAAAAGTTCATAAGAAATATGAAGTTCGGGATTTCGGGGGCGGGGGTCCTGTACTATATATATTTGTATTTTTATCACAATTTTAAATTAAAAATAATATTAATATATAGCATTAAACTGAAGCAAAAAGTACCGTGCATCGCTCGGTGGTTCCAGGCACTTCTTTGTTATGGTGGATATTATTATTCTACTAGTATTAACTATCATTTTTTATTAACAAATATTAATAGAATCAGTAGATATATATTATATCTGCGGCCGGAGAAAATGTTTTTGTTCAAATGGGGCCCGAGTAAGCCAAAAGGTTGGACACCCCTGCTCTAGAGTCTAACCGAGTGATTCTCCACCTATTTAAAGCTGCCCCCCAATCCCTCTTGGCAAGAAGACATACGCGATTGGAATTAGGTGTACACCATCTTTGGAATTCATTAGATAATCTATTATTATCTATTGTCTTCTACTTGAAAATGAGGCCCCTCACTTATATTTAATATTTAATAAAATTATTTATAATCATGTAGGGGAGGGGGGGGTTAGTTTTTGCATTTTTAGACTCCTGGGGACCCACTGACTATGTATACAAAATTTGGTTGAGTTTGGTAAATGGCCAAGATTTTCATTTTTTGACCCTCCCCCACTCCCCACCATTTTGGGAGGTTAGTTTTTGCATTTTTAGACTCCTGGGGACCCACTGATTATGTATACAAAATTTGGTTGAGTTTGGTAAATGGCCAAGATTTTCATTTTTTGACCCTCCCCCCACTCCCCACCATTTTGGGAGGTTAGTTTTTGCATTTTTAGACTCCTGGGGACCCACTGATTATGTATACAAAATTTGGTTGAGTTTGGTAAATGGCCAAGATTTTCATTTTTTGACCCCCCACCCTCCCCACCATTTTGGGAGGTTAGTTTTTGCATTTTTAGACTCCTGGGGACCCACTGATTATGTATACAAAATTTGGTTGAGTTTGGTAAATGGCCAAGATTTTCATTTTTTGACCCCCCCCCCACTCCCCACCATTTTGGGAGGTTAGTTTTTGCATTTTTAGACTCCTGGGGACCCACTGATTATGTATACAAAATTTGGTTGAGTTTGGTAAATGGCCAAGATTTTCATTTTTTGACCCCCCCCCACTCCCCACCATTTTGGGAGGTTAGTTTTTGCATTTTTAGACTCCTGATGGACCCACTGATTATGTACTACAAAATTTGGTTGAGTTTGGTAAATGGCCAAGATTTTCATTTTTTTGACCTCCACTCCCCACCATTTTGGGAGGTTAGTTTTTGCATTTTTAGACTCCTGGGGACCCACTGATTATGTATACAAAATTTGGTTGAGTTTGGTAAATGGCAAAGATTTTCATTTTTTGACCCTCCGCCCCCCCCCCCCCCCCCACCATTTCGTGCGGTTAGTTTTTGCATTTTTAGACTTCTTGGGTCCCACTGATTATGTATACAAAATTTGGTTGAGTTTGCTAAATGGGCAAGATTTTCATTTTTGACCCCCCCCCCAATTTCGGGCGGTTAGTTTTTGCATTTTTGACTTCTTGGGGCCCACTGATTATGTATACAAAATTTGGTTGAGTTTGCTCAAACGACTTAGATTTTTAATTTTTAACCCCCCCCCCCCCCTCCTATACAGAGATTGGTTTGAGTGATGTATTTTATAAGGGAAGAAAATGCAAATGATATGTGGAAGGGTTACCAATGTACTATTCTAGAACTGAGGGTGAGTGTGTTGCTGTATTTGATCTTTATTGTTTATTATATTTGTAATGAAATTGTTATTATTGTACTTTTAGACTGATGATGGCGAGAGAATATCTGCAGAAACATTTCTCCAAGTTTTTGTAAAGAAATATTTGCTAAGAACAAAAAAAAAATTGGGTTTATTTAACAGCCTTATTTTAATCATTTGATTGGGAAAATAAAATAATTTTAATTTAATGATTTTATTATTTAGGAGTAATATTTTTACAACTATTAACATTTAATAATAATATACAAGTTATAGTCGTATATCCTGCAGACATATTTCCGTGACGTCAGTCATAACGCTGACGCTGCAGTATAGGTATTGTCTATATAAGCCGTCCGCCCGTCACTCGTGGAACATTTCTTGCTCCATTGAAGCCGCCGGAAGCTCTGCCCAAAAGCCCTTCTCTTAAATTCGGGATTTATTAAAATCACCGACACTTCATTCAATTCAATTAAATACTAGATTAAAAATTCAGTTTATTGGACAAAGTTTTTTTATTGAAGTTCTTCTTCAATTTTTGTACAACGTTTCGTCTCTCTCGAGACCCTTTCAAGTACTCAATTGGTTAGAACAACATTGGTTGAAATAAAGATAAAAATAATTTTTAAGAAAAAATAAAAACCGACTTCAAAAAATTAAATGCAACAAACAAAATACACTAAAAGGTATAAAACAATTATTATCTTATTTAGTTACAACTAAATATATAGTCGTTGCTAGAATAAGAAGCACCATCAGAAAAACACCAAAATATCGGGAGAGTGAGAAATTCAGGGTAGATATAGAGAAATTAAATAACTTAGAATTCAAGAAAAGTTCCAGGTAGAAGTGAAGAACAGATTTGAAATCTTTGGAAATTACGATTTAGAGACCGAAGATATGGATCAGACTTGGACGAAAGTAAAGAATAGTATAAAGACTGCTGCCCTGAATATACTTGGCAAGCCGACTAAAAGAAAGAAAAAGCCTTGGTTTGACGAGCCGTGTAAAATACAAGTGGAAAAGAAGCATAGAGCAAGACAAAGGTATTTGTCTAATCCCCGAGTACAAGGAAGAGTATGAAGAAATAAGAAGACAAGCCAATCGATTCATTAAACAAACAAAAGCTGAGTGCTTCAAAAAGAAGATAGAAAATCTAGCGGAATCATACAACCAAGGAAGGAGTGTGCCAGCTTTCTATATGCGGAAATAAGGCAAGAGAAGAACGGATTCAAACAAGGAACCGGGGCTGTCTTGGATAGGGATAGGTGAAGAAGTTATGGGTCGATTTGATGTGGTCTGCCGTTGGAGAGAGCATTTTAATGAGTTGCTTAATTTTGACGAGCCGAGTAATACAATACAGGTGAATGCCATTGGACCCGAGGGGATAATTATGTACTGGAACCCTCGATTCAGGAGATAGAAGAAGCAATTAAAAAAGTTAAAAAAGGGAAAATCAGCCGGAAAGGACGAAACAGCAGCAAGTGTTATTGAAGAGTGGGGGTAAATTGAGCTTTGTTGCAAGATGATACACGTATTATTATTAAAAAGTCTGGAAGGAAGAGAAAATTCCGGCAGAATGGCATGACGCTATTATTGTTCCTATACATAAAAAAAGAAATATAAAAAGGTGTGAAAACTTCAGAGGATTACCAATCTTACCAACAGCTTATAAGATATTAAGTTATATCTTACTAAAACGTCTGGCTCTGTTTGCTGAAGAATGCCTTGGGGATTACCAATGCGGCTTTCGAAAAGGAAGATCTACAATTGACCAAGTATTTAGTATAAGACAAATAATGGAAAAAAGATGGGAATTTGCGCTCGATACTTTCCACCTTTTCATCGATTTCAAGCAGGCAAATGATAGCGCCCATAGGGAAAGCCTGTGGAATATTATGAACGAGTTTGGATTCCCTCATAAACTAAGGTCATGGTCTGTGTGGGAAACTGTGGACATGCCTATATTAAGGTAGAGGATAGGTATTCGGAGCCATTTAGCATCAAAACAGGACTATGACAAGGAGATGTAATATCACCCCTGCTTTTCAACCTTATTCTGGAAAAAGTTATAAGAATTTTAGATGAAGGGAGAGAAGGAATACCACTGAATGGTCTACATATGCGGATGATATTGCCATAGTAGCGAATAGAGAAGAAGGTTTGGTGGACATGCATGATAAAATCAAATGCATGGGCCTAAGAGTTGGTCTTAAAATAAATGCTGAAAAGACCAAAGCAATGAAAGTGTCAAGACATAGCAACAACGACAACATTAGCTTAAGATGTGAGGATGCCAGTTACGAGTATGCTGATAATTTTGCTTATTTGGGGACTCTTATAACAACAAAGAATAAAGTAGGCAAGGAAATTCAGACTCGAACATTACATTGTGCGACAGCCTTAAATAGCCTGCTCAAAAATAAAATTCTCGCAAGAAAACTTAAAATTAAAATCTACAACGCCATTATTCGACCGGTGCTGCTCTATGGGTGTGAGACATGGACCATGACCCTATCTGATCAGAAAAATCTAATGTCCTTCGAAAACAAGATCTTGAAGAGAATAAGCGGAATGATTAGGGATAGTGTTACCGGCGAATGGAGGTTTAGAAGTGCAAGGGAAGTGAGAGAATTAACAGGGCAGCCTTACATCACGAGCTGTATAAGATCACGAAGGCTGGCTTGGGTGGGACATGTGGTGCGTGCTGATGAAGATCGAGCTATCAGCAGGATCTACGAAGCAAAACCGATAGGAAGAAGACCACCAGGTAGACCACGGCAAAGATGGATGGACAATATAACCAGAGATCTTGAAGAGTTGGGTGCTCAAGGAAATTGGAACTCTATAGCAAGGGATAGGACAAAATGGCGAGGCATTATAGAGGAGGCTAAAACATTGGAAATGTTGTTCGGCCACAGGAAGTAAGTAAGTAAGTAGTTACAACTAAACGACGAAATATTAACATGAAATTACTTTTTGAAGTCGGTGCCAAACAAACTATACCTATAAGCGAGCATTCTCATCAAACGTACTAAGTAAGATCCGTCGAGTGCGTTCATAAAAGGTATATATGTTTGGCACCGACTTCAAAAAGTAATTTCATGTTAATATTTCGTCGTTTAGTTGTAACTAAATAAGATAATAATTATTTTATACCTTTTAGTGTATTTTATTTGTTGCATTTAATTTTTTGAAGTCGGTTTTTATTTTTTTCTTAAAAATTATTTTTATTTTTCTCTTTTTAGTGATGATGTCATTAATAGTGATCATATCATCAGAACTTGACCAAATTAATATGACACCATCCCTAAGACACCCCCTTTCGGATAAAAAAAGAACCATCGAAATCGGTTCATAAACAAAGAGGTTAGGTCTAAACAAACCTAATAAAAAAGGTCTAATACCCATGAAAAAAATGGGACCAATCGGAAGCTAGACTGGACCCAATGCAAAAAAAAATTTCAAAATCGGTTGACAATTGGCGGAGATATGAGGTAACATAGGCACAAAAAAAAAAAAAAAAAAAAATTCAGTCGAATAGAGAACCTCCTCCTTTTTTGAAGTCGGTTAAAAATGGATTTTAGGTTGTTGATTTTAGTGGTTTGGAAAAATGTTCATATTTCTGCAAGTAAGCAAGAAATTTCTACGGTTCGTGAATCTAGCTCAGCCATGTCCAACCCAAATTACTATTCGGGCCAAAATTTAGGAATGTACAAGGTACTGGGCCGCCACTCACCTGAACAAAAAAATTTCAATCCTAGCGCACACTGCGCTCAAATGAGTTACTTACACACAAATTAGCATGTACACAGATATACACAATAATATATAGGTATTTCAGTAAATTACAACAGATATTTAATGGGAAACTTGTTTATTTGTTTTATTTGTAATTTTTTTTAATATCAACTTCTAATTTTGTTGTCGCACAACGTAATTGATTCGTCAAATTTGCGTCCGTGAGCCTGTTACGATCTTTGGTTTTGACTAATTTTAATCTGGAAAAAAATGTCTCACAGAGATATGTTGTGCCGTTTGCTGCCACAATACACATAGCTAATTTTTTCAAATTAGGAAATTTATCTTCCTGGATATATTTTCCATAAAAGTCGACTATATTGATATCCTCAAACCTAAATTTCATTTCTGAGTTGGACTGTAGATCGATAAGTTCCAGTTGTAAAAAATCTGGACCTGAATTCACATCAATATTAAATGGACAATTGAAAATATTGAACATTTGCTCAAATTTTTCTAGGTGAGCAAATCTTTTTTCAAATTCCTCAAGCAAATCTTTAAATATTATGCGAATATTCTGAAATGGGTTTATTTTCCATTTCGAAATCATTTAAGTGAGGGAAATGGGTGGCATTTCAGTTGATTTTGAAAATATTTTAATTTAGCAATGAATGTCTTTATTTAATAGAGTAAAGGGTGTGTAGTTTCACAGTGAATGAAATAAAACTCAAAGAGGTTTATACAAACTCAATATATTTCGGATTATTAGTCCATCATCAGGAGTTTACAAGTTAATACTGTAACTTGTAAACTCCTGATGATGGACTAATAATCCGAAATATATTGAGTTTGTATAAACCTCTTTGAGTTTTATTTCATTCACTGTGAAACTACACACCTTTACTCTATTAACTAACATCATGTTTCACCTAAAACCTACACCACTTTCCATAAGTAAAAAAGAATGTCTTTATGTCTTGATAGCAATTCGTAATTAATTTATTTTCTCCTTGAAGATTCTGATTTAGTCCATTTAATTTAGTTGTGATATCTATTAAGAAAGACAAATCCAACAACCATTTTTAATTAATTTGTGCGATTTCCTTTTTTTGTTATCGGGCCGCACAAAAATCGCAATCGCGGGCCGCCAGTTGGACATGGCTGATCTAGCTAATTTTGTTGTATGTTTGAACAAACACATAATTTATCAACAAAGAGGTTCCTTTTTGACATCGAAGGCGATTCAGGACAAGAGACAGTAGGAATGATAAGATGTTTGTTCCAACATACAACAAAATTAGCTAGATTCACGAACCGTAGAAATTTCTTGCTTACTTGCAGAAATATGAACATTTTTCCAAACCATATAATCAACAACCTAAAATCCATTTTTTCATTACAACTGGGTGACCATCCGTTTAAAAACCATTCAGATATAATTCTAAAAAAATTCAGACGAGATATTTTTTATTTTATTTTATTTTATTTTAATTTATTTATTTATTTTTCGAGGATCTTAATTCTCTTTTAGAATAGGTGTTGATTTTCTTTGTTTGTAAAAAATAATAACACAGTTATATTTTTTCATTTATTTTATTTTATTGTTATATCAAAGGACGTTTCGACATATACATTCATGTCATCATCAGCCTAAAAATAAAACCACCCTTTCATTATTTCCAATATCTATAATTTTATAAACAAATGAACACATCACATCTTTTTACATTATTTACATTCTTTCTTACATCAAAAAAAGCATCAAACATACCTTGAACAATCTTAAATTTATTTGATCCAATCAAATCACATTCTGATTCATCCGAATACATATTACAAGCCATCAATTATTTCTTTTCTATATTTACTCTGAGTCATTTCTATATTTACTCAGAGTAAATATAGAAAAGAAATAATTGATAACTTGTAATATGTATTCAGATGAATCAGAATGTGATTTGATTGGATCAAATAAATTTAAGATTGTTCAAGGTATGTTTGATGCTTTTTTTGATGTAAGAAAGAATGTAAATAATGTAAAAAAGATGTGATGTGTTCATTTGTTTATAAAATTATAGATATTGGAAATAATGAAAGGGTGGTTTTATTTTTAGGCTGATGATGACATGAATGTATATGTCGAAACGTCCTTTGATATAACAATAAAATAAAATAAATGAAAAAAATATAACTGTGTTATTATTTTTTGCAAACAAAGAAAATCAACACCTATTCTAAAAGAGAACTAAGATCCTCGAAAAATAAATAAATAAATTAAAATAAAATAAAATTCTCAGATCCAATCTTATAAATATTTTATTTTATTTTATTTTTTATTTATTAACGGGCAGTCACACCCTTTTTCACAAATCACAAGTACATGTATATAAATAGTAAAGTATGAGAAAAAAAATAATATAAAAATAAAGTATAAATGACAAAGACAATAGGAAAAGATAGATAATAACATAAACATATTAATGACTTTTAAGGAGTTCGGTGTTGGTTCTAGATGAAACATTTTAATATAATAATAAAACTAAGATACGAGGTAGGTTTCACAAAAAAGAAATAAAACAAAATTGAGTTTTGAGTTCGATATATTTCGGGGTTAGCCCATCATCAGGAGTCTAAGAAAACAGTTTTCTTAGACTCCTGATGATGGGCTAACCCCCGAAATATATCGAACTCAAAACTCAATTTTGTTTTATTTCTTTTTTGTGAAACCTACCTGTATCTTAGTTTTATTATTATAAACATATTATAATTATAAAACAAAGTCCAATGATAAAGGTATAAAAAAAATTATAGATTATTAGTTAAATATATATAAAAAAAAAAAAAACATAAATAGACTTAGTACAGATTATATAAATTTGAAATATAAATTCAGAACAAGATTATAAATCTAATATAAGTAGATATAAATACAAAAAACAATAAATAAACTTAGTACAATTTATATAAATTTAAAATATAAATTCAGATATATATTAGGTCTTGAAATAAAAATCACTATTTGGAAACTCAAGAAACTGGAGAATACTATAAATGGCCTGAGAAAGAAAAAATTCTACTATGTCTCAGTTATTTTTATCTTTATTTCAACCAATGTTGTTCTAACCAATTGAGTACTTGAAAAAGTCTCGAGAGAGACGAAACGTTGTACAAAAATTGAAGAAGAACTTCAATAAAAAAACTTTGTCCAATAAACTGAATTTTTAATCTACTAATTATAATGGACATTAATCAACATTAGTTAGTTGCTAGCTTTCCAGTGACGAAGGAACACCAAGTTTTCAATATCCATATGATATATCCATGAAAAACATTTATAATTGAAGAAAGACTGATGATGAAGACCAAGTCTTCGAAACTATAGTCTCAAACAAATAAATAATATATATATACAGATATATCATCTTGATATATATGTGTATATGTTTATTTGCATCAAGCAGAGGACAATCTCTTTGTTTCTCTTTGTTATTAATCAACATAATTTATCAATTAAATACGTTCATTATACGTTATTTACTTAAATTCGGGACTTACCCAAATCACAGACAATAACGTTTATTTACACGTTATACCTACATAATTGTAGTTGAACTTCACAACAAATGTTATTGTAAAAGTTTCTTCAATAAAAATAAATTTAATAAGTCTTTGTAACAAGCCCCAAAAGGGATTTTGGAAATAAAGTGCTTTTTAAAAACTAACATCGTGGACCACAAGACTTATTTTACATGATTTATGTTCATAGAGAAATTATATACAAAAGAGGGGTGAACGCGATTGGAATTAGGTGTACACATCTTTGGAATTCATTAGATAATGTCCCTTCATATATTGTCTTCTACTTGGAAGTGGAATTAGGTGTACACGATATTAGGTCGCGGATCACCCCTTATATACAAATATATCAATTTTTTCAACTTTATACATAGGTATTCATATTTTTATTAAATTTTAACCAATTTTAATGACTAGGTTAATCATTGCACATCAATATAATTACACCCATCTCTTTTTTTTACACGAATTTGAAAATAAGCGGTTCAAAAGTCTTATTTAATATAGCACTATTTCAAAGTCATTGTCTTATAATTTATATACGTGGCCATTGGGGGTCTAGTACAAATTGCAGTCTTTAGTAACCACTCTCTGTCGCCACATTTGATCTTGATGTTACAAATTGTGAGTTTTTTTTAGTAGCATTATTTATTAATGGCATGGACCTACTTGATTTAATCAAAGACTATAAATAAATTGAGAGCCAAGAACTGTAATAATTAAGATTAATTAGTATTTCGTAGTTAATCCAATATGCGCTGTTTGTTTATTTATTCGCCTATTGTTGTAATTTTCATTGTTCTTGTTGTTTTTGTAAGTCGATCTTTTCAACTCAAAAATGACACTGCTCGACAAAAAGAAAATATTATTCAGCTATAGTATTAACTTGATACGACAATTTGTTCACTTTTTGTGTTTTTTCAGATTATGAATGGTGCGTTAAAATTTTTATTTCTATTTTTATTAACTGCTTTATTATTTAATTTATATGATATTGCAATTTTCCCCACTAAGACTTTAGGTATATTAATAAAAAGAAATATACAAATCTTTTATAAAACAATCTTTACTCGATTGCAGTGTATATTTATTAATACCTTATAAATACAAATCTTTTATAGAACTATCTAGAAACGTTTATTAAAAATCCATACGTTTCAACGAGAAATTCTCCCTCCATCAAAATAATTATTTGTATATAGTTGCTTTTTTCATTTATAAAGAGAAAATCAATGAGAGAAGTTATGGAATTTTTTCATATTTTTAAGTAAAGCCATTTTCCAAAAACCAATAGAACAAAAATTCAAATTGAAATTTAATAGGATAAAAAAGATATATAAAGAAGATATAGAATAAAAAATAATAATTATAACTGTTTTTCGGGTAAGTAAAGATTAGAAAAAATTTCAATATCTACGCTATACTGATCCCCATGAAAAATAATATTTATAATTAAAAAAAGACTAATTAAAAAAAGTTTAGCAACGATCCGTTGCAATTTATTTATTTATAACTCGAGCTACAAACAAGTCAGAATTTGAAAGTCAAAGAGGAAGCTGTTTTCTATTACGTTAACAAAATATTTTGATTTCAAATATTGCTGTTTAATATCTAATAGGACTCGAAAATAAGGTCAAAATGGACTTTTTGTCGTTATGATCGATAATATCTCAAAACTCTGACTTGTTGTAAAAAATCGGGAAATTGCACAATAATTAGCGTATAAAACTCTACTGGAATCCATTCTTAGGTTTACGGATACAAATTTTTGTTTAATTTTTGTTGAACAGTGTAATCGAAACGTCTATTGGAATCCATTGTTAGGTTTATAGTAAATTTTTGTCGACCAGTGTTATCAACAATATTTATTGAAATTGAGTGGATATTGTTGAGGCAGGCCAAAAAAAAAAGAAGATAATTTACACAATCTTTTTATTAATAAACCGACGTTTCGGAGGCTATTCCCTCCTTCTTCAGGGTTTTGAAATGTCAGTGAAGGAAATCCAATGCGACATTCCTCTCTGTCTCCTCTTTCAGTGGCAGTAACAATAATATATTGTATATCATTCTCAGCATTGTAGTAGTCTTTTGGACTGCCTCATCAATATCCACTAAATTTTACTTATCAGTCCGTCTCCAAAAATTTTACTTAGGGAAAGTGGTGTAGGTTTTAGGTGAAACATGATATTAATTAATAAAGTAAAGGGTGTGTAGTTTCACAGTGAATGAAATAATTCGTCTCCAAAAATTATTCCAATCTTATATTTATTGAATATTTTAGTTTAAGAGTCAATAGAACAAATTATATGGTTATTTGTAAACATTTTTAAAATAATTTGCTATTTAACCATTTACCTGTGGGTGTGGTTTATAAACCATATTGTAAAATTATAGCCAGACGGGCTTGTTTGGTATATAAATAAAACTAATCTTTGCTAATATCAAATAGCTGCGTTTTTTTTTGAGTTTGGAGTGATTGGGTCTACAAGAAGTACCCGCAGTTAAAGGGTTAATATCCCAGGTAATAAACATAATATTCTAAGAAGTTATTTAAAGGACATATACATTGCAATTATCTCCAGGAGATCCACAGAATATTTGTATGGGATTTAATCTTCTGAGAATATTATTTTCCGAATATTCCAAGAATGCGCAACTAGGAATATTCCCGGAAAGGGAATTTAATGTCCTACACAAATATTTTAGTTCTAAGAATATCTACGAAGATTGAAAGATTATTCACAGTCCAATGTCCAGAAAAGATTTTATCAGAATATTTATAGACAAAAAAAGCTTCGACAGCCCTGAGCACATACCATATCGATACCTCACATGGATTTGAGTTTGATGATGCTGTCAACTTGATGAGATTGGGGAACAATTATGAGCGTATGCTAGCCGAAAAATACTTTATTAAGACATATGGGCAAAGGGCTCTTAATTTTCAAACTGATTGCATTGGGCTTAGCAATGCTTACTTGTCAATATTGACAAATACTGATGCCCAGGTATAATAAACATTGAGAAAGGGGGGGGGGGGGAGAATTGTAAAAAGGTAGAGAAGAATTTTTGTTATTCTTAATGTTTGTTAATTGTTCTCCATTACTTAATTATATATTTATAGACTATTCTTGTGCTACCTGGGATTATTATTTAATTTTTAGTTTAAAATTTAAAATACTTTTTTTTTATTTTTGCTGACGATGTGAAATAACGTTTATTTATTCTTCTTCTCGTAGACGGTTGTAAAAATTTCGAACAAGTGTCTTCTTGTATTAACGCTAAATCGGGAATAGGCTTCTCGAGAAGAGAAAGAGGATCCTCTTTCATTTTAATTTCATGCTCAAGGGTACCAACTTGATTCATACAAATTGTAAATTGTTCTTCATTTTCAATCAACCCGGCTACATTAGTAACTTTATTTACTAATTCTTGCACATGTATACTTTTATCCCATTCGGGATTTTCATTTGGCGGACAATCTACAATTACAATACACAATCCATCATCATCATTTTTGTTTTCTTCTGTATTTTCATTTTTAATCCAGACAATTTCTGGATTTTGAATAAACGGGCGTTCATTTTCAACTTTAGGTAATTGTTCCACATTTTCCCATACAATATCCGTGTTTTGTTGATTATATAAAGAATCTTCTTCTACTAGTTGTTCATTTTCAATTGATGATTCATTATTTTGAACATTTTTTCTTTTTTTTCGTATTCTAAACGTATCGTGATTTAATTTAAAACTATCTACAAAATTCCATAAATGTTTGCGTGTTAATTTATCATCCCGGCCACCAGAATTGCGTAATATTTCATCAAACGACACTTTGGCTTCTAATTTTTTCCTGATTTCTTTTTTCTCCGATTTGGATATATTGATACGATTGATTTCCATTTCGTGTCCAATATGTGTGTCTATATATTCCACATATACGTTACTTTCATTGATACGGCAGGTGATTTTAGCGGGACAATGAGAATTGATTTTATTTGTCCCCTGTAACTTGACAATCCTTAAATTGTTCCCTTCAGATTTGTAGAATCCATCTCGGTGGCAAATATAATACACAATCGTTCCCGTTTTTCGTTCAATATTCCCTTTCGCGTTAATAAAATGCGATCCAGTATCTTCTTCAAATTTTCTTTTCCATTCGAAAAAATTTTCCATTTTTTTGAAATTTATATTTTTGACTTTCAAATTTTTTCCATGATAATCACTATAATGTTTTGAAATATTGTCTTTACCGACAGTAAAGAAATCACAATTTAACGGGCACTTGATAGTTTTTGGAGGTGCTTTTTTATTATGAATGGTATGACTTGTGCTGTTCATATGTTTTTTCAAGTTCGATCGTCTACTAAACACTTTATCACAGATAAGACATTGTGTCTGAGGCGGGTTTTCATGTTTATATGTTATATGGGCAATTAAGGCTGTTTTGTTTTTACAAATTTTTCCACACTCATCACAGGTATAAGTTTCGGGGGTAGGAGCCATCGTCACTAGTTATTTTGTAGTCAGCCAGTTGAACCCGTTGACGATGAAAACAAATCTAAAAGAACAAAAATTCAAAAAAATATTAAAAATTTACACTTTATCTACTCTTATTAAACGAGCAAAAATTGTTTATATATATATATATTTGTATCATTGTTCTATTTTGAAAACGGCTTTACCGATTTTGATGAAACAAATTCTATTAACAAGTTTTGAGGATGAGAAAGCGATCTGGCTAGGTCTGGACCTCGACAAATTTAATCTTAATTGATCTTTTCTTAATTAAAGTAATTATTGACAGATGAAAATCTCAATAAAAAAGTTTGTTTACATTTTTTTCAATTATGTTTTATTTTTAATTGGTTTTTTAATTTTAAAACCCACTAATAGGTTATAGCAAATATTAATATATTATATTAAAATTAGGAATTTTTTGTTTGTTTTTAATTAACAGGTGTCTAAATCATAACAAAACAGGTGTGTTTACAAATAAAGTGGTTCAAGTGGCTTTTTTATATAACTTGGAAACAAATCTTATTTAATTTTATGTTTTTATTTCAGATCCTATACGATTATTTTTTTTATTATTATTTTCCTATTTATTTTTTTATAATGTTTATCAATATGAACGAATGTGGGTAAATTGGTGTACGAGTAAACAAATATACACATAATATATATGTGGACCATTAGAAAGCTAGAAATGCAAAAACTGGGTGCGGGGTGGGGTGGATGTGGGAGGTGGGGTGCAGTTGTGGGGGATCCGGGGGTGGGAGGCGCGGTTTGGGTGGGGTGGGGCGGAGTGGGGGCGATGTGTGTGGTTTCGGGAGGGAGGGGGTCAGGGGTTACCGTGCATCGCTCGGTGGCTTCAGGTACTAGATATTAGAGTTAATAACCGGTAGACTGAGCTTATGCTAGGAATTTTTTTGGTTTAGTTAAAACCGAGGGGTGAACCGCGATTGGAATTAGGTGTACTCATCTTTGGAATTCATTAGATAATGCCCATGTTGATTCTTTTACTTGGAAATAAAAGTGGATGTGGAAGTAGATGTACACGATATTAGGTCGCGGTTCACCCCTCGAGTTAAAAGTGCATCTACAAATCTACATTATATTATTATTATTAAATAATTAAAACAGGAATAGCAGGGAATTGGACAATAAATAAAAAACAGGATTTTTATTAAATGGGCCAGACGTTTCGTCCGTTTAATTCGACCTCCTCAGTGGCTAGAATAATAAAATAGGAAATCAGAAAAAAAATGGTACTTACGTATTAACGCCACCGCAGCCACCTATTCAAGTAGCTGCTACAGATTTGGCGGTTTTAAATTTCGCCAATCTACACCTAAAATTTTTGAGATAAATCAGTTCCCCTCTGTCAAAAAACAACTTGAATAGGTTCGGTTTATGATCTCGGGTCGATTAGATAAAAAAATGCGTTCCCAAACAAACCTTGCGGTGGCGTTAATGTACCCGCATTTTTTATCTAATCGAACCGAGATCATAAACCGAATCTATTCAAGTTGTTTTTGACAGAGGGGAACTGATTTATTCTATTTTATGATTTATCTCAAAAAATTTTAGGTGTAGATTGGCGAAATTTAAAAACCGCCAAATCTGTAGCTGCGGTGGCATTAATACGTAAGTACCAAAAAAATTTATAAATACATTGATCGAATGTTTTCCACATTTGATTCGATCGCGAATCAAATTTAGGGAATTTTTGTCAAATATTGAATAAATTTATATATCAATGAGAATTGTTTCAAATGTAGAAAAACGAAACAATTCTCATTGATATACAGGGTGGTCCCGAATTCATGGTACAAACTTTAATGGTAGGTACAGGACATTGTAACAATGAGTTATTGTATAGGAATGTATAGTGTAATAGTAATATAGTGTATAATGTATGTATAATGTATAGCCGTTATTTCCCCTGTTTACGACTCACCGCGTCACTTGCGACTATACATTCCTATACAATAACTCATTGTTACAATGTCCTGTACCTACCATTAACGTTTGTACCATGAATTCGGGACCACCCTGTATAAATTTATTTAAGATCATTATTTTCAAGTTAGAAATATATAAGTTCAAATATTATTTTCACTCAATATTTGACAAAAATTCCCTACAGTTGATTCGTGATCGAATCAAATTTAGAAAACATTTGGTCAAATATTGAGTGAAAATAATATTTGAACTTATATATTTCTATTGAAGGAGACAATAAAAGAGTGTGTCTTCTGCTGGAATTATAAATTTTATTTATTTATAACGAGACTATAGTTTTGAGGGCTTTGCCTTTCATAAATTAATTCCTGTGAATACATTGTAATAGACTGATGAAGAGGGCAAAGCCCTCGAAACTATAGTCTCGTTATAAATAAATAAAATTTATAATTCCAGCAGAAGACACACTCTTTTATTGTCTCCTTCAATATATAAAAATTCTGCTACTCTCGGCAAAAACTTTCAATTTTATATATTTCTAACTTGAAATAATGATCTTAATTAAATTTTTATAATTTTTCTAATTTATATAACAAAGAATAATTGCTATATCAATGAGAATTGTTTTTGACAGCGCTTATTTGAAAAAGATATTTATCGCGAGACTACTGCGGATTACGCTATTGGAGTCTGCGGAGTCTTATGATCCATCCGAATGTCTAGCGGGCTATACGCGAAATGACGTTGGATTGTAGCTAAGTGGATCACACCTTTTAGACACAGACTTAAGACTCCGCAGACTCCAATAGCGTAATCCGCAGTAGTCTCGCGATAAATTTCTTTTTCAAATAAGCGCTGTCAAAAACAATTCTCATTGATATAGCAATTATTCTTTGTTATATTAATTAGAAAAATTATAAAAATTTATAAATACATTGATTACCAATAAATATTTTTTAAATTTATTTGTAATCAATGTATTTATAAATTTTTTCTGATTTCTTATTTTATCATTCTAGCCACTGAGGAAGTCGAATTAAATCGACGAAACGTCTGGCCCATTTCATAAAAATCCTGTTTTTTATTTATTGTCCAATTCCCTGTTATTCCTGTTTTAATTAATACTTATTATGGATGCGAGTAATATAGCATTATTATTATTATTAATTTATTCAACCACTTGTTTTGTTTTGATTCACCCTCATATGTTAATAATTAGTTACCTTTTTTAATTGGCCCATTGAAAACTATATTGGCATCTCATTTTGATTTCCTAGGGCTCTTTCTAAAAATTTTATGGTCCCCGTTGAGAACCACTGGATTAGAAAGAATTAATAATTATTGTTAATAAAGTATATTGGAAATTTTAAAAATATTTATTTGATTAGGTATTAATTATGAGAATGAATAAATCGCGTTATAATAAAAATATAAATAGATTAAAAATTTAGTAAAATGAAAAATAAATAGAGAGAAAAATTAAAATATTCAATTCCTTGATTTTTTTTCAAAATAACATGGAAAAATTAAAAATATTATCAAATTACATTTATGTCAAAATGCACTTTAAAGTATAAAATATTTTTTCATTTAAAACTTGCACAAGATTAGATATTATTTATTACCTTAAAAATAGGCTTTATTCAACACAATTGCACTTGATAAGGAAAAATTGATGAGGTTGTCCGCTGCTTGATGTAAATAAACATATATTTATATATGTAGTTTTGATGGATTGTTGTCTTTTATCATCAGTCTTTTTAATTAGAAATATTCGAAACTATAGTCTCTGACAAATAAATATTATATATAATTTATTTGTTAAATCTTATTATATTAAACGAGCAATTCTTGTATATATGTATATAGAAATGGTTTCTCGAAAACGGCTCTAACGATTTCGCTAAAAATTGGTGAACTTATCAAGTCTTATGAGTTATTAGTCGTGTATAAATTGTAATCCTATTGAAATAAAGGAAGGGGGTGTATATTAGGAGTGTCGTAAAATAAATATTTCGTCTTCGTTAAGTCGCAGAGCCTTGACATTTGAAACTTAAGCTATTTAGAGGCAAAAAGTTACCGAGCATCGCTCGGTGCTCCAGGCGCTAATATATATACCATATATGAATTGAGTGGATTTTGATGAAGCAGTCCAAAGTTCAAAAAAAAGAGATAATTATCACTATCTTTTTTATTCAAACCCGATGTTTCGGAGGTTTATTTCCTCCTTCTTCTGAGCTTTAAAAGGTCAGTGAAGGAAATCCAATGTGACATTCTCCTCTCAGTGGCAGTATTTTACTCTCAACAAAATTTAGTGTAGTAAGGAGGGAATAAACCTCCGAAACATCGGTTTTGAATAAAAAAGATAGTAAAAGATATAATTATCTCTCTTTTTTTGAAGTTTGGACTGCCTCATCAAAATCCATTCAATTTACTTATCAGTTTCCAAAAACTACTTCAATATAAATTTATATGGTATTCTTATATAGTGAAGTTAATTTTCTCATTAATATATCAAAGAATAATTAACACATTAACGCTCTCTGTTTTTGATCACGCTTTTTAAACAAGATATATATCGCGAGACTACTGCTGGTTGAAGCTATTGGAGTCTGCTGAGTCTTAAGTCTGGACAAAGAGAGAATGAAAAAGATGTGATCCATTTGGCTATAATCCAGCATCATTTCGCGATTGGCCCGCATGACACTTTTTATATCAAACACTGATATGGATCATCAAATGAATTTGAAATGTTATATATTCAATCTGCCAGTCCAGTGCGCTCGATCTGTTAACAAGTGTGTTAGGTGTTTGCTATTAATTAATCATAAGTTTCCTGTATTTGATTCGAACGTGAATCGAAACCAGGTGATTTTTGTCAAATATTAAGTGAAAATAATATCCGAATTTATATATTTCTAACTTGAAATAGTGAAGTTAATTTTCTCATTAATATATCAAAGAATCTCTTGGTCCAGACTTAAGACTCAGCAGACTCCAATAGCCTCAATCAGCAGTAGTCTCGCGATATATATATATAGTACTTGGAGGCACCGAGCGATGCTCGGTAACTTCTTCCTTCAGTTAAAATCTTTATTTTAATACAATATCTATATCTATATGGTATTCGACCACTGTACCCCCCACCCGCGAAACCTCGCCCTACCCTCGGATCCCCCACCTTCTGCACCCCCACATCCACCATATCCACCCCCGATCCGCATCAAGATCGCTTTCTCATCCTCAAAACTTGTTAATAGAGTTTGTTTCATCAAAATCGTTAGAGCCGTTTTTAAAATAAAAAAATAAATAAATACAAATACTTACATATATATACTTGGAAGACCGAGCTTTGTTCGGGTTTAGTTAATGCTTGACAACAACACACCACAATCACAATAGTTTTTCAAGGCCTTTGAGAACAATTAGCCCAACCCATTGTCTGTCTGGGTACAATAGTAAAAGGAAAACTTTTTTTTAAACTCCCAAGATTTGGATCTCTCTACCTGAGAATATAATTAATTTTATTACGAAAAAACC
Organism: Forficula auricularia; assembly: GCA_024734495.1. Classification (NCBI taxonomy): domain Eukaryota; kingdom Metazoa; phylum Arthropoda; class Insecta; order Dermaptera; family Forficulidae; genus Forficula; species Forficula auricularia. The sequence continues at coordinate 301,030 of JALMQS010000091.1, forward strand.
CATCAAACATAATTTTGTCGAAGATGAGACCGTGACAGATCGAATTGTCATCCCAAAAAGCCCCTAACCCGTGAATTTCATTAAAATAGGTTTAGCCGTTTTCAAAATAGAACTAAGATACAAATATATATATAAATAAATATACAATTTTTGCTCGTTTAATAAGAGTAGATATCTTGTTTAAAAAGCGCGATCAAAAACAATTCTCGTTAATATGTTAATTATTCTTTGATATATTAATGAGAAAAATTATGAAATTTATTTAACATCATTATTTTCAAGTTAGAAATATATAAGTTGAGATATTATTTTTACTCAATATTTGACAAAAATCACCTACATTCGATTTGCGATTGAATCAAATACAGGAAACATACGATTTTATTTTAATATTTACCCATGTTTTGATTTGTTCTAGGTATACCTATATGTTTATTTGCAGCAAGCAGAGGATAACCTCATCGTTTTTTCTCCTTATAATTCACTAATCCTGCAGCTATCAGCAAACTTAATGGTTACAATTAGAATTAGAAGATAAACAAATTATTTATAAACAATAATAATAACAATGTAATAATAATAATAGGTAACAATAATCTACTCACGTGATTAAAGATATTTTATTACTACAGTTTAAAGGGCGCCTCGACTGCGTGGTCATTTGCGCGATTAAAGATAAAAGCATAGGTGCTAATATTAACTTGGTATTTAAATAAAATAAGAGCCCAGGATTTAAATTTTAATCAAATTTTTTCTGAAATTAGAGAAAAATATATTTTCTACGTTTTTAAGTGCATTTTGAAATAATTGTTATAATGTTATTTAAAAAGTTCCTTTTAATAAATTAATTACTAATCTATATAAATAGAAAAAGTCGTGCAATTTAATCTAGTATATAATATATTTAGATAATAACGAATAATAGTTTTTATTAAATTCTAATAAACAATTGAAAAGTCAAAGGCTTAACAAATTTAAATCTAAACAAATAAATAAATTGTGTCATTTGAATACTTACTCAGAAATAGTGATTTATTAGTTATAATAGCCAAAAAACAGTATTATTTCAATAACTATTTATTTATTATAAAGATTTTTAAAAAACATATATGATAATAATAATAAAAACTAATAATTCCTTGTAAAGTCAAGTTTAGCAGTGAACAAAAACTATCCTGCCTCTTGCGGCCAAATGTTGAACTAGAGCGCTCGAAATTTAAAATAATTAAAATTTTTTTATTGATTAATAAAAGTTGTCCTCTGCTTGATGCAGATAAACATGTATACCGGGTGAGTTTTTTTTTTTTTTTATCTTGGGTCAGTCTTATAATTCAAAAACAGTGCATTATATGAAAAAAAGTTTCAAATAAAAGTTTATTTATATCGAGGGGAAACTAAACTACGCTATTGTTTGTCGACCTAGAACAGGCTTTCAAGGGTATTTTGAGGTCAACTTCTGTTTTTTGAATGGAACCCTATATATTTCTTTACAGATTCTTAATCTTCAAAAAAAAAACTGAACAACTTTCATAGGAACTATTTTTTTATCCGACATCAAATAAACAAAATATTAAATCAATTAGATCTCATAAAAAATCTTCTAATAATTATTTTTAACAATTATTCAACTTAATTATCAAAAAATAATGATCAAATATTTAATTATTAAATAAATAATTTAATAATAATGAATAATTTAATAATTTTTCGACACTGTTCTGTGAAATTCCAAAGTGACACCGCATGTCTTCTGGATGAATTCCAGTTCCGATTTCGTTATTTGGGCTTTTGTAGTTTCTGCGTAGCCTTTACACTTCCTGTTTATTTTAACATGATGAAATGAAGCTTGTGAGGGTGTATTCCTATCAGGAAAACGCTCGGCGTACATTTCAATGGCAGCTTCATAACACTTCTTCCACATTCACCATAAATTAAGACCATTTTAATTCTGTCTTCAACAAAAAATGATCCATTTTTATTATGGTAATACAATATAACTATCTATTGGATTGACACGAGAAATAAACTTTTTTAAGCTCAAGATTTTTAAGTAGTTCTATTAAGTAGAAAACAACCTCTTAAATCTGAGTATAATGAAGTTTTAAGATCATTATAAACACTTATTTTCATTGTTTTGACTTTTCGATTTAATAATTATTATTATTATCTTATAATTTTAATTTTTAACCCCCCCCCCTCAATTTTGGGTCGATATGCACCAAAACTACGTGTGAAATTTCGTTTTGATATCCACACTAGTTTCTGAGCGCGCTCGTCGACAAAAATTTGGAAACGTAGTAAAACTAAAGTACTAACAGACATTTTGACAAAATAATTATCTCGAAAAATACAATTTTTGTTTACCATACCCTGTATAGTAAAGTAAATATATTTATGAAATATAAAATTTCTTTTAAATCTTGAAAAAAAAACACTATAGAAACTAATTTTCTAAACCTTAGAGAAAGCAACATTTTTACTTTACCATACAGAGTATGGTCAATTATTGTAATCGTGCATGAAAAAGTGGTTTTTTTCCTTCTTTTTTTTCAAAATATCTCAAAAACGGCTTAAACTATTTCGATTAAAAAAATTGAGCGAAACCATGGCATTTCGGTCTACAAAAAAGCTTTAATAAGTGAACATCGAAAAAATTATATTTTTTGAGATAATAATTGTTTTGTCAAAATGTCTGTTAGTTAATTAGTCTGTGCGTTACCAAATTTTTGTGTACGAGCTAGCTCAAAAACTAGTGTGAATATCGAAACCAAATTTCACAGGTAGTTTTGGTCCATTGAGATTAAGAGATGATTAGATTTTGGTGCATATCGACCCAAAATTAAGGGGGCTGGGGGGGGTTAAAAATTAAAAATCTAGGTCGTTTGAGCAAATTCAACCAAGTTTGCATAATCAGTGGCCCTTCAGAAGTCTAAAAATGCAAAAACTAACCGCCCAAAATGGGGGGGGGGGGGTCAAAAAATGAAAATCTTGGCCATTTACCAAACTCAATCAAATTTTGTATAAATAATCAGTGGGCTCCCAGAAGTCTAAAAATACAAAAACTAACACGTCAGCTTATTTTCATTTTTAATTACACATATTCCATTGATAAAGGGAGAAATTCTCACGAAACGTTTGAAGATTAATTGTTTTATAAACAAGATATAGATTTATTTTATTTATTATATAACCATTAATATTTTTTTCTATTTATTTATTTATATGAAGATTTTTAATATTGCATATCAAGTAGAGGACAATATTATTGATTTCTTTCATCTATAGGTAATTTCCCCTCTGATTAAAAAGTTTTCTCAAAACGCTCTAGATTCTGTATGAGGGCGTTTCGGATCCGTTTCCTTGACTTAAGTATTATTCTTTCCCTATTATATGGACTTGATCTAATATAAATGTTTTTCCTCTTTTCGTTAAGTTCGTATGTGAATCAATCATTTGTTTGTCTAAGTGTGTGTGTGTGTGTGTGTGTGTGTTAGCCTTGCCGTTTGTGCGTCGACTCGGGTTGATCGAGCGAGCGGCTGCTCCTCGTCCTGGTCGTCGTCGTCGTCTTCTTGGTCGTCTTCTTGTTCGGTCAGTCGGTCTCCAGGTCGATTCAATCCCACACATCCACCCTAGCACGCACAGCAGCACACATCACTCTTGATCCAACAAACAGCCCAGCCGAACAACATGTCTGAGAAAAAACAGGAACAATATTATACACCCCCGCCGAAATTGGGCCGCTGGGAGGGTTTCCGGATTTTCCTCTGGAATTCCGAAACAAGCCAATTTCTGGGACGAACAGGCGCAAGTTGGGGTGAGTACACAATTTCCACTCTTTTTCAGCTGCAATACAAAAAAACAACGCTCAGTTATTGAATTTATTCACTTGCTGATAACGTTTTATCAATTTGTGATAATTCAGACAGAAAAGGAAACCGCGTTGGGTGGCCTTGCCCCCAAACAAGAATCCATCCCGAGGATTTTATTGATCGAAAACGTCCTCCGCCACCCTCCACCCTCCACCATCCACCCTCTACCCTCCACCTCCTATTCTCCACTGAAAAACTCTTCTTCCCCAATATTGACCGATACGATTAATTATTTATTACAATCTAGGAATTACCCGAGCTAGCCTTGTTCGCCCAAGACATAAGATTTTATAAGTAAAAGCGAGGGGTGAACCGCGACCTAAATTCCTGTACACCTACTTCCACTTTCATTTCCAAGTAGAAGACAATATTAGTTGAATAAAAGATTTCACTGTCGATGGTAACAGAATTGTTTTTTTTTATTTTAGGTTAAAAAATAAAATGAGAGATGGGGAGTCTTCTGTTTTTAAATAAAATAATTTTTAATTATTTCTAGAGACTACTAGTTACTAATTTGTAACTAAATACTGAAATATTTGTGATAGACTGATGATGAAGGCAATGCCTTCGAAACTATAGTCTCTAGAAATAATTAAAAATTATTTTATTTAAAAACAGAAGACTCCATCTCTCATTTTATTTTTTAACCTAAAAAAAAAAAAAGAAGACAATAGATTATCTAATGAATTTCAAAGATGGTGTACACCTAATTCCAATCGCGGTTCACCCCTCGAGTAAAAGTAAAGAAAATTTTTTTTAGAAACATTTTTTTTTAATTTAAAAATATAAAATACTAGGTAGAATTGACATAAATAAACGATCAGATGCTTGTTTAGCACGACTCAATATAATATATATTTCGGGGTAGGTATAAACCCATCTTCAGGAGTTCACATAGGACACTGTAGTTTGTGAACTCCTGAAGATAGGCTTATACTACGAAATATATATATTGAGTCGTGCTAGACAAGTATCTGATCGTTTATTTATGTCAAACCTACCTAGTATTTTATATTAAATTGAAAGTTTTTTGCCTAGGGTAGCAGAATTTTCATATATTGAAGGAGACAATAAAAGAGTGTGTCTTCTGGTGGAATTATACATTTGATTTATAACGAGACTATAGTAACTGTTACTTTCTGTATTTTCCTGAAGATGGTTTCAAAGCCCAAAATATATATATTGAAAAAAATTACCTCTTTTTTTTAATTTTTAATATGAAACAAGTGACCTAGAAAACCTAACTCATAGTAAATGAATATTTTATATAATATTTATTTACTTTTATCTTGATTTATAATTATTTAGGGGATGTAGAGTCAAAAAATGAAATGAGGCTGGACCAGACTCAACCAAATTTTATATACATAATCGGTGGGCCCTCAGAAGACTAAAAGTACAAAAACTAACCATTTTTTACACTTCTGGTGGCCCATTGATTATGTATATAAAATTTGGTTGAGTTTGGTCCAACGGCCTACATTTTACAGGGCGCACAATCGGCCAGGAAAGGCCCTGATTGAAGCTTTTGTAAATATCAGTTTTCTTCCATGAATATTTACAAATTTTATTATTTTAAATTATTTTTGAAACCCCTTCCCTCTCCTTACCTCTTTTGGGTTACTAAAATTTTTTTCATTATAATGTAAAGAAAATTTTCAAAAAATTTTCTTTATTTTATTTATTATGTTTTACCAAGAACCTACAACATTCTCCCTTAACACAATTTTTCATAAGTTCGTATAGGGTGAAATTTCGTACAAATCGATCAGAGAGTCTAGGAGTTATATTGATAGTTCTATTTTTCAACCTCCTCCCCCCCCCCAACTTTGGCCCCCTAAAAAAATAATGACTCTCTTTGTTAGTATAGGTCCATTTTATAATAAATTTCATTTTTCTTTTTTTTTGTTAGTTTAAAAATTTTTTAATTTTATTTCTTTAAAAGCTCCCCCCCCCCCTTTAATTTTTGTTTCGATTTCAAACAAATTATCTTAATCTCAATATAAAGAATCTACATGTGAAGTTTCATTTTGATATTCATACTTAGTTTTTGAGCTAGAAAGCATAGGTACACAAAATTTGGTAACGTAATAACAGACATTTTGAGATCATGATTTTAATATCTCTTAAAATATAATTTTTTTATTGTTCAATTTCAAGAGCTTTTTTTGTAGACCAAAACGTCCTGGTTATTTAAAATTTTTTTTTATCAAAATAGTTTTAGCCTTTTTTTAGATATTTCCGAGGGGTGATCCGCGATTGGAAGTAGGTGCACACTTCTTTAGAAGTATTTTGGAAGTACTTGGAAATATTTGGAAGTACTTGGAAATATTTGGAAGTACTTGGAGATATTTGGAAGTACTTGGGAATATTTGGAAGTACTTGGAATTATTTGGAAGTACTTAGAAATATTTGGAAGTACTTTGGGATATTTGGAAACACTTGGAAACATTTGGAAGTACTTGGAAATATTTGGAATTACTTGGAAATATTTGGAAGTACTTAGTTTAAATGAGCAAGACTCTTCCAGCCCAGTGAGCACCCAGAATCAGCACTAGCAGGATCTACTACTATATGTGCAATTCTAAAAATAGTATTCATGACATGGAGAATTTCAAGTGCTAACCAAGTAGAGAAATCTCCGAGAGGTGAACCGCGATTGGAATTAGGTGTACACCGTCTTTGGAATTACTTTGGAATTCATTAGATAATCTATTGTCATCTATTGTCTTTTACTTGGAAACGAAATTGGAAGTGGAAGTAGGTGTACACGATTTTAGGTCACGGTTCACCCCTCGGAAATCTCTATGAATCAATAAGAAGTCCCCTGACCTCTATCCCCTCTGTGAATCTATAAGTACGACTTATTGCTTTGAATTAGAATTCGATTCTGATTATTTCAAAAATAAATCACTATTTCTTTCTCACCCATTAAGTATGTATATATGATAATTTATTAAAAAAATATATATAAATAAATAAATACAAAGGTTACTAAAAAGTAAAACAGAAAGTAAATATTTAATTTAATTGAATAAAATACAAAAAAATCTCCTTTTAAATATGGGACTCTTCTATTGTAAATATATCAGTTTTTTTTTATTTTTTTTTGAAACACCCCCCTCCCCTGTCCTATTTATATAAAGCATTGCCTAAGCATGGGCTCAATCACTGACCTCTATTGGATCTCTCAGGTAGATTACACCACGATTAAGCGGATTATACAGGGTGTGGCATAAAGATCTACCACATTTTAAAGAGGGATAAAAAAATGAAAAAAATTAACTAGAAAAAAACTGAATATATTTTTGAAAAGAACATAAAATACATTTTGTTTAAAATGTGTTTCAAGCATTATATCAGACAAAAAAAGGTGAGTGGGTGTGTGTGTGGGAGGGGAGGGGCAAAATGAAAATTCTAGCCCTTTCAACCAAACTATGTATACAAAATTTGGTTGAGTTTGGTTGAAAGGGCTAGAATTTTCATTTTTGCTCCTCCCCTCCATTTCGGCTGGTTAGATTTTGCATTTATAGCATTTTGGGGCTCCACAGAATATATATACAAAATTTGGCTGACTTTGGTCGAATTTTCATTTTTGACCCCCCCCCTAAAACAGATTTGAAAAAAAAAATATTTTATGTTTTTTTTTCAAAAATATATTAAGTTTTTTACTCCTCCTTCTTTTTTTCGAAATATCTCAAAAACAGCTGAAACTATATCGATTGAAAATATTGAGCAAAACCATGGCATTTCGGTCTACAAAAAGCCCTAATAAATCAACATCGAAAAAATTATATTTTTTGAGATAATAATTTTTTTGTCAAAATGTCTATTAGTCTGGTTGTCTGTTAGTCTGTGTGTTACCAAATTTTGTGGACGAGCTTGCTCAAAAACTAGTGCGAATATCGAAACCAAATTTCACACGTAGTTTTGGTCCATTGAGATTAAGAGCTGATTAGATTTTGGTGCATATCGACCCAAAATTAAGAGGGGTGGAGGGGGGCTAAAAATTAAAAATCTAGGCCATTTGACCAAACTCAACCAAATTTTGTATACATAATCAGTGGAACCCCAGAAGTCTAAAAATGCAAAAACTTACAGCCTAAAACGGGAGGGAGAGGGGGTGGTGTTGGGTCAAAAAATTAAAATCTTGACCATTTGACCAAAATCAACCAAATTTTAAATACATTATCAGTGGGATCCCAGAAGTCTAAAAAGCAATAACTAACCCCCCTCCCCTACATGATTATAAATAATTTTTTTAAATATTAAATATAAGTGAGGGGCCAGGTTGTATGGTAAAGTCAAGTGGATGGCCACATCAGAACACGTCAGCTTATTTCTAGTTAAATTTTTTCATTTTTTTTATACCTCTTCAAAATGCGGAAGATCTTTATGCCCCACCCTGTATAAAAAAATAAAAAATTGAATGAAAATCTTACATCCACCATTAAATTAATAATCCATTTTCAAGAAAAGAAAAAACTGAATTATATAATTATTATAATGAAGAACAATTACAATTGTTATTTTTTAATGTTTTATATTGTCTTGATAACGCAAATTGAATGATTCGGTGAAGACATATATTCTTTGGAATGTTTTTTTTTTTTATAGTTAGAACCTTAGACCATGAAACATGTAGACACGCCCTCTGCTACTCGCCACACAGAGTGAAGTGAGGCCAACATCGCCTACAGATGACGTCACGTTATCGCATAAATATTTTGGTTATATTAATTTAAGATTAAGTACCTGGAGGCACCGAGCGATACTCGGTAACTTCTTCCTTCAGTTAAAACCTTTATTTTAATATTATTTTTAATTTAAAATTCTGATAAAAAGGTCGATTTTTATTTGAGAGCCGTTTTCAAATTAAAAAAAATACAAATATATATATTATTCGCCCACTGTACCCCCACCCCGCTTGACCCCACCCCCGAAACCTCGCCCTACCCCCGGATCCCCCACCACTACACCCCACCTCCTGCACCTGTTTTGATTCAACCATATGATTCATTTTTATTCATCCAATTGTTAATAAATAAAACCTATCAAAATGTGTTGTTTTTTCAGAAAATTGAGACCTGCTTATGCGAAATATATATTATTATTTTTATTCTATTAAATAAATAAAGTTCTTTATAAAAACAATTATAAAACGTTTATTAATATTTCTAACGTTTTATGGAGAACAAAATATGTTATAATCCACAATCACAATACTTCTTCAAGGCCTTTTAGAACAATGAATTAACGCAAACCATTGTCTGCCTGGCTACAAAAGGAAAAGGGAAACCTTTTTTAAAACCCTAAGAATGGGATTTGTCTACCTGAGAATAATTAATTTGATTATGAAAAAACCCATCAAAAACAATTTTGTCGAAGATGAGGCCGTGACAGATCGAATTGTCACCCCAAAAACTCCCTAACACGTGAATTTCATCAAAATCGGTAGAGTCTTTTTCAAAATATAACCAAGATACAAATATATATACAAACAAATTATATACAAATATATATACAATTTTTGCTCGTTTAATAAGAGTAGATTTGCGATTATTGGAATCCAAAATAAATAATCTAAACTACGATAAATTTATCTCATTGTATAATAATTCCTATAGTGGCCATGCTATTTCTGGGTGTTCCTACCTACAGATGACGTCACATTCTCTAGTTGATGTTGGCCTCACCAAATCGACACCAGGGCCTGTCTATATATTTCATGGTCTAAGGTTAGAACTCATCTTGACAAATAAGTTTATAAATAAAATGAGCCACTGACGAAGTCACTAATCAGTGACGAAACGTTTGGCCCATTTAATTAAGGAAAATTTGCGTTTTATTTAAATTCTGTTGCAACTCCCTACGATACTTATTCAACCAGGGGGGGATGCTGTCCAAAAAAGTACCCTTCATTTTTTGAAATTTTATTTTAATCTTCGCATCAAATACGGCATCATTTTGGTTATTTTTCAAATTTAACATCGGATTTTTTAACCGACTTCAAAAAAGGAGGAGGTTCTCTATTCGACTGAATTTTTTTTTTTTTTTGTGTCTATGTTACCTGATATCTCCGCCAATTGTCAACCGATTTTGAAATTTTTTTTGCATTGGTCTAGCTTCCTATTGGTCCCGTTTTTTTTTTCATTGGTATTAGACCTTTTTAGTTAGGATTGTTCAGGCCTAACTTCTTTGTTTATGAACCGATTTCGATGATTCTTTTTTTATTATATTATTAAAGGGGGTATCTTACGGATGGTGCCATATTAATTTGGTCAAGTTCTGATGATATGATCAACGACGAAATAACGTAAATCTCCAATTCTTATAACCAAATAATCGAAATTATAATAAATAAAATCTTTTATAAAAAAAATCTTAAAACATTCATTTAAAACCCTCAAACGTTTCGAGATAATTTCTATATTTATGATTTGAATTTTATTATCATTTTCTGATTCATTCGCCCCACGCTTTCTCTTACGAGATGCATGCAAGGTATTATATTAAGTCACTATTAATAACATCACTAAAAAGAGAAAAATAAAAATAATTTTTACAAAAAAATAAATAAAACCAACTTCAAAAAAATTAAATGCAACAAATAAATTAATAATAACTTGAAAATCAAATAAAATACACTAAAAAATATAAAATAATTTTCTTATTGAGTTACAACTAAACGACGAAATATTAACATGAAATTACTTTTTGATGTCGGTGCCAAACATATACATTTTATGAATCGAAACTCGACGGATCTTATTTAGTACGCTTTGGCGGGTACGCTCGCTTATATAATTTGTTTGGCACCGACTTCAAAAAGTAATTTCATGTTAATATTTCGTCGTTTAGTTGTAACTAAATAAGATAATTATTACACCTTTTAGTGTATTTTATTTGATCTTTATATTATTGTTATTTTATTTGTTGCATTTAATTTTTTTGAAGTCGGTTTTATTTTTTTCTTAAAAATTATTTTTATTAAGAATATATTTTAGGACCTTCGCCCCAAACGGATACCTGCTATGCCTTTTGTCTATAATACTTTTATTTATTTCCGATCTTATACACTCAACCGCAAAAAAAAAACGGAAACTTGATAATTCTTTTTTGATAAAATGAATTAAAATAATTAATTTCTCATAAAATTATCGAACCAAAATATATTGAATAATAAAATAGACATAATTTTTCAATAATTAGATCCTGTTTTGAGGTATATTTAAGCCCTCTGAACCAGATGTGGTGTTCAAATGAAGACAAGGGATTTTATTCAGGTTGAATAATGAAATGTATTGTCTTGTTTCGATGTTTGATTTTCAAATCACGAGACGGTTTCGGCGGAGACTCTCAACCATCATCAGTCAGTGTTTGAATTATATAGCGCTCAATATACGTTCATAGTATACAGTAAGAAAAGCATTTGATATGTTTCAATTACATTTTTGTAATGATATAAAACATATCTATATATATAAAATTAAGGTTTTATCTGTACATTGCTCGAAATCACGCCAAATTTTGGTTGCACACACTTCAAGCAAAGTTATGAACGAAAACACCCTCACCAAAATTTTTGTCTGTCTGTATGTCTGTCTGTTTCAGTGGTTTCCGCGAAAAGTTGCTCACGATTCACGTCAAAACGGCTGAAGCGATTATTATGAAATTTCATATTAGTATTAAATGTCTTCTAACTTACGTTTTTAACTATATAACGTTTTGATATTTTGACCCCAAAAGGGGGTTTAGAGGGGGGGGGCGAACGAATGAAAATTATCAAATAACTCCTAAAATATTAACTCTACGGCAAATTTTATAATGAGCAAAGTTGTAGGGGATGTGATTTTTGACAACTTTTGTTTAAAAAAATTCCCCCCAAAAACCACCCAAAAAGGGGTGGGGAAATGGTGAAAAATATGTAAATTCTTGCCCTTGGAGCAAACTCAACCAAATGTTGTATACATAATCTGTGGGCATCTAGAGAGCTAGAAATGCAAAAACTAACCATCCAAAAAATCGGAGATGGGGGAGGGTGAAAAATATGTAAATTCTTGCCCAAACTCAACCAAATATTGTATATATAATCTGTGGGTCACTAGAAGGCCAAAAATTCAAAAACTGGGTGCGGGGGTGGGTTAGGGCATGGGGTTCGCAGGGTGGAATGGGGCTGGAGTGAGAGGGGGGGTCCAGGGAGCTAGGCGAGGGTGGAGGGTGCGGGGTGGTGGTACATGGTTTGTGGAGTGGGGGTTCAGATGAGGGCCCAGTGGCGTAGTGGGGTGGTACGGGGGTGGGGGTCCGAGGTGGGTGGGGTGCAGGATGGAGTGTTGGGCACGGGTGAATGGTGCGGGGGGGAGTAGGGTCCGAGGTTGGTGGGGTGCGGGATGGAGTGTTGGGGTGGTGGTGTGGGTGCGGGGGCTGGGCATGGGTGCATGGTGCGGGGGGTACGGGTGCTGGGTGGGTTGGTGAGGTGGAGTGATGAGGGTGGGGTTCATGGGTTGGGCGTGCCCCTTGGCTAGCAAGAGGGCCGCCGAAGGGCTTGCAGCTAGTATATAATATAAATATAACATTCCTCGTGAAAGGTTAAGGAATGTTATATTTATATTATATATACCATATGTTTTATATTATTACAAAAATGTAATTGAAACATATCAAATGCTACGTCGAAATTCTGGATTGAATACATGCATACATATTTGTCCAACAAAAGGGTTGAAGCGAACCAATACTTCAGTTCAAAAATCAATAACAGATTTTTTTAAGAGCTCTGACAATGTTTAAACTGTACCTACAGTATTCTGTAAATACATATGTATTATGTACAATGTACATATTGTACATTAGATAAGTATGTATATTCTTTCATTCAAATTTATTATAATTTAATATTAATTAATGGTTTTATTTATCTGCTCCAATTATTTAACCACTAAAGTGAATTATTAACGGTTTTACCAAGTTTTCTTTTTGTTATGAACTCAAAGCACCTTTTTTTTTTGGTTCTTTTCGAAAATCTGGACACGATCCGGTCACAAGTAATCCAGATTATTGACGCTCTACTGTATTAATAGAAATAGTCATTTGTTCTTAAGATTTATTTTGTATGTATTGAAAATTCAGTAATCCGAAACACGCCGGTCCGATTTCAGAGCCGCTTCTGTATTTATAATGAAATCACGTGACCGGTACTATATGAAAAGATAAATGATATTATCAGCGTACAAACATATACTGTCGTCGTCAGCTTCCAAGGCTCGTTCCTTGAAATCTTTATGACCCTTGTAAGATGACGGATAGAGACCACGGATTATATGAAACTTAAAATCACCGAAATATGCATAATAAATACTCGAAATATGCAAAAAAAAATCGCCAAAATGTGCCAAAATATGAATAATCAAATTTAAACAAACACTACAAAATAAGTTAATAGAGTAAAGGGTATGTAGTTTCACAGTGAATGAAATGAAACTCAAAGAGGTTTATACAAACTCAATATATTTCGGATTATTAGTCCATCATCAGGAGTTTACAGGTTAAAAACTTTAACCTGTAAACTCCTGATGATGGACTAATAATCCGAAATATATTGAGTTTGTATAAACCTCTTTGAGTTTTATTTCATTCACTGTGAAACTACACACCTTTACTCTATTAACTAACATCATGTTTCACCTAAAACCTACACCACTTTCCATAAGTAAAAAAAACTACAAAATAACGTTGTTTTTTTATTTTAAAAAATCAGCATACAAAATTTGGTTGAGTTTGGTACAAGGGCCTAGATTTTCATTTTTTGACCATACACCCCACCCCCCCTTCATTCTGGGCGGTTAGTTTTTCCATTTTTAGACTTCTGGGGGTCCACTAATTATGTATACAAAATTTGGTTGAGTTTGGTAAATGGTCAAGATTTTCATTTTTTGACCCCCCCTCCACTCCCCTTAATTTTCGGTCGATATGAACCAAAATCTAATCAGCTCTTAATCTCAATGGACCAAAACTACGTGTGAAATTTGGTTTCGATATTCAAACTAGTTTTTGAGCTAGTGTTGTGCCGTCGAGAATTTTTCCCTTAAATATAAATATATTTATTCTAAAGGGTAATATTTTGGCGGCCGGCTTCCCCTTTTGATCCTCGAATGTGACCATTTAACAATGGGTATGGGATTTTACAACTTCCTGAACGTAAATGTCAAAAGGCTCTTAACGCATGTCGATTGCAAAAGTCATTTTTGCGTGGGAAATTTCTAGAAATGGGAGGGCTCAATGATTTTGAGATACGCCCCGCTAATTAAGAATATGGCCTATGAGAAGTAATTTTAAAATTTCGACTCTTCAGGCAGGTTTGAGTCAGTCAGAGAGTTGGCAGTTCTAAGCTGAAGCCCACTTGGGGTGGTCAGTTGTCAATTGGAGTTGAGAGACGAGTTTTAAGCTCTCCAGCCATCAGCATGGAGAAATGTAAATTTATAAAATAACTAATAAAAAAACCAATATTAAATAATACTCTTTCTTTAAATACATCTCTCCTACTTCAATTACCATCAAATCAGCATCAGGGCTGAAACAGGTCGAATCGCTTGGGCGCGTTACCAAGACCTTTCTGTGGAGACCTTCTTCGAGATAAATCTACAAATCGTCAACCTTTCTCTGGTCAAGAAGGGTTGCAACCAAAACTCTAAAGTGTTGTCGTAACACTAGCTCGTCCACAAAAATTTGGTAACGAATAGACTAACGGACACCCATTCGGACAACCAGACAGACAGACTAACTACTAATAGACATTTTGACAAAACAATTATTATCTCGAAAAATATAATTTTTTCGATAGTCACTTATTAGAGTTTTTTTGCAGAGCGAAATGCAATGGTTTCACTCAATTTTTTTAATCAAAATAGTTTCAGCCGTTTTTGAGATATTTCAAAAAAAAAAGAAGGAAAAAAAACACTTTTTTCATGCAGGATTACAATACTTGATCATACCCTGTATGTTAAAGTAAAAAAAATAAGAGCCATTTCTTGAGAATATATATCTTCAAAAAGTTATATAATAATTAATAATAAAAAAAATTCTAGTTAATTCATGATTCAGAATATTTTTTCTAGTTGATTCAATCAATCTGCGGTATTTTGTCAATTAAAGCCCGTTCAATTAATTGAATTGTGTGTCCATCTATCTATCTATTTGTGGTGCGCTATTTAAGGAAAACAATTTTGTTGAATCTAAATATAAATTTGATAGCTGCTGCTGCAAGTCAAGGATTGTCACCAATCCAATAGAGACCATTCAGCCAATCATTCATTTCTTGCTTGGACATTAGTACTACACAACACAACACAACAAGGCTACAGCTTAGTCAATCAACTAGAAGGGAAATAATTAAGCGAGATAAAATTCATAGAAAATTAATCAATTATATGCTATGGTGTTCCGTATCACAACGATAAACCATGAACATGGAATAGGGCAATTTAAGAGGGTCCAGAACTTAAAAATTGTTTTAAATAAAATTCTCATAGTTTTCGAATTATAGGCATTTTTTTGAAAACGGTGAAAATCGCCACCCTGCCCTAAATAATGAGATACAGTGGCTACAGATTTTAATATTTTATTATTCTAATTTTTGTTACGAAATCCTGAATAATCCTGCTATTGAACAGAATTCAAAATAAAACCATAAGTACTATACTTTTAGAGAAAAAAGTATTTTTGCTGGACTTATGTTTTAAAAAATTTTGATCAGCTAACTTTGAATCATCTTTAATGTTTAATAAATAAATTGACACGTTCTGATGTGGCCATCCACTTGACTTTATCATACACTTCTCATTAAGTTTGGTACAAGGACCTAGATTTTCATTTTTTAACTGGGAGCCCACTGATTATTATTATTTTTTTTTTTCATTTATTATAGGCAATCAGAAATTATATATTTACAGGATTTCTATGAGACAATTTTCTATGTGAAATATTTACAATAGTTACAAGGTAGTCTTCTATGAGACTAGACAAGATAATGAAAAGAAAAGAAAAAAAAAATTATATAAATTTGTTATTATTCAGGATTGTGGAGATCCTGGGGCCATCTTCTTTTCAGACGTCTTCTTTCGGGGATCCGGACAAATGAGTGGAGGGTCTGATTAGGGTGTGATGCCAATTTTCCAACGTGGATGTTGGCTCTTTTTCTAACGACTTCTTCCACATAAGGCACTCGGAGATCTTCGTGGATTATCTTATTTGAAATAAACCACGGTGCATCAGTACTTATTCTAAGGAATTTTGACTGGAATTTTTGTATAATATTTATATTGGACTTACATGAGCAGCCCCATAGCTCAATTCCGTATGTCCAAATAGGCTTTATAATCACTTTATAAATTAAAAGTTTATTTTCCAGTGAGGTAGGAGATTTTCTGCTAATGAGCCAGTGCATTTGTTTAACTTTAAGGTCCATTTCTTTTCTTTTTTTTTTAATGTGTTCCCTCCAAGTAAGCTTTGAGTCTAGGTGAAGTCCTAGATACTTAATTCAGGAACTTTGAGGAACGGTTTTATTGTTGATCTTGATCGGGGGACTTGTTTTTCTGTTTAATGAGAAGGTTATATGCTGTGATTTACTCTCATTTATCTTCATTCGCCATTTCTCGAACCATATGTTTATTTTATCATGATGACTTTGAAGAAGATAGCAAGCTTTCATTGGATCTTTGTCCGAGGTTAGTATGGCTGTGTCATCTGCAAAGGTGGCGACATGGCATTCTTGAGAAGTTGGAAGGTCTGAGGTGTATAGCAGGTAGAGGAAAGGTCCCAGAATACTGCCTTGGGAACTCCTACCTTGATTTGATGAATATTTGATACTTCGTCGTTAAGTTTGATTTGGAAAACTCTATCTTCTAGGTAGGACTTGAAAATTTCGAAGTAATGATGAGGTAGATTTTTTTAATTTTAAATAACAGTCCTTTGTGCCATACTTTATCGAAGGCCTGGCTTACATCCAAAAAAGCCGCAGTGCAGTATTTTTTATTTTCGAAGGCCGGTCTTATTATTTCTACTAATCTTTGACATTGTTGGATAGTAGAATGTTTTTGTCTAAAACCAAACTGGTGGGATGGAAGCCATTTCATTTGATTATCATCTTTTATTCTCAAATATAACATCTTTTCAAAAATCTTTGAAATTATAGGTTCTGATGTGGCCATCCACTTGACTTTATCATACACTTCTCATTGAGTTTGGTACAAGGACCTAGATTTTCGGGCTGGTGCCCTGGCGGGCGCCGTCTCAGTCAAAATTTTTTATTCCTCTTAAAAAACCACACTCCAAATGTATACCTATAAACTCCCGAAAATACATAGTCTCTTAAAAGTTTCGCCTCATTTTCGTCCTGACACAGCTACAGAAATGAGGCTCTAGATATGAATCTGGAAGTATTTTTTTTCTATAATCTACAGCATTGTGATATTTTTTGTGTGGAAATAGATTTATTTAAATAAGTGGGATCGTGTGAGGAGGAGAATTATATTATATCATTTTTTTTAAAATTTGGGATCGATAATCGATATAAGGCTCCAAATATTTAGAAGAGATCAGGTGTTGTTTGTATGACAGGCTGCTCCAGTATTGCCCATGAGAAACTAGGGTCTTAAGTCGTTCAATTTTGTAAAAATCCAAAAATAAGAATAACAAAATTTAGATTTTTAAAAAATTATAAAAAAGTGGCAAATTATTAAAAAATAAACAAATAATATATAAATCAAATAAGATGTGATTGATTTTTTTTTCTGTGCGCAAAGAAAAGCGAATTGAATATTTAATTTTTGAGTGGTGAGAGGGGAGGAATAATTATCAATATATTTAATAGTGAAAACAAAGATTTAAGTATCTTTTTGAGTGTCTTTTTTTGAAAAAAGATGAAAATTATTTCAAAAATCAACCCAGTATATAATATTATTAAATGAATTTAACTTTAAAGGACATCTTAGATATTAGTTGAAATATTTTTACATTGCATATCAGAGAGGTTCGTCCTCTTAGGAATCGAACCCAAGCGCTAACTAAGCTTGCCGGGCCAGTAGTTTAAGATGTCCTTTAAAGTTAAATTCATTTAATAATATATTTAATGTTTCTTAATTTAAAATTTATAAAAAAAATAGAAATAATAGGAATGAAATTATTAAAGATTTAGATTTTTTTAACTGGGAGCCCACTGATTATGTATGCAAATTTTGGTTAAGTTTGCTCAAATGGCCTAGATTTTTTTTGAAAATAGAGATAAGACTCTCCAATTTTTGGAACTAATAAAAACTAATAAAAAATTATCTGCGATTATCCATAAGCCAATCAAAGATTTCCATCTCTGGCTAATCTGTCAATAATAGAAAGTGAAGTAGCAAATTCAATGGATTTTGATGATGATATCAAACCCAATATTCTCTGTCCTGCCAGTCTCAATCCTTTAGTACTCTATCCTCAATCATCTGACGGATTTCAGCCTTCCAGCATTTTGGTGGTCTCGCTCTTTTTAGACGTTCAGGGGGGGCTGATTCAGAACCTTCTTTGGCCACCTGTCTTCACCCATTAGTTGGACATGACCATACCATACTAGTCTCTTTTTTTCAATGGTCGTTATTATATCTTGGTCCACCTTCATGATCTCACGAATCCTTTCGTTTCTGATGTGGTCCAGTTTAGAGACTCTTGCACTTCTTCTCCAGAAATCTATTTCAAGGGATAGTAGTCTTCTTTGCTCTTTTTTTCTTAGTTCCAATGTTTCAGAGGCATATGTTGAGATACTATAGTTTTGTAGAGCCTGGCCTTTGTGGATCGATTGATGTTTTTGCTCCATAGTAGTGAGTTTAACTGACGGATCGCACTTTTCCCCTGTCCTAGGCTATCAAAGTAAATAGGTATACTATAATAGTTTATAAAATAGAACATTTAAAAAATGTCCTTATTACCCCCGATTCATTGTTACCCCATTTGGAGTAATTTACCCCGGTTCCCCGACCGCTGCTCTAAAGCCTCTAATTAAGATTAGTGGAAGAATAATTTGTTTATAGTTAATAATTTGACCATCTGGTTTATTTATTAATTATTATATAACTAAAAGACAAACAATGTATTGTTTTAATTGAAAAGTTTTTGTTTTGCCGAGAGTAGCAGAGTTGTTGATTCACAAAGAGAAACAAAGAGGTTTTCCTCTGCTTGACTCTGTAGACCAATGTCACTTAAACATGCAGCCTTCCATTCAATGATACATAGACTAATAAATATACCTCTATCAGAAAAAGCATACTCACAAGAATTAGAGACAATTAAAGAAATCGCGGTAAATAATGGGTACGAAGCAAGCCTTATAGACCAAATGTTAAATAAAAAAATTGAAAAATTAACACTGGAATCAGTATATTCACAAAAGAATGAAAAAGAAAAAGAAAATCCTAGAATAGTTCTCCCATATTATGGACAAATTTCGGAAAAATTAAAACAAAAAATGAAAAAATTAGGGTTCAAAACAGTATTCAAAACTCCAATTACTCTAGGAAAAGATTTAGGTTCAAATAAAAAAGACAAATTACCAAATATAGAAAAAGAAGGGGTTTATAGTTTGAAATGCAAAGATTGCGAAGCAATATATGTAGGGAAGACAGAGAGAAATCTGAAAATTCGATTAAATCAACATATAAGAGATTTTAAAAATAAAAAATGCGAAAATTCTTTTGCAGAACATTTAAATTCAATCAATCACTCTTTCCCAGGAGGAACCGGTATTAGATTAATAAAAGGAGAAAAGAACCCAAAATTAATTAGCGCAATCGAATCTTTAAAAATTTTGAAATCATTCAATAGAAATTCAAAACTCTGTTTGAACAATCAAATAGAGTTATCCAATAGTAATCTGCTTAAGATGTTTGCTAACAAAAGATAAAAGAAAAAAGAAAAACCCTTCTTTTGTCAGCCTTTCTAAGGAGAAAGGAGAAAGGGAAACATATTGTTATATTTGAATGTGAACCGGATGGAATGTCTTTATTAGTTCCTAGCCAGCAGTGACGAAGGGACACAATCCATATGATATTGACTCCATGAAAAACATTTATAATTGAAGAAAGACTGATGATGAAGACCAATTCTTCGAAACTATAGTCTCAAACAAATAAATAATATATATACAGATATATCATCTCGATATATATATGTGTGTATGTTTATTTGCATCAAGCAGAGGACAACCTCTTTGTTTCTCTTTGTGAATGTATTGTTTATTTATAAACTAATGTGTTTATTTATTTAAATTACTTAGTAGATGTTTACATTTAATCTTTGATGTTCTCCATGGCTTTAATTATTATTAAAGAAGAAACTCCACCTTTGAAAAAAACTTTACCCAAGAAAACAAAGATAATACAACGAATATGTAAGATATTTCTATCATATTTTCATATAAAAATTTATTTATCTATTAAACAGCGAGCCACCGGGTGCCATTTCTCTACTAAATTTAATTTTTCATCATTTTCTGAAATTTTTAATCTTTTGAACTTCCTTTATTTTGGATTTCAATTCAGGCGCGGATCCAGACCTCTGTTTTGGGGGGGGGGGCGGTCGCCGGTATATAAGATCTACTTTTGATCTCCGAAGTGTGTCACGATCGAATTGTCCAAGCGGGGGAGGGGGGCAGAGACGCCCCCCCTCCACCTAGAACTTTATTTTCTTCAATTTTAAAATTTAATGTTATAAAAAAAAAATTAAATAAACATATACAAAATGTTGATCTCCAATGCTTTGGGGGGGGGGGCAGGTCGCCCCCATCGCTCCCCCTCTGAATCCGCGCATGTTTCAATTGGATTATTCACAGAAATTAAATACAGTAGAACCTCGTTTATCCGGAATAACTGCGGGACCAAAGATAAACCGGATAATCGAAAATCCGGACTATACGGATATATGGATAATAAAAACAAAACAAATCCTCAAATAAGCGAATTTGAATTTATTATGATAAAAACAAAAACAAAAACATGTTTACATCAAAATTTCATAGAATTGTTTAAAAAAATAAAATATCTATATTTCAAAGAACATTTATGAAAATAAAAATATCTACAAATCTGATCCAGATGATCCGGAGATTCGGATAAATGAGGTTTTACTGTATTCAATTTCTCGGTAAAAATGGAGAATAAATAAGTCAGTAACGTCACATGGAAACAAGCCGACTGGCTCTTAAATTTGCACTTGTATTTCATTTTTAACCGACTTCAAAAAAGGAGGAGGTTCTCTATTCGACTGAATTTTTTTTTTTTTTTTTGTGCCTATGTTACCTCATATCTCCGCCAATTGACAACCGATTTTGAAATTTTTTTTGCATTGGGTCCAGTCTAGCTTCCGATTGGTTCCATTTTTTCGTTTTTTTCATAGGTATTAGACCTTTTTTATTAGGTTTGTTTAGACCTAACCTCTTTGTTTATGAACCGATTTCGATGGTTCTTTTTTTATTGGAAAGGGGTGTCTTAGGGATGGTGTCATATTAATTTGGTCAAGTTCTGATGATATGATCACTATTAATAACATCACTAAAAAGAGAAAAGAAAATAATTTTTAAGAAAATAATAAAACCGACTTCAAAAATAAATGCAACAAATAAAATACACTAAAAGGTATAAAAATAATTATTATCTTATTTAGTTACAACTAAACGACGAAATATTAACATGAAATTACTTTTTGAAGTCGGTGCCAAACATATACCTTTTATGAATGGCACTCGACGGATCTTACTTAGTACCTTTGGCGGGTACGCTCGCTTATATGTATAGTTTGTTTGGCACCGACTTCAAAAAGTAATTTCATGTTAATATTTCGTAGTTTAGTTGTAACTAAATAAGATAATAATTATTTTATACCTTTTAGTGTATTTTATTTGTTGCATTTAATTTTTTGAAGTCGGTTTGTATTTTTTTCTTAAAAATTATTGAATATGTGATTGTCTTATCCGTTTCGGTTAGGATTCGGCTCTGTTAGGAGACTTCGACTTCAGGCGGCTGGATTTTAAGCAATTTAGGATTTTATCAAAAACAGTTCTAACATTTTTTTAAATTGGTGTACTTACTTATCAAGTGTCATTAGTTGTTAGTCCTGTATACATTTTAATCCGATTGAAATAAAGGGAGAGGGTGTAAATTAGGAGTGATGCCGCAAATTCATTATTTTAATCTTTCATATCTCGTATACGGTAAGCGGGATTTGAAACTTAAGCTATCGAGAGGCTAGAAGAAGTACTTCAAGATTTTGGCTAAAATCGAAGAACAGGAAGTTGATGTTTACTTGAAGATTTCAGCAATTTCGTCTTTTTTCCGGTTTTCTCAATTTGAATGAAGAAAATTGGCATGATGATTTCCAATAAGGGAGAAACTAATGTCAAAGTTGTGTGGTGCACAGACCGGTTGATTTTTTCCTTTCATTCATAACAACCCCCTCAATAATTTTGAACCCGCCTTATTAAAATTAAAATCTGGTCCCCATGGTGTATGTTTATTTACATCAAGCATCATCATCATCATTGAGTATACAGTCCTAAGACTGGTTTGATGCAACAATCCGTCTCCACTCGACTCTGTCCCCCGCCAGCTGTTTGACCTCTCTAAATGTCTGGCATCCCATATCCCCAATTATTTGGTTGAAATATTCTAATCTGGGTCTTCCCCTTTTCTTTCCCACCCCCCGCCCTCCAAGATATCCCTAAGCAATCCCCCATGTCTCAGTGTATGCCCCATCATCTGATCTCTTCTCTTCTTCAGACTCTTCCACAAGGTTCTTCTTTCTCCGATTCTTCCAAGAACTTCTTCATTTGTAATTTTATCCATCCATTTGATATTCCCCTCATTCTTCTGTAGCACCACATTTCGAAAGCCTCCAATCTCTTTCTCACATCAAGCATAGGAGTGATTTCCTTTTAAAAATTAACAACTCTGCTACTAGCCCAGGCAAATTAGACTTTTGCTGGCCAATAAATATGCACAAGCTGGAAATAATTTTAATCAACGTTAGGCATCCCAAATAAGAGTTATATGATTTCTGGCTGGTACTAAATTTTTGAGGGCCTAAAAACCACGAAAATTTCGGACTTTTTTTCAGATTTGTGCTTATAACTCGAAAAGCATGCGTCCTACAAAAAATTTCACTCCTACCAAAATGAAAGAGCATAAAATTTCGCGTCGAATAACGCACTAAAAAGCTATGTTTTTTTTCTAGGCATTTGCTTAAAAAGTCACTTTTGAGGATTATATCCTGTCTTGGAAAATGCTGGATATCTTCAAATCTAGAAGTTTTAACAAAAAAGTGGCTTAAGTAAAACTTCAAGCCAACAAAATTTCTTAGAAAATGAGACAAGAATCAAATTTCTAGGATGAGTGGTTTTCATTTTATGAAGGAAAAAAATTCAACCTCATTGCGGCACTGGTTACCGTTCTCCAATTAAGATGAAATTTTGCCAATCTCATTGTTTATATGGAGGTCATCACCGCAAAAATCGAAGAGTGGTTTCTTGTTATCACCTAATGAGCATAATTCACTTTTCTACCAATTTGGTAAAAATTGCCTATCTTTGACAATAGATTGTGGCTAAACAACTGAACCGATTTTAGGTTTTAGTACTTTATTTGACGCAAAATTTTATGATTTTTCATTTTGGTAAGAGTTGAAATTTTCTTTAGGACGCATGGTTTTCGAGTTATAGGCCAAAATCTGAAAAAAGTCCAAAATTTTCGTGGTTTTTATGCCCTCAAAAATTTAGCACCAGCCAGAAACCGTCGCAAACTCTTATTTGGGATGCCTAACGTCGATTAAAATTATTATTTCCAGCTTGTGCATATTTATTGGCCACCGGGGTCTTTTTTCGGTCTAATTTACCTGGTCTATACATTCAGCAAGGAAATCTTTTCGAAAATTAGCTAACTGTTGGGGTTTATATACAGGGTGTCCCATAATTCAACGATTAATCGTGATAGGCCAGTTTACGACGGTCCACATCCTAAAATTTTTTTTAATACAATTCTCATTTTTTTGAGTTTATACGTGTTATAATCGTGAAAATGAAACACAATCTAATTTCAAAACATTATTTGATATAGTGGTTATCTATTTAATATGTCAATCAATTAGGTCTTATCTTAATTTAATTAATCATTTGCTTTTATAGTTTTTAATGCTATAATATGTATCTAAATTAATAATGTTAAGAGTTGAGATTTTAAAGTATTTAAATCCCACATAATTAATTATAATTATTTATTGAAAACTAATAAATAATACAAATAAGCTGACGTGTTCTGATGTGGCCATCCACTTGACTTTACCATACAACCTGGCCCTCACTTATATTTAATATTTAATAAAATTATTTATAATCATGTAGGGGGGGGGGTTAGTTTTTGCATTTTTAGACTCCTGGGACCCACTGATTATGTATACAAAATTTGGTTGAGTTTGGTAAATGGCAAAGATTTTCATTTTTTGACCCTCCGCCCCCCCCCCCATTTCGGACGGTTAGTTTTTGCATTTTTAGACTTCTGGGAACCCACTGATTATGTAAACAAAATTTGGTTGTGTTTGCTCAAACGACCTAGATTTTTTATTTTTAACCCCCCTCGACCCCCCTTAATTTTGGGTCGATATGCACCAAAATCTAATCAGCTCTTAATCTCAATGGACCAAAACTACGTGTGAAATTTGGTTTTGATATTCACACTAGTTTTTGAGCTAGCTCGTCCACAAATTTGGTAACGCACAGACTAACAAACAGACTAACAGACATTTTGACAAAACAATTATTATCTCGAAAAGTATAATTTTTTCGATGTTCACTTATTAGAGCTTTTTTGTAGACCTAAATGTCCATGGTTTCGCTCAATTTTTTTAATCGAAATAGTTTTAGTCGTTTTTTAGATATTTTGAAAAAAAGAAGGAAAAAAAAACACTTTTTTCATGCACGATTACAATACTTGACCATACCCTGTATGGTAAAGTAAAAAACTACGATGTTTCGATCAAATTTCTCAAATTTTAACTCTTAATAAAATTAATCACAAAAATAAAAGGTTCAACAGCTTTATTATTATATATATAATAGCCTAGATTAATTTGCAGCAACGATCACGTAATGCTGCCGACAGAGAGCGCTGATGCCGTCGATATATTTGCGGTATATTTGCGGCAAATTTGAAATATAATTCTAATTTGAACTCGAATTTTGAAATGAAAGAGTCCAATTGATTTTAAATTAAGAAACATTAAATATATTGATAATTATTCCTCCCCCTCTCACCACTCAAAAATTAAATATTCAATTCGCTTTTCTTTGCGCACAGAAAAAAAAATTAATCACATCTTATTTGATTTATATATTATTTGTTTATTTTTTAATAATTTGCCACTTTTTTATAATTTTTTAAAAATCTAAATTTTGTTATTCTTATTTTTGGATTTTTACAAAATTGAACGACTTAAGACCCGAGTTTCTCATGGCAATACTGGAGCAGCCTGTCATACAAACAACACCTGATCTCTTCTAAATATTTGGAGCCTTATATCGATTATCGATCCCAAATTAAAAAAAAATTATATAATATAATTCTCCTCCTCACACGATCCCACTTATTTAAATAAATCTATTTCCACACAACAAATATCACAATGCTGTAGATTATAGAAAAAAAATACTTCCAGATTCATATCTAGAGCCTTATTTCTGTAGCTGTGTCAGGACGAAAATGAGGCGAAACTTTTAAGAGACTATGTATTTTCGGGAGTTTACAGGTATACATTTGGAGTGTGGTTTTTTAAAAGGAATAAAAATTTTTGACTGAGACGGCGCCCGCCAGGGCACCAGCCCGAAGGGTCGAGATTCGAGAGCGTGCCGAAGGCACGCACGAAAAGCTCGTTATTAATAATTTTAATAATAGTCAAAGATTAATTAAATCAAGATGAAACATAATTGTTTAACATATTAAATATAATGATATTTAATTTTTGTTCTACATTCTGTTTGAAAACGACGACAAATTTTAATCGTTAAAGAAAAAGTCGTTTCCAAGATGTTTGTGAGTCAAGAATAAAAGCTAAAGAAAGATTAATGATGTTTTGTCCTATAGAAAAAATGTTATTGACAAGGAGTGATAAAATGAGGTATTTCTCTAACCTTACATAATGTTCAATTTATTTGTAAATAATTTATTTTTATAATCTTTTTTCTAATTTTCCTGGTTTTATCATTCTAGACACCGAGGAAGGCAAAATAAATTGACGAAACGTCTGGCCCACTTAATAAAAAACTCTTTGTTTTAATTTATCCAATTCCCTGCAATTTCTTTTATGAAATTTACTATGCATACGAATGATGTAACATATTAAGTAAATATCCACTATATAGATAGACAATATTTATTTATCTTCAACAATTTATGTTATACAAATGGGTTTGGATTAAACACACATCCAAATAGTACCTTTAATAAATAGGGCATTACCCAAAATAAATATAACTTATAACAAATAAATGCAAAAACTCATAAACCAGATCAAAATTTAAGATTTAAGATTTTAACAATAACAATAAAACAACAATAATAAATCCCAATCAATGCAGAGTCCTTGAGTCCGAAATGAGAGTCACATTAAAATCTTCGAGTTGTGAGCTCATGAAGATCGTGATGTTGGATACACACCTCTGAGACTCCAACAAGATGAACCTCCATTTGGACCACAATCGATCCAAAATTGGAGAGCCGAGAAGATTCCCGGGGTTGATAGAGGACAGAAACATCGATTGGCAGACATCGCTGAGATGGCTGCTACACGAGGACCTATATCCAGAGACAGAGGGGTTTATCTTCGCTATTCAAGATAGGGTAATGAAAACCAGAAATTATCAGAAACAGTTCTTGAAAATGAACGTGACAGATATTTGTAGAAAACCCGAAATTATCAGAAACACATCTTGAAAATGAACCTGACAGATATTTGTAGAAAATGTGGTAAACCTGGGGAACTCATCGAAACACATCTTGAAAATAAACGTGACAGATATTTGTAGAAAACCCGAAACACATCTTGAAAATGAACGAGACAGATATTTGTAGAAAACCCGAAATTATCAGAAACACATCTTGAAAATGAACGTGACAGATATTTGTAGAAAATGTGGTAAACCTGGGGAATTCATCGAAAACATCATGTCTGGATGTTCGGCATTAGCGGACAACGCATATCTTGGACGTCATAACCAAGTCGCCAAACTAATACACCAACAGATGGCAATCAAATTTGGAATGTTGAGCAAAGATACACCGCCATACTACAAATATGCACCATCCGAAGTGCTTGAGAGATCAAACCAATTGATGTACTGGGACAGACCAATTCTCACAGATAAGCAAGTGGCCCATAACAGACCAGATATTATCATCCTCAACAAAATCGAGAAGACAGCCGACCCTTTGACGCATAACATCAAGTCAACAGAGGACGAAAAAATAAGAAAATATGAAGACTTGGCGATAGAGATGAAAAACATGCCACATTGTGGGGAAATTCTTGAATTAAGACCATCGGGAACGTCATGCGGGCCAGGATGAATTTCCTTTCCGCATCGACCGAACCTAATCCCACTTCATCCAAGGCAGTGTTCCGCAAAGTGTGTGACGTGGCACACTGGTGTGACGTGGAAAAATGTCAAGTTTTGTGAAGATAATGCACCTAGACATAGCTGAGACTAATGCGAGCAAGAGATGAGGGCAGTCTTATCAACGATTGCTCCAAATTTTGATCGCTCAATTAAGCAGGCTCACATTTCTCATTAAACATCTTTTCATAATATATTGATTTTAATCAAAAATAAAGTTGTTTTTAACCGACTTAATTTTTCTTTGGTGTACCTTGAACACAAAAAGTTTGCGGAACACTGATCCAAGAGATAGGTGAAAGTTTTCCAGCAGCAATGCTGAGAAAGTGCAAAAAAATCAGCATAATAACATACATATGTACAGAATATGTACAAGTCAAATACAACAATCAATTATATGTCATCATCATCATGGAGTATACAGTCCTAAGACTGGTTTGATGCAACAATCCGTCTCCACTCGACTCTGTCCCCCGCCAGCTGTTTGACCTCTCTAAATGTCTGGCATCCCATATCCTCAATTATTTGGTTGAAATATTCTAATCTGGGTCTTCCCCTTTTCTTCCCTCCCCCTCCAAGGTATCATCCCCTAAGTAGTCCCCCATGTCTCAGTGTGTGCCCCATTATCTGACCTCTTCTCTTCTTCAGACTCTTCCATAAGGTTCTTCTTTCTCCGATTCTTCCAAGAACTTCTTCATTTGTAATTTTATCCATCCATTAAGGGATATTCATCATTCTTCTGTAGCACCACATTTCGAAAGCCTCTAATCTCTTTCTCTCCGCTTTTCTAATTGTCCAGGTTTCACACCCGTACATGGGCTATGCTCCATACATATGTCTTCAATAACAACTTCCTGTTTTCTAACTGCAGGTGTACATTCATTCATTCATTAAAAAGATCTAAGCATCCACAAATTAAAATGTATACATCATTTGTCTGAGTAACATTAGGAAGTGAGTAATATTAGGAAATTAATATTTAAATAAATATATAGACTGTTTATTTTGAAAGTGTTGTTAAGTCCACATCTGTAATTGATGGTGAGAACTTTCACCAAGTAGATATAATTAAATATTAGAGTGTTAAATATCCAGTATCAAATAATGTTTTGAAATTTGATCATTTTGAAAAAAAAAAATACAAATATTTAAAAGGATCGTTGGGAGTTGGACCAGAATTTAAATCAAACGGAAAAGTTTTTTAATTAAATGGGCCAAATGTTTCGTCACTGATTAGCCACTTCCTAAGTGGCTGAAATTGTAAATAAACAAGACAATTTTATTAATTATTTAATGTTAATGCGTTTGATTTAAATTCTGGTCCAACTCCCTACGATCCTTTTAAATATTTGATTATGGAAATAAAAATAAATATATTATTTTTTTTACTTTACCATACAGGGTATGGTCAAGTATTGTAATCGTGCATGAAAAAAGTGTTTTTTTCCTTCTTTTATTTCGAAATATCTCAAAAACGGCTGAAACTATTTCGATTAAAAAAATTGAGCTAAACCATCGCATTTCCCTCTACAAAAAAGCTCTAATAAGTGAACATCGAAAAAATTATATTTTTCGAGATAATAATTTTTTGTCAAAATGTCTGTTAGTCTGTCTGTTAGTCTGTGCGTTACCAAATTTTGAGGACGAGCTAGCTCAAAAACTAGTGTGAATATCAAAACCAAATTTAACACGTAGTTTTGGTCCATTGAGATTAAGAGCTGATTAGATTTTGGTGCATATCGACCCAAAATTAAGGGGGGTGAAGGGCGGAGGGTCAAAAAATGAAAATCGTTGCCATTTACCAAACTAAACCAAATTTTGTATACATAATCAGTGGGTCCCAGGAGTCTAAAAATGCAAAAACTAACCCCCCCCCTACATGATTATAAATAATTTTATTAAATATTAAATATAAGTGAGGGGCCAGGTTGTATGGTAAAGTCAAGTGGATGGCCACATCAGAACACGCCAGCTTATTTTAAAGAAAGAAGTAGTAAGTGCTATTTTAAAATATTCACCGAATGAGTAATTTTTTATTCAAATAACTTGCCATGCTAAGGTAGTACATTTTTTTTACAGTCTGAAGACTCCAAGTTAGCTGATCAAAACTTTTTAACACATTAATCCGTCAAAAATATATTTTTTCTCCAAAAGTATAGTACTTAATTTTGGTTTTATTTTGAATTGTAGTCAATAGATAGGTTATTCAGGATTGCGTAACAAAAATTAGAAAAATAAAATTTGGTAATTTGCACCATTTGATTAGTTAAGTGCAGGTTAGCGATTTTCACCATTTTCAAAAAAATGCCTATAACTCGAAAACTTTAAGACTTCTCGCGATATATATCTTAAATTGAAAGTTTTTTTGCAGAGAGTAGCAGAATTTTTATATATTGAAGGAGACAATAAAAGAATGTGACTATAGTCTCGTTATAAATAAATAAAATTTATAATTCCAGCAGAAGACACTCTTTTATTGTCTCCGATATATATCTTGTTTAAAAATCGTGATCAAAACAATTCTCGTTAATATGTTAATTATTCTTTAATATATTAATGAGAAAATTATAAATTTATTTAACCTCATTATTTCAAGTTAGAAATATATAAGTTCAGATATTATTTTCACTTAATATTTGACAAAAATCATCTGCATTCGATTTGCGATTGAATCAAATGTAGAAAACATAGGATTAACTAATGGCAGGCACCTAACATACGTGCTAACAGACTATGGACTGGGAGATTGAATATATAACATCTCAGATTTCAAATTCATTTGGTGATCCATCCAAGTGTCAAGCTGGCTAAACGCAAAATGACGTTGGATTATAGCTAAATGGATCATATCTTTTTCATTTTCTCTTGGGCCAGACTTAAGACTCAGCCAGTGCGTAGCGAGCTTAACTCGCGCCCGGGGCACAATACCTTTTTAGCGCCCCCCCCCCCATTCGAAAACCATATAAAATTATATGTAAAATATACTCGCAAATTAATTAATAAATAAAGTAAAATAAATAAAGTCATAGGCTCAAGCTAGGCTTTAAATTTGAGACAAAAAATGTAGTTGAGAAAACAAGACTAGATTTTGAAATGTAAATGATCATCTAGAATTCTAGGCACAGGTCGAGTCAGCCCTGCCAGTAGAAAAGACAGCCATTTCTATTATGAATATTTTATTACAGTTTGATTTAGACTATTAGTGTTCCTTTTTTTCCTTTTTATTTACGAATTAACATTTATTATATTACACTGGCACTAAATTTAAAATATATTTTCCAGAAATCAATTATAATAAAAATAAAAATTATCCAGCAAATTTTTGTTTTGCGAACCATTTTGGCGCCCCTTTGTGAGTAGCGCTCGGGGCATGATAACCCTCCTTGCCCCCCTCTCGCTACGCCACTGGACTCAGCAGACTCCAATAGCTTCAACCAGCAGTAGTCTCGCGATATATATCTTGTTTAAAAAGTGTGATAAAAACAAATCTCGTTAATTAAGTTGATATCGATGAGGCAGTCCAAAAAAAGAAGAGGATGATGTACACTATCTTTTTATTTATAAAACCGACGTTTCGGAGGGTATTCCTCCTTCTTCAGGTTTTGAAAAGTCGGTGAAGTCAATGCGACATTCTCTCTGTCTCCTCTTTCAGTGGAAGTAAAAATAATATATTATATTTCATTCTCAGCAGAATTATCAATTATATACTACACTATAATGTCTGCTGAGAATGATATATACAATATATTATTGTTGCTGCCACTGAAAGAGGAGACAGAGGGGAATGTCGCATTGGATTTCCTTCACTGACTTTTCAAAGCCCTGAAGAGGAAGGGAATAGCCTCCGAAACGTCGTTTTTATCAATAAAAAGATAGTGTAAATTTTTTTTTAGACTGCCTCATCGATATCCCACTTAATTCACTTATCAGTCCGTCTCCAAAAATTACTCCAATCTTAATTCTCGTTAATATGTTAATTATTATTTGATATATTAATGAGAAAATTATAAATTTATGAGACTTTTTTAAAAGTAAACTGACCTATCTCTGTTTATCGTTGAGTTATGGGACATCCTGTATAGAGGTGTTAAGAGAGATTGAGAGATCTAGCCAGGCGCGGATCCAGACCTCTGATTTGGGGCGGGGGGGGGGGGGGTCGGCAGTCACTGAGTTTTACCCCCCCCTTAATGAAAAATGGACCCTATCTCAAACTAAATAAAAAGAGCATTATATTTTTAAATTCATTTCCTTTGTCAACATTTTTAATAGAGATGGGAAAAATCGTTCTTTTTAGGGAATAGTTCTTTTATAGTTCGTTCATTATATATGGAACTAGTTCAATTGAACTATATAGTTCAGGGGTGGCCGATGTATATAAGATCTGCTTTTTATCTCGGAAGTGTGTGGCGATCAAATTGTCCAAGCGGGGGGGGGGGTCAGAGTCGCAGAACTTTATTTTCAATTTTAAAATTTAATCTTATAAATTTTTTTTTTTAAATAAACATAACAAATCTTGAGAGACGCCCCCCCCCTGGATCAGCGCATGGATTAGCTACTATGTCAACTTTCAATGTTTATTATTGCAAACACAGCTTGCAAAATATTCATGAACAAATCAAGTAGATATTAATAGCTTGGAAATATATTTTCATCTTAAAATAAACAAATTGAAGTACCAACTGGCTGCTTTCTATTCTATGTAGAAGAGTGCAATGCAATGCATATAATTTAACCAATCAATTAATTATAATTTTATTTCTATTGCACGACATTATAAGTACCTGGAACACCGAGCTCGGTAATTTTTTTAAAAGCGATATATTAATTTTATTTTTAATTTTTAATTCCGCCCCTGTCTCGAATACGGCTCTTATCTATGGAGAGGAGCCTCAAAATATTCTCTTGCTACCCTGGATGCAATTCAGAAACCAGCCGTCAGGCTAATTGATGATTCTACCCTCACCGACTCCCTCGACTCGCTACCTCATCGAAGAAATGTCTCTGCCCTTTCCCTTTTCTATAGATACTATCACGGCAGGTGCTCTCATGAGATAAAATCAATAATTCCCCCCAAAGCATGCTTTGCACGTAGCACGCGTTTTGCCTACTCCCAACACTCTCTCGCGGTCAAATTGGAAAAGTGCCGGACCACTTCATTCGCCAATACGTATATCCCCATGACTTCAAGGAACTGGAACTCTCTTCCAGCGCTTATAATCTACAAACCTTCAAAACCGGAGTGCATAGACACCTACGTCTACACCCTCTCACTTAATCAACTTTCCCTTCTCTTCGGTAATGCAAGGGTCTTTCGAGATCCATAGGGGCTGCATCTTTACTGGTGCACCCCTTCTTGCATTCGATTGCATTAAAAAAGGTAAAAAGGTCGATTTTTAATCGAAGCCAAAATGAAATTTAATTTATATTTATCCCAACGTTTTTATCAGCTATGGTCATCATCAAGACGTGTATCACTGGCTACAAAGTTTTGATTGTAATTGCAATTAAAAATAATATTAAAATACAAAGATGGTCTTTCTTTGACCATTTTAAATCCTGAAGAAGGAGGGACGATCCTTCGAATTGTCGGATTTTTTAAGAGAATGAAATTGATATTCTAATAAATTATTCTATATAGAAAAATACCTTTAATTAATTAAATTGGTAAATTATAATATATATCAATATTTGTAATGATCTATTTGTGGAATTTAAGATAAAAAAACAATTAATTTTATTAAAATAAAATTGTAAAAAATGTAATTATAAATTTTTATTCAAACAGCCACCTGTAAATAATTATTTATTTAACAAAAACCCATCAAAAACAACTTAGCCGAATTTATCGCCCGGAGAATTTACCACTGCTCGAAGCCTTTAAAAAAACTTAATAAATTGGATTGTATCTAACTTTCTGAGATTTGGCTCGTGATCCCGGCTTCTTTCCTTCTACTCTGTTCTTTTCACGATGGAGGGGCCATCCCATACAGGCCTTTAGGGCAGAGGTTGGGGAACTTTTTTAGTTATTACCCCAAAATATTTTTCCATAGGTCGCTATTTCCCCTACATGAAAAGCAAAAAAAAGCATGGTAAATGTATTATATTAAACGAGCAATTCTTGTATATATATTTAGAATCGGTTTGTCGAAAAAGGGCTCTAACGATTTGGATGAAATTCACGGGTTAGGCGGGTTTTTGTGTTGACAATTCGATCTATCAAGGTCTCATCTTCGGATAAGTTGTTTTTGATGGGTTTTTTGTTAATTGAAATAATTATTCACAGGTGGTTGTTGGAATAAAATTTATAATTGCATTTCTTTCAATTTATTTTTAATAAAATTATTTGGTTTTTTATTTTAAATTGCACTAATAGATCATTACAAATGTTATTATATATTAGAATTTGCCAATTTGATTAAATAAAGGTATTTTTCTATAAAATAATTTAATAGAATATCAATTTTATTCTCTTAAAAATCCGATAATTCGAAGGATCATACCTCCTTCTTCAGGATTTAAAAGGGTCAAAATAAGGGAAGGGGTGTAAATTAGTCATGTCGGAAAATAAATATTTTAATCGTTCATATCTCGTCTTCGGAAAGTCGCAGAGCCTTGAAATTTGAAACTTAAGCTATTTAAAAGCAAAAAGTTACCGAGCAAAATTTTATTTTAAATAAAAATTTAACTGGCTCATCACAAACGGTTGCCTTCCAGTTGAAGGTCATAAATAAATAGATAAATACCCCGGGGATATTTATTATCAATCTAGACTAGCTAAAGCCTAAAATGACAGAGGACACCTGTCATCATTTCCCTATTAATAGTATAATCTTCTTAATAAGAATTTGAATACGTAAATCACTTAATTAAAAATGAAAGTGTATTACATAACGGTTTATTAGTATTTTTAAAAATTTAATTTTTTTGGCAACCAAATAAATTAACTTTTATTTCAATTTTATTACCGAGTAATAGCAAACCACTAAGGTTTCTCATTCGGTACGGCAGGAAATTTTATTCTATTAGATATCTCTTAATATCTAAGCGAATGTCTTATTTAAACTTCTAGTGAAACCTCTTATTATATCTAAACAAGTGTTTTTTTTATCATAAAACAACTTAGATTAATTCCAAATAGCGATATCTTAATAATTAAGATATTAAAAAAAATTAACAAAAAATTTGTTTATATTATTAATTGTTTTTTTTTTAATTTTAAAACCCACTATAAGATTATAAGAAATATTAATATATATTAAAATTAGATTACCTTGTATCTTAAATCAAATATAATAATTAATTCAACCAAATGAATAAATATTTATATAATTCATTTGATTGAATATAGATTCTACACCAAAAAAATTTACTCATCTAGTCAGAAATACAAATTATATATTATAAATAAAAAATATTCAAGTTTATATCATTTGTTGTCGTAATTATGTATTATTTCATTTAAATATCCAACTATTAAATTTAATTATTTCACTATTTTACCCAAATAACAATATTTTCATAATTTACTTATTGGTACTTGGTTCAAATAGCGGCATCTTAACTATTAAGATATCTAGAGTTTCTTCAAAAATATGAGAATACTTAAAATACGTATAACAGAGATCGATTTCGCCATAATTAACTTCACCATCTATTCATATCAAATATAATTTCTTAACTATAAATACTTATATTGTTTTTTCTACATCGCTTAATCTGACCCTGGGTGCGACCCTAATCGCAACAATAATTTAAAAAAAAAACGCCAGCAGACAAAAATTGTCAAATATTCAAAAAAATTGAACAAATTAGGTATATAAACCTTAGGAAAAAGTTTTTACTTTTTTCTTCAGTTTATTCAGATAATTTTCCAAATCTAATTTGATCATTAACTAATGAGTTCTCTCTTATCTCTCAGTCTGTGCTTCTGTTTTTTTTTAAACGTTTGCCTATTATCTTAGATTAGCAGCTCGAAAGGAGGAACTAAGTAGTAAAACTATTCATGTTAACCAATCTAATTAAATTGACATAATTATCACTCTCTGTCGAAAGAAGACACTTTTGACAGGTTACTTACATAAGACACGGATGAAATATAAAACAGTAATAGACCAATCAATATAATGATGAACAAAATTAAGAATAGAAAAAAACAAAGTTTAATTTGAAATAACATTTAAATTAGATAAACTTTTATAAGAATGCACGACGTTTCGAGGTATATCTGGAGTCGTTTATATGTGCAGGGGTCGACTTTGGTTTTCAAATTTTTTTTTTGATGTTAAAAGTGTAAATTCTAAAAACTCATAATATTTAAATTTAAATAAATGCATTTTTGAGCTTTCAAAAATAATATTTAAGAAAAAAAACCGACTTCAAAAAAATTAAATGCAACAAATAAAATACACTAAAAGGTATAAAATAATTATCTTATTTAGTTACAACTAAACTACGAAATATTAACATGAAATTACTTTTTGAAGTCGGTGCCAAACAAACTATACCTATAAGCGAGCGTACCCGTTAAACGTACTAAGATCCGTCGAGTACGATTAATAAAATGTATATGTTTGGCACCGACTTTAAAAAGTAATTTCATGTTAATATTTCGTCGTTTAGTTGTAACTAAATAAGATAATAATTATTTTATACCTTTTAGTGGATTTTATTTGTTGCATTTGATTTTTTTGAAGTCGGTTTTATTTTTTTCTTAAAAATTATTTTTATTTTTCGTTTTTTAGTGGTGTTATTAATAGTGATCATATTATCAGAACTTGACCAAATTAATATGGCACCATACCTAAAATACCCACTTTCTAATAAAAATAAATTGCAACGAATCGTTGCTAAACTTTATCCAATGTACTATCTGATTCTATGGTAAAGTACTTTAAAATATAATTTTACAAAAAACTTTATATGACCTTTTTTATGGTCCTCAAGGTAATTAATCATAATTTTAAATTTCATTATAATTAGTTTAGTCATTTTCAAAATATTTAGAAAAAACTAAAAAAGTACTGAAATAAAGTACTAATTTTTGTGGGCCGATATGTACCTAAAACTAATCAGCGCTTCATTTTTTTAAAGTAATTGTAGGTTTTCAATTTCATTTCAATTGGTTGTACGGCGTGGAAAAAATCATGGCCGAAAAAAACGATAACATACATCCATACATCCGCACGCACTTCCTGAAAAAATCGCACTTTTTGGACTCTGGACGAGACCCCATGTAATTTTTGGCAAAACCGTCACGTGCTAAAATTCAACCTAAATGAATACTACAATTTCTGACTTTAATTGAGACCATGGGTTCCGTAGTCTTTACCTGACGACCCTTTGAAGTCGCGCTTTCCACGAGACCGATTACAATACTTTACCCATGCTTCGCATTGGATAAAGTAAAAAGAATCATCGAAATCGGTTCATAAACAAAGAAGTTAGGCCTGAACAAACCTAACAAAAATGGTCTAATACAAAAATGGGACAAATCGGAAGGAAGACTGAACCCAATGCAAATTTTTTTTTTTTCAAAATCTGTTCACAATTGGCGGAGATATGAGGTAACATAGACACAAAAAAAAAAAAAAAAAAATCATTCGAATAGAGAACCTCCTCCTTTTTTGAAGTCGGTTAAAAATTGAAAACCACAGTTAGCCCCATCAGTCTATCTTAAGACTTAAATCTGCAATTGAAAACGACTCCAGGAATACGTCCGGGGGGGGGGGGGGTACGGTCCGTACCGGGGGCACATATTTTGGGGCGTTATTTTTTATATTTAGTTATAGTTGTAAAAAACAACTTGTTCACTTCATAAGTTTACTATTCGATTTCCACGAATTATGAATTACTATATGATTTCGAATATTTTTCCTCGTCGTCAAGTCAATCTATGGTAGAAAATATTATTTCTAAAAATTTTGCTCGGACTATTTTCCTGGTCTTCAAGGTTCGTTTGCAATTCAAAACTTAGACGCCGATTTCAGTGAAGGAGTAAAACGTCCTAGTAATACAATCAAAGCCAAAAGTGAAACAAGAAAGCTTAATCACGAGGGTTTTTTTTCTTCAAATTTTTCCTAATGGTGAAAAACTGTTAGTATCGTGGATGGTGTATTCAACATCGAAGAAAAGTATTTATTGTTTTTGCTGCAAACTGTTTGATGATCTTTGTCAATCAAGTTTTAACAGGGAAAATGGTTTTAACAAATGATGGAAACTTAATTCTTTAAAAAAGTATGTTGTATTTTTATAAAAGTTGCATTTATAAGTATATCAACATATGGGGCGGGCATCCTTTATTACTGCCTAATTTAAATATGGCATCCAATGGTAAAAAGTCCCCACCTATAGTTTTTCTCAATTACAATTATTTATTGATGTTTATTAATTTATAAAAACCACCATTTGATTAACTTAGAAAGGGGAGTAAATTGGAGACCGTCCCCGGTCGGCAAACATTCTAGGTAGGCCACTCTACGTCATGCATTC
Source organism: Forficula auricularia (assembly GCA_024734495.1). Classification (NCBI taxonomy): domain Eukaryota; kingdom Metazoa; phylum Arthropoda; class Insecta; order Dermaptera; family Forficulidae; genus Forficula; species Forficula auricularia. The sequence goes on from JALMQS010000091.1 coordinate 339,070, forward strand.
TGATAATCTCATTAAAATAATTGAAGTGGCTTCAGCCGAAATATCTTTACTGATAAACAACAACTCAACCACCGAAATATCAAATCTTCAACATGAAATATTCCATTAATAAGTTATTTTTTATAAGGGTTCAAATCTTAGACTATGAAATATATAGACACGCCCTGGTGTCGATTTGGTGAGGCCAACATCAACTAGAGAATGTGACGTCATCTGTAGGTAGGAACACCCAGAAATAGCATGGCCACTATAGGAATTATTATACATTGAGATAAATTTATCGTAGTTTTGATTATTTATTTTGGATTCCAATAATCGCAAACTAATATTATATTTATTTATTTATTTATTCATTCATAATTCTTACAATTTAACTTTACACAATGCTCTGAGGAAGTTTGCCTCATATGAGCAGTAAAAAATAATAATTAACATAAAACAAAGAGGAGAAAAATAAAAACAAGTGTGTGCGAAAAAGAAAGAAAGCTCCAGCGAAAGGAAGGTGAGAGAGCCAGCAGGAGGGAAAAGATACACCATAAAAGAGAGACGCCAAAAAAGAGACGCTCATTCCCGAGACCCGCCCCCGCGAATACATGCCATATTAATATTACCAAAATATTTATGCGAGAACGTGACGTCATCTGTAGGCGATGTTGGCCTCACTTCACTCTGTGTGGAGAGTAGCAGAGGGCGTGTCTATATATTTCATGGTCCAAGGTTCAAATAAAGAGTCATGTAGCTTTTGATATTTGTTTTATCTAAAAATTCCCTCTAATAAGATTGGAGTAATTTATGAAGACGGACTGATAAGTGTATTAAGTGGATATCGATGAGGCAGTCCAAAGAAGAAGATAATTTACACAATCTTTTTATTCATAAAACCGACATTTCGGAGGCTATCCTCCTTTCAGGGTTTGAAAATCAGTGAAGGAAATCCAATGCGACATTCCTCTCTGTCTCTTCTTTCAGTAGCAGTAACAATAATATCAGCAGAATTATAATGAAGTAATTCTGCTGAGATTGAAATACAAGATATTATTGTTACTGCTACTGAAAGAGGAGACTGAGGGGAATGTCGCATTGGATTTCCTTCACTGACTTTTCAAAACCCTGAAGAAGGAGGGAATAGCCTCCGAAATGTCGGTTTTATGAATAAAAAGATTGTGTAAATTATCTTCTTCTTTTTTTTGGACTGCCTCATCGATATCAACTTAATTCCCTCTAATGTTTCGGCTATTGGTTATTAAGACCGCAAGAATTTGGAAGATAAAAACGTTTGTTTTTTTTTAATTCAAATTTTAAATAGGTAAAACAAAGAAATAACTTTAAAAACATGGTTTCATTTAAATAATATATATTACTAGTTGACGACCGGGCCTTCGATTCGGCGTCACCTAGCCCCTGGCGGGGAGCGTCTCGTTCATACCAATTTAATAATTGAAATTTAAAATCTTACTGTAAGTATCGAAAGAATGTGCTGAATGAAATTGATTCAAAAATAAGGAAGAATAAGGAAAGATTTATTTAACACATTGCCTAAGCACGATCACTATCTGACCAATCAGAATCGTTCTAATAATTTAACGCTTTGGCATTGGCTATGCACTGGCCAATCAGATCGTTTCCACATACATATCCACATACTTTTCTATTTTATATATATAGATAGATAGATAGATAGATAGATAAGAGAGAGTTTCCTATATCGTACCATCGCCTAAATCGTACCACTTCAATATTTCTTAAAATACTGTAAACTACTGCAATATACCGGGTAAACCTCGAACTAAACTTCATTCCAGCCATCCTAGTGAAAAATAAGTGCTCTGACGCTCTAAGTTTCATTGTAGTGTTGATTTGTTTAAAATTCAGTCCTTTGATGTAGATTTTTGTGTTGTGCTATAAGGAGATACTGAACAAGAATTAAAACTTTTATAAATTTATAAATTATGTAATTTGTCAAACTAAAAAAAATAAAGTTACATGTAATATTTGAGCCGTTTATTTTGAAAGTGGCCTAATTCCAATTTTGAAAAAAATGAGTTAATGGCAGATTTAGCTAGTCATAGATATCTTCTTTTCAAATTTATTAAATCATAGCCAAAGGAGTACCTACAATATCATCATGAATTCGTCAAAATAAATACATCAAAATATATATAAATATATGTATTTATAAAAATATAAATACAAATATCTCAAAATAACAAATAATGAACTTAGGCCATTTTCAAAATAAACGGCTCATTTATTCCTTGATATTTTGACAAAATATAATAAAATTATTGTGAATAAAATATAAAACGTGGTACAATATAGGCAACTCTCCCTTAGGTATATCCCTAATATATTATTTTTATTGGTTGATCAAGAAAGCACTGATGCAATTATTAATTTTGTCAAAAATTGAAACTCCAATTATTAAGAATTTAAATTTTAAATTATAAAACAAACAAAAAAAACATTAATAAACTGTTTTATTTTGAAAACTAAAAATATAATTATTGATGTGAAACATCTTTAGCGACGTATCAGTTTGAATTTTTTGTTACAATAAAGGGGAAATGACCTAATAGAAAGGAAATAAAAGACAACATTGATTTAAAAAAAATAATAATTTAAATTTTTCTAATTTTAATCAATTTTATTTGTCGTAAACAATTAGTGGGTTTTAAAATTAAAGTTTCACCTCCCCCGAAAGTTTATGTGGAAGAGGCTCATGCATTTTTTAAATATTATTTGCGATTTGAAACAATTTTTTTACTTTACCATACAGTGTATGGTCAAGTATTGTAATCGTGAATTAAAAAAGTGTTTTTTTTTCTTCTTTTTTTAGAAATATCTGAAAAACGGTTGAAACTAATTTGATTTAAAAAATTGAGCGAAACCATGGCATTTCGCTCTATAAAAAAGCCCTAATAAGTGAACATCAAAAAAATTATATTTTTCGAGATAATAATTGTTTTGTCAAAATGTCTGTTAGTTAGTCTGTGCGTTACCAAATTTTTCTGGACGAACTTACTCAATAACTAGTGTGAATATCGAAACCAAATTTCGCACGTAGTTTTGGTCCAATGGGATTAAGAGCTGATTAGATTTTGGTGCATATTCACACAAAATTAAGGGGGGTAGAGGGGGGGGGGGGTTAAAAATTAAAAATTTAGGCCGTTTGAGCAAACTCAACCAAATATTGTATAAATAATCAGTGGACCCCTAGACGTCTAAAAATGCAAAAACTAAGCCCCCGAAATGGGGGGGAGGGTCAAAAAATGAAAATTTTTGCCATTTACCAAACTCAACCAAATTTTGTATACATAATCAGTTCCAGGAGTCTAAAAATGCAAAAACTAACCCCCGCCCTACATGATTATAAATAATTTTATTAAATATTAAATATAAGTGAGGGCCCAGGTTGTATGGTAAAGTCAAGTGGATGGCCACATCAGAACACGTCAGCTTATTTTTTCACATGAATGATCCAATGAAGCCAAACTATTAAGAATTTGTTTGTTGTTTATAGTGAATTAATCCGGATTGAAATAATCCAATAGTTTATAGTGTGTTAGATTTAATGTGCGCCCTCCAAGTCTCTCTCTACGAGAGAGGAGGATGATTTCTGGAAATCGATTTCCAGAGGTTAGTTAGGTGTAGTGGCGCATGCCTGGGTGTCCTCTACTCTGCTCTGCTCTTTTGAACCGGGTCGATAGCCAGCCAGCCAGCCAGCGCCCAAACTGGGGGGCCGTCTGACGTCACCGGCCAAAATACTGCAGTAACACCCTTCTATACAAAAATAAATCCAAATGGATGGGAATCAAATTGGAAAACAACATGTTCTGGAAAAATTAAAATCAATCTATTTTCTTTTTGATAGAATAAAACGAGAGAGCTTATTAATACATCTAGCGATCCATTTTCATTTGAATAAGCATAATTTGCAAATACAGGGTGGGGCATAAAGATCTACCACATTTTGAAGAGGTATAAAAAATGAAAAAATTTAACTAGAAAAAAACTGAATTTATTTTTGAAAAGAATATAAAATATTTTTTTTTTTTTTTAATATGTTTTCAACATTAGGTATATCAGACGAAAAAAAGGTGTAGGGGGGTCAAAAATGAAAATTCTAGCTCTTTCAACCAAACTCAAACAAATTTTGTATACATATTCTGTGGACAACCAGAAGGCTTGAAATTCAAAAACTAACACTCCGAAATGGAGGAGGGGTCAAGTCCTTTTGACCAAATTATATATACAACATTTGGTTAGTTTTTGCATTTCAATCCTTCTGGGGGTCCACAGAATATGTATACAAAATTTAAAATTTAGGGAACGCGGTGTTGGTTTATAGTGAAACATTGTTAAAATTAAATTAGGTTGGAGTTGGTGGTGTTTCACAAGGAGAAAAATTAAAATACAAAGTTTTTTAGTTTACTTTGACGTCAATGTTCTCCTGAAGATGAGTTAAGAGCTCGAAATATATAGAGTAAACTAAAAAAATCTTTGTATTTTAATTTTTCTCCTTGTGAAACACCACCAACTCCAACCTAATTTAATTTTATACAAAATTTGGTTGAGTTTGGTAACAAGGGCTAGAATTTTCATTTTTGACCCTCCCCTCTATTTTGGGTGGTTAGTTTTTGCATTTATAGCCTTTTTGGGGCCCACAGAATATGTATACAAAATTTGGTTGAGTTTGGTCGAAAGGCCTAGAATTTTAATTTTTGACAAATTTTTGAAAAATTTATTTTATGTTTAAAATTTGAATTTTTATTTAAATAAAACATGTTTTATGTTCTTTTCATAAATATGTTCAGTTTTTTTTTCTAGTTAAATTTTTTCATTTTTTTTATACCTCTTCAAAATATAGTAGATCTTTATGTCCCCACCCTGTATATTCGAAGTATTTTCCTTTAGGGAGACTGTCTAGTAGAATTTCAATGGTTATCATTACAACGGCTTAAAATCTCTGTATAAAATCATTCAAATAAATACTTTCCACATTTTGGAATCAGAAGTTCTAAAGCTATCTAAAGAAGCAAAAATCTAATCAATTTGAATTTCTTCCAAAATAAATCATTCGTTTAAAATTCCAATAAGATTTTTGATTTATGATAATATAAATATATATTATCTAAATTTCAAGTTGTTATCTAATTTAATTTATGAGCTACAATAGATAGAGTACTTTGATGACACATTTTTGATATAGTTTCTTTTGAGTATGTATATGTGATTTCGTAATATTTATTTTTTTAAAGTAGTTTCAAGTGTTATTAGATGCAAACGCAGACAGAATTAAATATCTGAGCATCAATCTGAGTAAGCACCAATGAATGCATTTACGTAACATAAAGAGCCTAAAATTTAGGCAACCAGTTGTTAAGGCAAGCATGGCAGGCGATTTCGAAATCTCTTCTAAATGATATAGAAATAAACGAGGAGTGATCCGCGATTGGAAGTAGGTGTGCACCTCTTTGGAAGTAGTTGGAAATATTTGGAAGTACTTGGAAATATTTGAAAGTACTTGGAAATATTTGAAAGTAGTTGGGAATATTTGAAAGTACCTGGAAATATTTGGAAGTACTTGAAAATATTTGAAAGTACTTGGAAATTTTCGAAGTACCTGGAAATATTTTGAAGTACTTGGAAATATTTGAAAGTAGTTGGGAATATTTGAAAGTACCTGGAAATATTTGGAAGTACTTGGAAATATTTGAAAGTAGTTGGAAATATTCGGAAGTACCTGGAAATATTTTGAAGTACTTGGAAATATTTGAAAGTAGTTGGGAATATTTGAAGTACTTGGAAATATTTGAAAGTACTTGGAAAAGTAGTTGGGAATATTTGAAAGTACCTGGAAATATTTGGAAGTACTTGGAAATATTTGAAAGTAGTTGGAAATATTCGAAGTACCTGGAAATATTTTGAAGTACTTGGAAATATTTGAAAGTAGTTGGGAATATTTGAAAGTACTTGGAAATATTTGAAAGTAGTTGGGAATATTTGAAAGTACCTGGAAATATTTGGAAGTACTTGGAAATATTTGAAAGTACTTGGAAAAGTAGTTGGGAATATTTGAAAGTACTTGAAATATTTGAAGTATTGGAAATATTTTGAATACTTGAAAATATTTGAAAGTAGTTGGAATATTTGAAAGTACTTGAAATATTTTGAAGTACTTGGAAATATTTGAAAGTAGTTGGGAATATTTGAAAGTACCTGGAAATATTTGGAAGTACTTGGAAATATTTGAAAGTACTTGGAAATATGAAGTACCTGGAAATAGTTTGAAGTACTGAAATATTTGAAGGTACCTGGAAACATTTGAAAGTACCTGGAAATATTTGGAAGTACAAGTGGAAGTAGGTGTAGAGCATATTAGGTCGCGGTTCACCCCTCGGAAATAAACGATATTTCTATAATAATTTCTTAGAACTTTTTCTCCCCTCTGATCATCCTCCACTCGATCAACCCTATTCTCTTCCCTTACCCCTGAAAAAAGAGGGTCGATCCTTCGAAACGACGGTTTTTTTAAGAATATGCAAATGACGTTCTAATAAATTCTTTTATTCTGAATTTATAGTTTTCATTATTTTTGAGAAGCCCCTTCATCAATTCAACTTCATTTAATTCTATCAATACTACCACTTCATCTTCAATAGAAAATAGCACTAATTAATTATGTTTTTAAAATTAATTAACAATTTATTGAACCAGTCATCTAATTAATTGAATTTCATAATTTTAATAAAATCTAATATTTGCAATTAACTACTAGCGGGATTTAAAATAAATAAAAAACAAAACAATTAATTAAAAAACGAAATTTGAAAAAAGTAATTAGTGTCTCCTGGTGGAATTATAGATTTTTCATTATTTATAACGAGACTATAGTTTCGAGGTTTTCCCTCTTCATCAATCTATTACGAATTTATTCAGGATTAATGTAATAGCCACATAATATATTAATAATTAATACATAATTCCTGTAGAATAAATGTAATAGATTGATGAAGAGGGAAAAGCTCTCGAAACTATAGTCTCGTTATAAATAAATTAAAAATTTATGATTCCACCAGAAGACACTTTTAGTGTCCCTTCAATTTATAAAAAAAAGTCTTCTACTCTCGGCAAATACTTTCAATTTAAAGTAATTAGTTATTATATTCATTTTTATTGACACACCCACCCGTGAATAATTGCTTTAATTAATAAAAAAACAATCAAATTAAAGTTATTTGAAGATGAGACCCTGATTACCCCAAAAACCCATTAAGCGGTGATTTTTATCGAAATTTTTCGAGCAGGTTTCGAGAAATCGATTCTATAATCGCTCATTTAATAGAAAAAAGACAAGATGCGAAGCCCGTCTTTGGCGGGCATCTTACTGTTTGAACTCCTTAATGGGATTTAATATCATAATTTAAATTTCCTAATTTTATTTGTCATGAACAATTTATTAGTGGGTTTTAAAATAATCATTTAAATTTTCTAATTTTAATAAATTTTATTTATCACGAACTATTAGTGGGTTTTGATTTAATCATTTAAATTTCGTAATTAATAATAAGTTTGTTTTGTTATGGACTATTAGTAGGTTTTAAAATAATCAATTAAATTTCCTAATTATAAAAAGTTTGATTTGTCATGAACTATTAGTGGGTTTTAAAATAATGATGTAAATTTCCTAATTTTAATAAATTTTATTTGTCATGGACTATTAGTGGTTTTAAAAAATAATAATTTAAATTTCCAAATTATAATAAGTTTGTTTTGTTATGGACTATTAGTAGGTTTTAAAATAATCATTTAAATTTCCTAATTATAATAAGTTTGATTTGTTATGGACTATTAGTAGGTTTTAAAATAATCAATTAAATTTCCTAATTTTAATAAATTTTATTTGTCATGAACTATTAGTGGGTTTTGAAATAATCATTTAAATTTCCTAATTATAATAAGTTTGATTTGTTATGGACTATTAGTAGGTTTTAAAATAATCAATTAAATTTCCTAATTTTTAATAAATTTTATTTGTCATGAACTATTAGTGGGTTTTGAAATAATCATTTAAATTTCCTTATTTTAATAAGTTTTATTTGTTATGAACTATATATATTAGTGGGTTTTAAAATTAAAAAAAATCCTGTCAACGTCTTCGCGCAAGCCGTATATAATAATTTAATATAAAAAGATAAAATAACTCTGAATTTTCGATCTGCTTATTCTGCGATCTTTCTCAAGTATGAGCGAGCACTCAATCCAATTTTAGATTAGCTCTATTTGAATTGGAAATGAATAGAAAATACACATATAATAAAATATAACGTTTAAATGTTTGTTGTTTCTAAATGAAGCGGATATTTCTAATAAATATATGTTGTCATTTTTGCATGTGGTCTAGTCTAGACACTTATTAATAACTGTTTCATTATAAGCCGAATACAAATTAAATATATAATGAATAAATAAATGTTTGAAAGGCACACAAATTAGCAATGACCTCCTCCCAATTAAAATGGAGACCTATTTTCACAAACATAAGGGGTTAATGAATGTTAACTAGTCAAGGAAATTAGTTAGTTAATTTCCCTTTGCAATTGAAAATAAAAACATCACAAACCGTTCGTTCATTGAATTCAAAGAAATCTCTTAACATATCATCTACTACTGCTGAGTGGATTTTATTTTTTATTCCTCAATTATATTATATAATATTAATTTGAAATAAGAAATAAAATCACTTAAAAGAGTTCTCTATAGAAATAATTTTTAAATAAATAAATATATTGATCAACATGAACAATGTTCTGTACAAACTGATGGGCTCGGCACATTGGTGGGGGAGTACCTTTTGACATCTGTAATTAATAATAACTCACTGACTTGCCTATTGCGTGATCCCACAGTTTCCACTGAGGAAGAGATGCCGAAAGCGCTCTCGAAATATTTGGATTAACCATTCGAATAATAAAATAAATTACTGGAAAGAAGCAATTCAATTTATTTATCCTTTAACAATAAAAAATTGATTAAGTAAATTTGAAAAATCACAAAAATGATGCCGTATTCGATGAAATTTGCAAAAAAAAGCTAAGATTAAAATAAAATTTCAAAAAATAAAGGGTACTTTTTAATCTATGTGTATTTTTGTTGTTTGTTTTTAGGGAAAATTCTTCTCTTCTATGTCCTGTTCTACACGGCTTTGTCGGGTTTCTTCGCCGCTTTGTTAACCATTTTCTACCAGACGTTGGATTTGAAAATTCCCAAATGGCAATTGGACAGCTCGCTCATCGGGGATAATCCAGGTAAGCATTTGATATTAAATAAATAAATCTTTATTACTCGATCTGTTTAGAGGCACAACTCCTCGGTAGATAAGCCAACCTAACATCAATACAATTTAACTACAGAAATTAATAAACATCAATACAAATCAATTACAAGAAAAAAAAATAGAAATGTATGCTCATTAACAAATAATATGAACATAGATTTCCATCAAAAGACAAAATAAATAGTAAATAAATAAATAAATTTGCCATCCATCTGGATTTTTTATTTTTTTATTTTTTTGATAATAAAATAATAATAGCCATACGAGCCCCCGTCCCATCTCAATTGGCCCACCAATATTTTTCTTTTTAAATAAAATTATGCTAATTCACGGTAAATTTAATTTAAATATTTATTTTTATTTTCATTTGGAACAACATTTTAAACAATTTAAAACATTTTATTGTAACATTTAACTTAAAATTATTTTTTAATTGTTAAAACATATTTTTATATAAAAAATAGTTCTTTGCTTTTCACGATTTTTTTTTAAGAATCTTTGAATATGTGAAATAATCAAGTAGGCTTTGCCTTTTTCCAACAAAAGAAAGTTTGTTTTGTTTATTATTAGTAAAAATGACTCGTGGAAAGGTTGTTGATGAAAAAATTCGCTCAATTATTATCAATTTATTTAAAAAGGGAAAATCAAACGCGGAAATTGACGATCTAGTTAATTTATCAAAGTTTACTGTCAGAAATATTATTCGAGTTTATAAAACAACTGGTACAATAGCTACAAAACCTCGGTATGCGTCGAAATTCAAAATATCAGATGCTGATAGACGGGCATTGAAGAAGATTATTAGAAAAAACAGGCGTTCGAACTATGGTGAATTATCTGTTCTTTGGAGCGATTCTGTGGGACGAAGTGTTTCAAGATCCACGTGCCATAGAGAAGCCCTTAAGTTAGGTTTTAAAACTTACAAGGTAATTTTATTGCAACTTATTCCAAATTTTTTTTGTAATTTTACTAATTTTTTTAGGCGAAAGAAAAGCCACTCTTGACATTAAAACAAAAGAAAAACCGGCTTAAATGGGCTAAAAGTCACATTAATTGGACGAGTGATGAATGGAATAGTGTCCATTGGAGTGATGAGTCTCGTTTTGAAGTTTGTGTTGGGGACAATCGAAGCAGAGTTATTCGTCAGAAAAATGAAGCTTTCAATTCAGATTGTTTAAAAAAAGAAAGTAAAATTTCCTGCTTCAGTTATGGTATGGGGTTCAATGTCTGCTAGAGGTGTTGGAAAACTTCACTTCATTGATGGAATTGTAAACACCAATAAATATTTAGAGATTTTGAAAAAATCGTTACTTCCAACAATGACAGATGCATTGCAGAATAATAATAATTTTGTGTTCCAACAAGACCGGGCGGCCTGCCATAGATCAAGAAAATCTTTAAAATGGCTTTCTGATCATAATGTTCCACTTTTGGAGTGGGTGGCAAACAGTCCCGACTTGTCACCAATAGAAACTCTTTGGCACACAATGAAAAAGCTATTACGCGATACAACCAGCTAGAAACGTAGTCGAATTAAAACACAAACTTCAAAATATTTGGGATACTTTCACTCAAGATGAGTGTCAAAACTTAATAACTACGTTGCCCAAAAGAATTCAAGCCGCAATTAAAAATAAAGGCGACATCACACAGTGAGTAAGGTTTTTGGAATTTGTATGTTTTCCTTGTTTTTAACAATTAAAAAATAATTTTAAATTAAATGTTACAGTAAAATGTTTTAAATTGTTTAAAATGTTGTTCCAAATGATAATAAAAATAAATATTTAAATTGAATTTACCGTAAATTATCATAATTTTATTTAAAAATAGAAAAAATATTGGTGGGCCAATTGAGATGGAACGGGGCTCGTATATGGTGGCATTAAGACATTAAATATATTTTGATTCCGATTTTTTTTGAGCCTCGTCTTCTAATTTTGTTCATTACTTATGTTGTAAATTGATAGTAAAAAAAAAAATCAAGTATAAATATTAATATATAAAGCTCGGTCGAAAAGGTTAAAAACATGAATCAATAAAAAATCTTCAAAATTCTTGAGCGTTCTTTAAAAATTCATATTTTAAGTTGAAATTTTCATGTGGATATTTAATTTGTTTTTTTACATATAGAACCAATTACTGTATAGAAAATAAAAAAATTTGAAAAAAAAAATAGATTTTGTTACATTTTTTGAGATTTTTAAAATTCTCGAGTTAAAATTTGGAGACGGTTCTTAAAATATTGAATACTCATGCGTGACTCAAAAAAGAAAAATATTCGGTAAAAAGAGTCACATTCTCTGATAGCACACTCGCTCTGGAAGATGTCTAATAAACACCTAGATATCTTATAGACATCTTAAAAACATCTTAGACGCAACAAGACCTGAATAAGACATCTGGATAGAGCAGAGCGTGTTATCAGGGTTATTATGTACTTATTTTAAAATTTATAGCGAATTAAAAATCTACTCTTATTAAACGAGCAAAAATTGTATATTTATTTATATATATATATTTGTATCTTGGTTCTATTTTGAAAACGACTCTACCAATTTTGATGAAATTCACGGGTTAGGGGGTTTTTGGGTTGACAATCCGATCTGTCACGGTCTCATCTTCGACAAAATTGTTTTTGATGGTTTTTTTACGTAATCAAATTAATTCTTCTCAGGTACACAAATGACAATCTTATCTTAGGGATTTAAAAGGGTTTTCTTTTACTTTTGTACCCAGATAGACAATGGGTTGATAATTGTTCTCAAAGGCCTTGAAGAAGTATTGTGATTGTGGATTTTAACATATTTTGTTCTCCATAAACGTTAGAAATATTAATAAACGTTTTATAATTGTTTTTATAAAGAACTTTATTTATTTAATAGATTAAAAAATAATCAAGAATTTATTTTAAAATATATTTCTCATAAGCACTTCTCAATTTTCTGAAAAAACAACACATTTTGATAGGTTTTATTTATTAACAATTGGATGAATAAAAATGAATCATATGGTTGAATCAAAACAGGTGCAGGAGGTGGGAGTGCAGTGGTGGGGGACCGGGGGTGGGGTCGAGTGGGGTGGAGGTGGGGGGGGGATACAGTGGGCGAATATTATATATTTTTGTATTTTTTTTTAATTTGAAAACGACTCTCAAATAAAAATCGACCTTTTTATCAGAATTTTAAATTAAAAATAATATTAAAATAAACATTTTAACTGAAGGAAGAAGTTACCGAGCATCGCTCGGTGCCTCAAATTACTTAATATTAAAACATGTACTTACTTTGTTTCAGGTTTAGGATTTCGGCCCATGCCCTCTGAGGATAACGTCGAAAGTACACTCATCTGGTATAGAGGCAGCGATGATAATAATCATAAATACTGGACTGAAGAACTGGACAAATTTCTTGAACGTAAGCATCTGAAAAAAAAGAATGATTTTAAAAAATTGATCTAAAATTTGAAAATTAAATAATTATTGATTAAGGGTGTCCAATTGACCCGACATAAAATCATAAACATTGAGATTCTTATGTACTTACTGGAAAACGTATCTGAGATAAAAGAGCTAACTTTTCTAAATTAAATTTAACCTACCCGAATATACATATATTAGCTAGACTTATAGAAGAAGCTGATTTTTAATAATGAATTTGAAACTATAGAAATCAAGATTTACAGAAAGATAATAATTATATTAGAAGAAATTATCTCTTGGGTGAGAGAGACGGAATGGTAGAAATTTTAATTGAGAATTGATAGAAAGGCAGTCCAAGGACAATGAAAAAATAATAGATTTATTGGACAGTCATTTTTTGTCCTACTCATAAACAGACGTTTCGGAGGATTCTTCAGGATTCTTGTATGTTTCCCTCAGTGACCCCTTTTAAACTCTGAAGAAGGAGGGAAAATCCTCCGAAACCACGGTTTATGAGTAGGGAGGGAAATGACTGTCCAATAAATATATTTTATTTGAGATAATTTTTTTCATTATCCTTGGACTCCCTTTGCATCAATTGTCAATTGATAATAATTAAACAATAGTAGGTACTTTATTCCATTACTTTCTTAGTTTTTTCTAAATATCTTGAAAATGACTTAACCAATTTTGATGAAATTTAATATTCTAATTAAATACCTTTGGGGCCAGGAAAAAGGTTAAAGTTTTTAGTAAATTTATATTTTAAAGTACTTTACTCTAGAGTAGGATAGTACTTTTTTAAATTCTTTAAAATTTATTCATTTGATCGTTTTAATATAGCTCATTTAACCTTGCTTATGTAAGAATGGATAGGCTTCTCTCTGTACAATGCTAAAAATTTGAGACGAAATTTTATAAGTAACCATAGCAACTGCGTTGTTTTCTTATCCGTTACCTTTGCTTAAGACATAGAGGAATCAACATAAAATCAAAAATAGGGATTATTGATTCTCATCTATTAATTGAGGAATAACCATTCATGATTGAATTTTTGACGTTTCGGTTATTATTGGTAACCATTCCTGAAGAGTAAGTCAATATATGGACTGCAAATAGCCAGTGATATCTGATTAATAATAATGGAATAAACATAATAATATTTCAAATGACTTTGGATAAAGTTTAGCAACGATCCGTAGCAATTTATTTTTTTCGTTATTATAGGTTCATTTTTCTTATTTTTTTAGTTTGAAAATTTTATAATTTTAATTTTTTACCCCCCCCCCTTAATTTTGGGTCGATATGCACCATATAATAAAGTTTAACAACGATCCGTTGAAGTTTATTTATTATTTAAAAATCTATCTTCATAACATAATTTTATTTTTATTTTATTTTATTTTATATCAGTAGACGGACAAAAGTGTCTTTATACATAACAATACAAGTACAAAATAAATTTACAAAAATATAAGCTGATACGTTAATCATAATATAAACATACAAGAAATACAAAAATATAAGGTGATACATTAGTCTTAATACAAACATACACAAATTTCGAAAATAAAAGGTGACACCCCAATCACAATACAAACACACACATGATCCAGAAAGAGAGTGCAAAAAAACAGAATAACAACAATCACAAGTACAAAACGGAAATTGAACATTGACAGACCGCAAGCAAGATATCGCCAATCACAGGCAATTCGATTACTCAAAACAGATAGTATGGAAATATTTATGTAATTTAATAGATAGATTATGTATTTTAATAGTTATATGTGTCACAAAAATAGTAAAAAATCCATTACTTAATCAATAGAACAATTGGTTAATTTTAAACTAGACTAATTCCATCATAAAGTATTAATGTCATAGTACGAGACAATACAAAAATTCAAAATGATGTTTATACAATTTCTTTTATAGAAAAAACTTATTTTTCAATTTAAAATGACTAATACATTTTTATAAATTGTATGTATTGCGTGACAATAAAATAAGCTATAAATTATTTATACGATAAAGGATAAACTAAAGCGGCGATAAACTTCTAGCGATTAATTGTTGGTGATAACTTTCCTAGACATGAAAATTATTTTCCGTTGTATTTTGTAAATAACAAATTGATAAATAAAACCAGCCACCCTGAAGATATATTTCTAAATGGTAGGCAGGGAGATAAGGAGTGAGCATATGGCTAGAAAAGTGTCGCCTGCCTACGTCATCGCTGACTCACAATCCGCCATCTTGAGGCGATCAACAAATTGAGATTTCCATATGGTCCTATACTAAAATATATATATAATTTTACCTTCGATTTTCAAAATTATAAGGTCTCCTAAATAAAAGAAAAACTAATAAAAGAACTATCTTAAATTATAGTTTTTTGATTTTTACAGATATCTAGAGTAAATTGAAATTAAAATGAGCAAATAGAAATTTTTTTATTTGATGAAAAAATATTCTTAAAAATTCAAAACATTCTTAATTAAAGCGGTATAAATTATTGTACTAACAAAAATAGAAATAAAAACTCCTCGAATAAAGTACGTATTTATATATATATTAGACTGGTCGTTAAAAATTTAATTTTTTCCGATGCCCCCTAAAATGCTTCCTTTTGATGAGAACACGCGAGGTATTTTTTTCTTTTTTATTAAACACAAAACGTTTCGCAAGACGATCTAAGTGCATTTTTTGGTAAAATCATGTTTTTTTTTTTTGGAAATTTTTTATCACAAATAGTATTTTTCCTGAAATATAATATAATAATATAGTCAATGATTTGTATAGTACAACTAAGAGAAATTTTCGCTATACGCGACATATTTTTTATAGAAGCCTATAGACGTATGAAAGGATCGGTAATTTAATAAATATAGATAATGATTATACATTAACCTGCTAAGTTACTGGGAAATTGTTGGGAAAATAATGATAATAATAATGTAACATTGTTAATATTATCCAAATTATCAAAAAATTATTATTATTGGTTATAAAATAAAAATATTCCAAAAAAAAAACAAAAAACATGATTTTACCAAAAAATAAACTTAGTTTATGAAATTTTCCTTCTTTATAAAAGCTTGAAAAAAATTCACTTTAAAAATATTAGTTCAATGCACATGTTTTAATTGAAAAAGTTTTTGTTTTGCAGAGAGTAGCAGAGTTGTTGATTCACAAAGAAAAAGTTAGACTTGATGCAAATAAACATACACACATGTATATCGAGATGATATATATATATATATATATACAGATATATCATCTCGATATACATGTGTGTATGTTTATTTGCATCAAGCAGAGGACAACCTCTTTGTTTCTCTTTGTGCACATGTTTTACTAGAAATAAATAATTTGTTTAGAAAATACCTGTTTAAAAGTAAAAATAAAAAAGTCTGTTAACCTCAAAACACATGTCAAAACAACTTTAGAATACTCACTTATTAAGTTAAAAAATATAAAATTATTTCACATTAAAATGAGATGAATATACACAAAATAGTCCTAGGAACATATACTGTATTTTATATTAAAGAAAAGCGTGCTTATATGAGAGTATTAGCTCTTTGTTAAACATGTATTTCTCATTTGATAACGTTGTGTTTGGAAATCTTTTGATCAAGACAAGATGGCGGTCGAGCCTCCTCTTCTCCCCGCTTCGGGGGACAATTTCCTCGCCTAAGTTCTAAGCTTACAGGCACTCACTATCTCCATGATGGTAGTTAAGGTAATAATTTTGTATGTTGTTTGTTTAGCGTACCGGCGTCGTGGTGAGGACGTAGTTGGGTCAGCGAATCGCCAGCACTGTGACTACGAGTCCCCCCCAAGCGAAGGGAAAGTTTGCGAAATTGATATTTCCTCCTACAACCCTTGCACAACCGATAATCATTACAATTATCAAAAGAGTGCGCCTTGTATCTTTCTGAAATTGAACAAGATTTTCAATTGGAAACCGCATTTTTATAATGATACAAATACCTTGCCGGAAGGAATGCCCGAAGATCTCAAGACTCATATTCGAAACGAGAAAAATAACCATGCTAGCAGGGTAAGGGAACTCAATCACTTCAAACATATTTATTTATTTATTTGTTTTCTCAAATAGCTTTAATAAGAAGAATAAAAATCATTTCTCTAAATAAAGAATTATATAGGCAGTTTATGGTATTTTAATACAAGCTGTGAAGTCCGCCTTCGGCGGACAAGGTGGGCATCTTGCTGGCCAGGGGGTTACGCCGTTACCCTCTCTGGACTCCATGGTGGGCTTTAAAATAATAATTTAAATTCCCTACTTTTAATCAATTTTATTTGTCATGAACTATATTAGTGGGTTTTAAAATAATAATTTAAATTTCCTAATTTTAATCAATTTTATTTGTCATGAACTATATTAGTGGGTTTTAAAATAATAATTTAAATTTTCTAATTTTAATCAATTTTATCTGTTGTCATGAACTATATTAGTGGGTTTTAAAATAATAATTTAAATTTTCTAATTTTAATCAATTTTATTTGTCATGAACTATATTAGTGGGTTTTAAAATAATAATTTAAATTTGCTAATTTTAATAAATTTTATTTGTCATGAACTATATTAGTGGCTTTTAAAATAATAATTTAAATTTACTAATTTTAATAAATTTTATTTGTCATGAACTATATTAGTGGGTTTTAAAATAATGATTTAAATTTTCTAATTTTAATCAATTTTATTTGTCATGAACTATATTAGTGGGTTTTAAAATAATAATTTAAATTTTCTAATTTTAATCAATTTTATTTGTCATGAACTATATTAGTGGGTTTTAAAATAATAATTTAAATTTTCTAATAATCAATTTTATTTGTCATGAACTATATTAGTGGGTTTTAAAATAATAATTTAAATTTTCTAATTTTAATCAATTTTATTTGTCATGAACTATATTAGTGGGTTTTAAAATAATAATTTAAATTTTCTAATTTTAATCAATTTTATTTGTCATGAACTATATTAGTGGGTTTTAAAATAATAATTTAAATTTTCTAATTTTAATCAATTTTATTTGTCATGAACTATATTAGTGGGTTTTAAAATAATAATTTAAATTTTCTAATAATCAATTTTATTTGTCATGAACTATATTAGTGGGTTTTAAAATAATAATTTAAATTTTCTAATTTTAATCAATTTTATTTGTCATGAACTATATTAGTGGGTTTTAAAATAATAATTTAAATTTTCTAATTTTAATCAATTTTATTTGTCATGAACTATATTAGTGGGTTTTAAAATAATAATTTAAATTTTCTAATTTTAATCAATTTTATTTGTCATGAACTATATTAGTGGGTTTTAAAATAATAATTTAAATTTTCTAATTTTAATCAATTTTATTTGTCATGAACTATATTAGTGGGTTTTAAAATAATAATTTAAATTTTCTAATTTTAATCAATTTTATTTGTCATGAACTATATTAGTGGGTTTTAAAATAATGATTTAAATTTTCTAATTTTAATAAATTTTATCTGTTGTCATGAACTAACATATTGGTGGGTTTTAAAATTAAAAAAAATCACGTCGGCGTCGTCGCAAGCCGATTATAATAAGTACCTAAAGATAGATGGATAAAACAAAATTTCTAAGAAAATCATAAGAGGTTGTCATCTACTAGATCCGAGATAGAATGAATTATTTTTAATTATATGTCAGAAGGGTTGTTTTTCCCCAATCGGGACTCCTGGCCAATTGTCTAACCTGTGAGGTGACCCCCTCTGACATTGTATATCACGCTGAATATTTCACTCAAAGATGTAAATCTTCATTTGTAAATTTTTGCGGTCTAATGATGAATCCAAATTTATACACATAGCCATGTCATATAGTTAAAAAAAGCTGGCTGAGTGTTTCGAATTTTGGATATCTCCAAAATTCATAAGTCAATGGAATTACACATATATTAAAAACAAAATTTGCCCGCCTAAGCATGTGTGTATTGTTAATAATAAGGTTAATTTCGAATACAAATCTTTGTTTTGATAATATTAATAAAAATAATATTGAGATAAATTTTTTGTCATTATAAAAACATTTATTTAACACAAAAACGATTTCAAGAAATTGAGTTGGAATTCTACACTAGTGCTTTTGTTATATTCTGTTGGCTGCAAATAACTTTTATTTTTTTACATTTATAAATAACTAATTAACTAGACTGTCAAATCTATTGAAAAATGTATCATTCGATTCATACAAATTGAATTATTGATCTGTATAAATTTATTGAAAATGGTATAATTTGTATAGAAGTTATAGCTCTTTTAAAAGGTAGGTCCATTTAATTCCAAGTTAAAGGGACAATTTTCAATAATATTTTTCTCAGTAATGGGACAGCCGATGAACTTCAAATTTTAGGAATCTATATATATCTATGTATAAAATTAAGGTTTTGTCTGTACATTGCTCCAAATCACGCCAAATTTTGGTTGCACACGTTTCAAGCAAAGTTATGAACGAAAACACCCTCAACAAAATTCCTGTCTGTCTGTCTGTATGTATGTATGTGTGTATGTCTGTTTCAGTGGTTTCCGAAAAGTTGCTCACGATTCACGTAAAAACGGCTGAAGGGATTATTATGAAATTTCATATTTACATCAGATGTCTTCGAACTTACGTTTTTAGCTATATAACGTTTTGATATTTTGACCCCAGAAGGGGGTTTAGGGGGCGCACGAATGAATATTATCAAATAACTCCTAAACTATTAACCATACGGCAAATTTTATGAAAAACAAAGTTGTAGGGGAGGTGATTTCTGATAACTTTTGTTTGAAAAAATTTCCCAAAAAACCACCCAAAAAGGGGAGGAGGATAAAATGTAAATCCTTGCCCTTGGAGCAAACTCAACCAAATTTTGTATACATAATCTCTGGGTCTCTAGATAGGTAGAAATGCAAAAACTAACCACCCAAAATGGGGGGCAGGGTCAAAAAATGAAAATTCTTTCTCTTGGGCCAAACTCAACCAAATTTTGTATACATAATCTGTGGGTCACTAGAAGGCTAGAAATGCAAAAACTGTGAGGGTGGGTGCGGGGGTGGAATGGGGATGGGGTGAGGAGTGAGGCGGAGTGGGGGGAGTCCAGGGGGCTAGGCGGGGGTGTTTCGCGCAGGGTTGGAGGGCACGGGGTGGTGTCCGGGTGGCGTTGTGGGGGCGGGGGTTGTGAACGGGTGTCATGGTGCTGGGGGTGGGGGTGCTGGGTGGGTTTCGGGAGGAGTAAGGGTGGGGTTCGAGGTCTGGGGGTCCAGGAGGCGTGCCCCCTGGCCAGCAAGAGGGCCGCCGAAGGCGGGCCTTGCAGCTAGTATATAAATAAATACATCAATGATTCAATGGTAAAAATTTGAGAATTTTCTTATAAAAATAATAAACAGTCCCGAACCTCCTGAAAATGAATAAACAAGAAATTTTTTAAAATTTATTAGGCAGAAAAATTTCAAAATAATATTTAATATGCGAGTTCTTTTTAAATAATAATAAATGGGTTTTGATTTCATTTCATAGAACGTTTTCTTATCTATTCTGATTCATTTGTTTACTGATAGTGAGTGTTTTAGTTATACATATAGCAAAGATCCAATATTTTCTTAATATTTACTGATGTAATGTGTGTGTTTTTTTCAGCTGAACACTGTGTGGGTGAGCTGCGAGGGCGAGAACCCGGCTGATGTTGAGAACATCGGGCCAATTCAGTATATCCCGAGCCGGGGATTCCCAGGGTATTATTTCCCATTCGCCAACATCGAGGGCTACCTCAGTCCCCTAGTTGCCGTCTTTTTTGAACGGCCCTCCCGTAAGTTGTTCATTTACAAATATACATACTAGAAACTATTGGTAAGTGATTCTTGGTACTAACCAGTCTCGTGGCCAAAAATATAACTGAACTACTCGGGTCAGCTGCACAACTACTATCAATCATGCCGAGGATAATTTTTCACAATTGAGATGACGAAGAATATTTAAATAAAGCACTCAAGCATGAGACAGGGACCGTGCGTCACGACTTTAGCGCCAACTAGCGATTAAAATGTAAGCTTTGGGGATGATTTATTAAACGCCCAAGACAAAGTGATAGACTCTAGACTCCGTGCACTCTTTTATCTATGATATATACTATAATCAAATATTTGCCCCAATTCGCCCAAATTATTTGAATAAATAAACACAAGAGAGCGCTACCTTCGGCAGTAGTGCTGAGGCCTCTCTTCGGGATAACTTTAGAAATCTCGTCATCCATTGCCGGACACTTATGACAGTTGCTACCCCCTGCCAGACACCCCTAAACTTTAAGAAACTCAAGCTTGAGTGGTTTGCCATAAAAGAATTTAGTCTTTTTGATTTTAAGTCGATTCTTCCACGTTTTCAGTAGAATAGTCAAAACAACAAAAATGGAATGCAATAAGGTTATTCCTCTAGTATTAGATAAGAATCGATGGTTATTTTTGATTTTAAGTCGATTCCTCCATGTCTTCACCAATGGTTATCAATAATAACCGAAATGTCAAAAATCTATGTAAAAACCATTAAAACTGTCCGCCTATTGAGGTAACATTTTTTTATAGGTCGCCAAGTAACATATATAAAATTTATCTTTTATATTATAACGAAAGTATAATTATAATTTATTAAAGTTTAGGGGTGTCTGGCAGGGGGTAGCAACTGTCATAAGTGTCCGGCAATGGATGACGAGATTTCTAAAGTTATCCCGAAGAAAATATAAAAAAATTGAGCTTTATACTTTAACGAATTTAAAGTAATTATTTTATACACCTTTATTACCTGTTACCTGCCAAAGTAACCACAACCCAAACTCTATAGTCGCTGGTCGTTCTTACCTGTATAGGGGACATGCACAGAAAAACTTTCAGCTTTTATAAAATAACGAAGGTCTGGCAGTCGTGGGCTCTTGGGCTATAATCATCTGTGGAGCACTAGGTTAAAGACGCTTGAAACTTGGGGTATTTTTTTTTTATTTATTTCTAACCATATGAACCCCTGTCAGCGTAAATATTCAAAAATCTCCGAAATAAGGAGCACCCTAATAAGTACAGACAAAATAATTGATTGTATTTTTTTCTTTTTCTTTTGTTTTATTTTTTTTTTTAATTAAAAAATAAAATTTGATTTTTTTTGTTTGTTTGTTTTTTTAGCCGGTGTCCTGATAAACATCGAATGTAAAGCATGGGCACATAACATAATCCACGATCGTTACGAACGTCGAGGCTCCGTACATTTTGAGCTGATGGTTGACTAAACATTTTCTAAAATTAAAAAAAAAAACATAAAAAACGACATCGATGTCGGCACGATGCGTCGTTCTGTTAGTACTTAATTAATTAATTAACGAATTCAAAATATACAATACATCCACAAATAACATCAAGCGGACAACTATTAAATTAATTAAGTTAATTATACATATATATATTTAGTAGAGAAAGATTTTAGTATTGATTGACTCCCTTCCCTGCCTCATATATCGCTAGATTGACCCCCCCCCCCCCCCCCGGCCCCCTTAATTAAGCACCCGTGTCCCGTCCATCCAAAAAACAACAAATAACGATTTGTTATCAGTTTGATGTTCTTTGTATCCCCCTCACTCATTCTCTCACTCACAATGTGCAATCATTTTTTTATTTATTATATTTTAAGAAAAAATAAACCAAAAAAAAATAATAGTATGTAAAATAGACATAAATAATACAAAAAGCTTCAGCTCTTTTGTAGTAAATATTTCTAGAAATTAGTTTGGGCGTTAAGTCTCTTCTCTTTAAATATTGATTGAGTTTTTAAAAGGAATAAACCGTATGAGATAATAAAATGATCCGGAGAGAGCAATTCCGAATACACTACACTCTAGCGGACTGTCCGCTAATCAGAAATAAAGTAGGCGGGGCATAAAAACCGCTTATTTCAAAACAATTGGACTAAACTGCACTTGTGGCCACACCCACTTTATTAGTGAACCGTCTCCTATAGTAGTGTATTTGGACCAGAGCAATCCTGAATACACTAAGCTCTAGCGGACTGTCCGCTAATCAGAAATAAAGTAGGCGTGGCATAAATACCGCTTAATTCAAAACAATTGGACTAAGCTGCACTTGTGGCCACGCCCACTTTATTAGCAAACAGTCTCCTCTAGTAGTGTATTTGGACCTTTATATTCAAGAAACGTTTTTAAAGATTTTTTTGCCTGGATTTTATATAAATTATTCAAAGCCTACATACTTTGAAATGTTTTGATAAGAATGCGCAAATTGGCATTTATATACTCTTAAAATGAATATTTATATTGTAATTATATGCATTTAGCTAAGCTAATTATATTATAGTAATATTAACTGTACTATTTACTCGACTATATATATATGATTAAGAAATGTTATTAATATTAATAATTTAGTGTTAATATTTATTGCAAATTCAATGGTGTTGTGCGATGATCAATTCAATTCATGATTTTATAAAAATCGATAAAAATACAAAAAATAATCTACGTTTCTAATAATTGAGAAGATACCGAAACATCTCCGATTTGTTTTAATATATTTCGGAAATGTATATAAAGAGAACTTAAAAATTGAAACGTCTCCAAAAGCTTGTTCATAATATTATATTAGAATTAAAAAAAAAATTGTATTAAGTTGTTCATAAAAATATTTGTACTAGTTGTTAAGGTTTCAATCAGTTCTAGAATTTAAATTTACTATCGTAATTAATAAATTCCGCCATAAATATTAACATCCACAATTACGTTAGTAAATTTATAAAATTCAAAGAATTGTAGTATAAAATATTTAAATAATTGAACCGTTAAAGTTGAATAATTTTATGATTGCTCATTCTGCAGTTCTATAAATTATTTTTTATTATTTTTTAAAAAAAATAAAAAAATTGAACACCCACCAGGATTCGAACCCGCGTCTCTGAGGTAAGGATAGCGCATTCTCGGCCAGTGAGGAAGGACGCGGGTTCGAATCCTGCTGGGTGATCATTTTTTTTTTAAATAATAAAATAATTAGCAGTCAAAAATTATTAAATTTATTCAACTCTAGCGGTATTATTTAAATAAATTAAAAAACTAATGTTTAAATAATAAGAATTTATCTGAAGTATATATAATGTTATTATTAATGATAAAAGTATTAATTAATATTTTAGATTTTTCTAAAGTATGGTGATTTTGTATAAAATGTATTCATTTGTATTAGAAATTGTAAATTTTTGATATAAAGGAATAATAAATATTATTATATTTAAGAAGTCATTTCGAAAGAATTAAAAATAGAGATGAAGCGCTATCATTGTAAAATACGAATGTATGAATATGTATTGAATGATATTATTACTAATACTAGTATTTAAATATGGAAATTGATTCACTAATTATTTATTATTATTATCAGTAATTCGATTTATGTTGCTAGGCGTGTTGGAAAAAAAAATTCTTGAATATAAGACTCAGATTAAAATACTTAAAAGTAATGCTGTGACGTAACTAGGAAGGTACAACAGGTGCACCTGCACAGGGCCCTATAGACAACTAACAAAGTAGCTTTTTTATTAAAATCACACATAATTAATTATAATTATTTATTGAACACGAATAAATAAAAACTACGACGTTTCGATCAACTTATTCTGCGACCGTTCTCAAGTGTGAGCACTCATTCTGATTTTAGGTTAACTGAAATGGCAACGTATTGTCAAGCTTTGTACAGTCAAGTCAAAAAGCAGTAGACTGACGACCCCAGCACCCTCTATCGGAATGAGCATTACATTATTTGTGATTTTAATAAAATTTCAACTCTTAATAAAATTAATCACAAAAATAAAAGATTCAATTTCTGATAAAGTAGCTTTATAATTAAGTTATGCAACTGTTATGTTCTGTTACTGTTTTATGAGAGTTCCTCCATTCCTCATATAAAACATCAACAAAACATAACCTGAAATTATAAAGCTACACTTTGCTAGTTGATAGGGCCCTGAAAAACCCTCGAAATAAACAAAAACGCATAGTTTAAATGGTAAAATATTAAATCACTAAATACTATAGTGAAATTAAATTTTAGAAGGGTCCGAATTTAAACCCACGGCCTTTGAAACCCTAATTACGTCACTTCTCTCGTTGGATCATATAAAAACAAACAAACGGTTTTTCCTTTGAAGCTGGTAACAAGTTTAATTTTTATTAATAATATCAAGTATAATATTATCATAAAATAAAAGATTGTTGACGAAATAATGCACAAATGAACAAATTTGTAGTGAGAATTTAAAGAGAAAAAAGTATCGCCCAAACTTGTAGATGTCTCTTTCTAATGTATGTTTTAGAGTTAAAATAAAAACCATACATCCAGCACATTGAAGTGTACCAAACAGGCAACAGTCTTGATCTGAAGTGTTTTTCAAACAAATATCGAATTTTAGTGAAAAATAAGAAAACCAAGTTTGAGATGGGACCATACAAAGGGTTGGAAAACATAAAAAGAATATGTGAACGCTATTTTTGATATTTACTTCAAACACACATTGAAATAGGGTTGCCCTTAAAAACAAATGACTTTATTTTTACTAAAGTCTTGGGGTTCAAATGCATTACTAGAGAATTTATTTAATAAATACTGCCCGCTAATCTGATTAAAGTGGCCGTGACATCTCCTCCGAACGGTACTCTTACGGCCTCATAGACTAACTATAATTTATTTATATTATTTGTAATTTTTTTGTATTGTTAATTATTGATTATTTTCTCTAATATAATAAATATTTCCTTCTGATAATTAAGTTGCTCTTTTTGGAAAATAAATATAAACTAACCATGAAAAGAACATTAGGTGAGTCCGCTTGAAAAAACCAGACTTTGAGATTTTTTCCTCCAAAAAGTGGGATTCATAATAGTTACTCGACTTAGCTGTTGAGTTGGGTTGAAGGTTTCTTCTTGATGGGTCATTTTTTTGAATAAAATCATGTCGGGGTCACCAACATTGGTTTTAGAATAAAATCATGACGGGGTCACCAACATTGGTTCTAGTTTAAATTATATTTTCCAAAAAGAAGAACTTATTTATCAGAAGGAAAAATTTAAAAATAATCAAATAACTCAGAATACAAAAAAAATTAGAAATAAAAAATAAAATATTGTTGAAATTTTATTAAAATCACACATAATTATAATTTTATTTATTGAACACGAATAAATAAAATGATAAATATAAAAGATTCAACAGCTTCATTACTGAAAAATAAAATATGGTTCGTGACGAGTACCGAGCTCGGAGGCGGTGTCACGGCCACAATATTAAACTGGGCGTGGCATAAGTGGCGCCTATTTAAAATACAATCAGACTAAGCTACACTTGTGGCCACGCCCACTTTAATCAGATTAGCTAGTAGTGTATTTGGACCCTTAGAGAGTGAAAAACAACAACATGAATAAGTATGAAAAAGCTCATTTTGTATTTTACATTATTCGATGTCATAATTAAAAAAATGTTTCCGAATAATGAAAATCAAAATTGAAAAACCATAGAGTATAATAGAGTGGAAGGCTTCATAAAGAGCCAATGTATTGTTGCGTATATGAGTTTCAGTGATCTCTGGTGGGTCCATTGGGGGATGTATGAAATAAAAAAGTATATCTAATTAACCTATACTCTTCTGAGATAGAAATTTTTAAAAATATTGTTAAATAGATTGACTTTGACAGTAAGAACAAAGAGATTGCCACTTTGAGCCGCTAGAGAGCACTGTGCGACTATATACGGCTAGTATCCACTCTATCTAACCTCTTTGGGAAAAACATTCTCTTACTCTTCATCTAAATAATCTCTACCATTAATTATTTGTTTTATTAATCATCTCTTTATGATTACCATCAATCTATTTTTTGAGATTATCTCTAACATACAAACACCCAACAAAGTGAAAATAAAGTATTTAATATTCTCATTGAGAATATAAATTAAAAATTAAAAAATTCTCAATGTTCGCTCATTTCGCTCCTAGAAAGTATGTTGTTGTTCATGTAAAACAAAAACAAAAAAAAATATTAGTTTTAGAATAACACGAAATTACGAAAATAAAAAAAATAAAAATGTAAGAAAAAGATAATCTCTATCTCTTTTTGAAATACATAGAAAAATTATTATTGTCTTTTTATTAATATTATATAATTATATTATTATATATGCTACTGTTGTAAATAAATCGTTATTAGTGAATATATATTGCAAAAAAAGAAAAAAAAATATAAATATTTAAACGAAATAAATATTATATATATTATATTATTGTTGAATATAGTATATATGATAATGAACGAAATTGATATTATTATTTATTATTATCATTTATTTATTTATTTTTTATTTAATTCCTTCGTTTGTGTTTTCTAATTATTTTGGTAACTGGAAATGCATATACGCCAACTGGTGATGAAAGCTTGAACTAGCATAATTGGGTCTGCTGACTAAATGACATATATGCAAAAACCACTGTTTATTTATTCTTTGATTACACATAATGATATTTGTGAAAAAAACCCCTGAATAATCGTTTCCCTGGTCAGCCAAGGCCTTTGAGCAAAACTAGCTCGCGAATTTTATTCGGGAAGCATCGTATTGATTTCACAAAAACTATCAGTTTGGTGTTAATCCATTAAATCCAACAATACATGAGAAATATAGAAGAAAAATTCACAACAAAAGTAGCAGGTTTTTAAATTAGATATGAATTACACATAATTTTTTCATTTTAATTATTTTTGAAGTGTGAAGCTTATTCATATTCAATTAATTTGATGAAACTGAACGAAATTGAAATTATTATTTATTTTTTATTTAATTCCTTCGTTTGTGTTCTAACTATTTTAGTAACTGGAAATGCAGATACGCCAACTGGTGGTGAAAGCTTGAACTAGCACAATTGGGTCTGCTGACTAAATGACATATATGCAAAAACCAATGTTTATTTATTCTTTGATTATGCACATGGTCGCTGATCTTACAAAACCTCGTAAGTACGATTTTTTGTCAAAAACGTATTATACGTTTATACCGACGCGCATCTGTCTATTGAAACCATATTATTCTATTCCAATTTAATTTTCGGCTACGAAATATTGCATTGTATTTGTATGTATTGTCGTTTAAAATGGTTTTTTTTGTTTTCTGACAAACAATGAATTTAGGACTTAATAGGTTTTGTAAGATCAGCGACGATATGACATTTGTGACAGAGACCCGACTGCGTTAGTTTCAATTTATACCACATGGCGGCAACACCGTACTTAACATTTACCAATTGTTTCGAAATATAATAGGTAGTTTATTGTTGTTTATCATAGCGCAAAGAGTGCTCAGGCCAAGTTCGAGCATTGACCATTGTTGTTTTTTAACGACTGGGAACAAACTCGATATCCTCTTCAAACAGAGCTTTCTCATGGATAATGCCAATGTAAAATGGTAAATACACTGCCTTCTCATATCTTTAAGTGGTCAACTATCTCACGAAACTATAATTTACGATCGGGCAAAATTATTTTGTTTTACTTTTTTATGTTTTCTTGAACAACTGCAGAATTTGGGCGTTCAGCATCATCGTTAATTGTACGGCCACGTTTAAAATCATCAAACCACTTCTCTGGCCCATTTGTCGTGAAGTTATGGTCATTAAAATAATTGACTTTACCATATGCCTGACCTCACTCTTATACCATATTTAATTTAATAAAATCATTTATAATGATTTAAGGGGAGCGGGGGTCAAAAAATGAAAATCTAGGCCCTTGGACCTAACTCAACCAAATTTGGTTGAGATTGGTCCAAGGGTCTAGATTTTCATTTTTGGCGAGGATTAGTTTTTGCAATTTTAGTCTTCTGGGGCCCCACTGATTGATGAGTTTGGCCAAGGGCCTAGTTTTTCATTTTTTGACCACCACCCCCCAATTTGTCCCCAAAAAAATAAAATAATCTTTTCGTTATTATAAGTTCATTTTATAGTATAATATTTCATTTCTCTGTTGTTTTTTTTAGTTTGAAAATCTTAGCGTTTTAATTTTTAGCCGCCTCCCACTTAATTTTGGGTTTATATCAACCAAAATCTAATCAGTCCTTAATCTCAACAATGCAACAAAACTACATGTGAAATTTCGTTTTGATATTCATACTAGTTTTTGAGCTAGTGCGTCCACAAAATTTTGGTTACGCACGCACAGACCAACAGATATTTTGACAAAACAGTTAATATCACGAAAAATATAATTTTTTCGATGTTCACTTATTAAGTCTTTTTTGTAGACCGAAATGCCATGGTTTCTCCCAATTTTTTTTAATCAAAATAGTTTCTGCAGTTTTTGAGATATTTCGAAAAAAAGAAGCAAAGAAAAAAAAATTTTTTCATTCACGATTATAATACTTGGCCATACCCTGTATGGTAAAGTAGAAATCGGAGATGCAAAAGAAAAATAGTATATGATTTGCCGTGGAATGACCCATATGTTTATTTGCATCAAGCTGAGGACGACCATCATGGATCTCTCTTTATGAATGAACACTTCGGCATAACAAAAATCTTTTCAATTGAATATTTTTCCACTTGAAACATTAAAAAATAAGCTGGCGTGTTCTGATGTGGTCATCCACTTGACTTTACCATACAACCTGGCCCCTCACTTATATTTAATATTTAATAAAATTATTTATAATCATGTAGGGGGGGGGTTAGTTTTTGCATTTTTAGACTCCTGGGACCCACTGATTATGTATACAAAATTTGGTTTAGTTTGGTAAATGGCCAAGATTTTCATTTTTCGACCCCCCCCCCCCCATTTCGGGCGGTTAGTTATTGCATTTTTAGACTTCATCGGTCCCACTGATTATGTATATAAATTTGGTTTAGTTTGGTAAATGGCCAAGATTTTCATTTTTTGACCCTCCGCCCCCCCCCCATTTTGGGTGGTTAGATTTTGCATTTTTAGACTTCTGGGGGTCCACTGATTATGTATACAAAATTTGGTTGAGTTTGCTCAAACGACCTAGCTTTTTATTTTTTAAGCCCCCTCGACCCCCCTTAATTTTGGGTCGATATGCACCATAAATCTAATCAGCTCTTAATCTCAATGCACCAAAACTACGTGTGAAATTTGGTTTCGATATTCACACTAGTTTTTGAGCTAGCTCGTCCACAAATTTGGTAACGCACAGACTAACTAACAGACATTTTGACAAAACAATTATTATCTCAAAAAATATAATTTTTTCGATGTTCACTTATTAGAGCTTTTTTGTAGAGCGAAATGCCATGGTTGCGCTCAATTTTTTTAATCAAAATAGTTTCAGCAGTTTTTGAGATATTTCGAAAAAAGTAGGAAAAAAAAGACTTTTTTCATGCACGATTACAATACTTGACCATACCCTGTATGGTAAAGTAAAAAATCAAGATAAAAAGTCATAGAGAACCAGAGCCCCTGAGGACGCCAATGGATAAAATCTTAATTTTTTATAATATTATTTATTTACTTATTTTTTATAAGAGTAATAAGTAATGAGAGTGTAGACTAGTAGAGAGAGAGTCGACCTTGGAATATAGGAAAAGTTGAGTTCATTTTCATCATTGATGATGTGGACATATTCAATGAGCTTTTCGCTCTTAGAAACGGCTCTATTCCACAGTACTATCTATAGGATTTAATTAAAAAAAAAAAAAAATTATAAGAAAAAAATAAAAACCGACTTCAAAAAAATTAAATGCAACAAATAAAATACACTAAAAGGTATAAAATAATTATTATCTTATTAAGTTACAACTAAACTACGAAATATTAACATGAAATTACTTTTTGAAGTCGGTGCAAAACATATACCTTTTATGAATCGCACTCGACGGATCTTACTTAGTACGTTTGGCGGGTAGGCTCGCTTATAGATATAGTTTGTTTGGCACCGACTTCAAAAAGTAATTTTATGTTAATATTTCATCGTTTAGTTGTAACTAAATAAGATAATAATTATTTTTATACCTTTTAGTGTATTTTATTTGTTGCATTTAATTTTTTTGAAGTCGGTTTTATTTTTTTCTTAAAAATTATTTTTCTTTTTCTCTTTTTAGTGATGTTATTAATAGTGATCATATCATCAGAACTTGACCAAATTAATATGACACCATCCCTAAGACACCCCCTTTCGGATAAAAAAAGAATCATCGAAATCGGTTCATAAACAAAGAAGTTAGTCCTGAACAAACCTAACAAAAAATGTCTAATACCTATGAAAAAAATGGGACCAATCGGAAACTAGACTGAACCCAATGCAAATTTTATAGTATTAATTTAATAATAAATCTATGAATATTTTCATTATTATTAGACTTGTCATATAGGTAGTGTTTCCAGAATCCGAGAATCCTTATTTTGTCTTCGATAAACTATGTATTTGAAATATTGACACGTGTCTTTTCAATATTAATAATCCAGAAGAAATTCTTCAAAATTTTCATGAATTAATTCTCCCTTTAATATAGTAGCCGGAGGACCAAGCTTCGCTCGGTAATTTGTTTGTTTTTAATTATTGTTTATTTAATCAACCACTTGTTTTATTTTGATTGAACCACACTATTCATTTTTATTCAACCACCTACTAATAAGTAGTTTAATTAAAAAACCTATCAAATTATTTTTTTCCCAAAAGTGAGATCTAGTTTTAAGTCTATTCCTCCATGTCTTCAGCACTGGTTACCAATAAGTACCTGGAACACCGAGCGATGCTCGGTAATTTTTTGCTTCAGTTAAAAGCGATATATTAATATTATTTTTCATTTTAAATTCAAATAAAAATGTCGATTTTTATTCGAAGCCAAAATAAAATTTAATTTATATATTTGCCAACGTTTACACCCCCTATGGCTAGCATCAAGGCGTATCACTGGCCACAAAGTTTTGAATGTAATTGCAATTAAAAATAATATTAATATACACGGAGTTTCTTTCGATGACCCTTTTAAATCCTGAAGAAGGAGTGTACGATCGTTCGAATTGTCGGGTTTTTTAAGAGAATGAAATTGACATTCTAATTAATTATTTTATAGAAAAATACCTTTAATCAATTAAATTGTCAAATTCTAATATATAATAATTGTTGTAATGATCGGTTTGTGGGATTTAAAAATAAAAAAACCAAGTAATTATTAAAAGGAAATTGAATAAAAATGTAAGTAATTAGATATTTTTATCAAGACAACCACCTGTGAATAATTATTTCAATTAACAAAAAACCCATCTAAAGCAACTTAGCCGAAGATGAGACCTTGACAGATCGAAATGTTAACACAGGTATTTTTTATTGAATATTTAATTATTAAAAATAATATTAATATATAATACTTTGAACTAAAGCAAAAAATTACTGAGCAACGCTCGGTGTTCCGGGTACTAGGATATCTAATCGAAAAGTTAAAAATTCAATGTAAATTTCACGTCCAGATCGTACTGAGTAACAAGTGAATAAAAAAAAGTAAAAAAAAAACCTGATTAATCCTTTCCCCGGTGAGCCAAGGCCTTTGAGCTTAAAACTACCTCTCGAATTTTATTCAGGAAGCATCGTATTGATTTCACAAAAAATATCAGTTTGCTGTTAATCTATTAAAACAAAGAATACATGAGAAATGTAGAAGAAAAATTCCCAACAAAACTAGCAGGTATTTAAGTTACATATAAATTACCCATCATTTTTTATTTTAATTATTTTTGAAGTTTAATATTTGTTCACATTCAAAATATTTAATTAATTTGATGATACTGAACCAAATTGAAATTATTATTTATTATTATTATCATTTATTTATTTATTTTATTTAAATCCTTCGTTTGTGCTTTAACTATTTTGGTACCTGGAAATGCAGATACGCCAACTGGTGGTTAAGTTTTGAACTAGAACAATTGGGTTGGCTGACTAAATGACATATATGCAAAAACCAATGTTTATTTATTCCTTGATTGAATAATGACATTTGTGAAAAAACCCCTGAATAATCGTTTCCCCGGTGAGCCAAGGCCTTTGAGCTTAAAACTACCTCTCGAATTTTATTCGGGAAACATGCAGGGACGGATTTCCCACTAGGCACACTAGGCCAGTGCCTAGAGGCGGCACGGCCCTACGGCATAATTACAAAATTTTATAATAAAGAAATTTTAAAAAATAATTTTTTTATTCATTTTTATGTAATTTTATTCCTATTTTAAAAGTAAGAAAAAAAGACTCGTTATTTAAATTGTGCAGTAAAAATTAGTGTTTAATTTTGTTTATATATCATCATCATCATCATTGAGTATACAGTCCTAAGACTGGTTTGATGCAACAATCCGTCTCCACTGACTTCCTGTCCCCCGCCAGCTGTTTAACCTCTCTAAATGTCTGGCATCCCATATCCCCAATTATTTGGTTGAAATATTCTAATCTGGGGTCTTCCCTCTTCCCTTTTCTTTCCCACCTCCCCCTCCAAGATATCCCTGGGCAGTCCCCCATGTCTCAGTGTGTGTGCCCCATCATCTGACCTCTTCTCTTCCTCAGACTCCTCCACAAGGTTCTTTTTTCTCCGATTCTTTTTATTTCAAAAAAGATTAAAACTATTTTGATAAAAAAAAAAAAAATAGGCAAAAACACCAATTTTTTCCTTCCGATTATTTAGATTTTAATTTTCTTTATTTTCTTTGAAAGACGGACTGTTAAGCGAAATAAAAGTGGGTTATAATGAAAGCCAGACCATAAATTATTTACTTTTATTCAATTTCCGACGTTTCGGAGACTTTTTCTTCTCCTTCTTCAGGGTATTGAATAGTTATTGATGGGTGAGTATAACTTGGTTCCCATTTGTCTCTCCTTTCAGTGATAGAAACAATATTACAACTTGTAATTTACAAGAGAGACAAATGGGAACCAAGTTATACTCACCCATCAACAACTATTCAATACCCTGAAGAAGGAGAGGAAAAAGTCTCCGAAACGTCGGAAATTGAATAAAAGTAAATAATTTATGGGCTGGCTTTCATTATAACCCACTTTTATTTCGCTTAACAGTCCGTCTTTCTAAGAAAATAAAGAATTATAACCTACTTATTTAGATTTTAAAATTCTTTAAAATTCCAAAATGTTTATAATAAATGTTTTTTTTTTTTTTTTTTTATAAATTTTATTAAACCAATTATTTTACATTAATTAATGTATACATTGTATTTTTGCTTCGATTCCGGAGATTACTTCTCCACCATCGATTGTCCTTATTCATCTTTAGTCCTTATTTTTAATAAGAGGAAAAATCTAAATAGATAAAAAAACCTCTTTTCCGATAATTATTTCAATTCCATTATTCCCCAATCAAGTCGATTGGTTTTAATCCTCATCTCATTTCCTCTCCATAATAAATGTATACATTTTTTTATTTAAATAATGACTTTGGCAGAGATGTGACATGTTTCAAGGGGGCGGTAGTCAGAATAGTGCCTAGGGGCCAAATATTTATAAATCCGTCTCTGGAAACATGGTATTGATTTCACAAAAAATATCAGTTTGGTGTTAATCCATTAAAACAAAGAATACATGAGAAATGTACAAGAAAAATTCACAACAAGTATAGTAGATATCTAATAAATTACCCATCATTTTTTATTTTAATTATTTTTCAAGTGTAAAGCGCTTGTTCACATTCAAAATATTTAATTAATTTGTGGTATTCATAATAATAATAATAGTACTAGATAATAGATATTATTTAAATATTTATCAAATTCTATTTATCTAGTTTAACGATTTAGTCATGTCGAAGGCCACTTTGTTTCCTCTTATCTCTCTCTTTCTCTCTCCATTTAATGAAAATGCATTCATCATCAAATAATATTATTTAGGAGCAATCATTTTTACAAACGATTTTTTCTTTTTAGTTTAAATTTTAGATGATAAATTTCTTAAAAAACAAAAAAAATAAAAAATATCAGACTAGATACTACTATAAGTAATATGAAGGGTATGGTCAAGTATTGTAATCGTGCATGAAAAAAGTGTTTTTTTTCCTTCTTTTTTTCAAAATATCTCAAAAACGGCTGAAACTATTTTGATTAAAAAAAATTGAGCGAAACCATGGCATTTCGGTCTACAAAAAAGCCCTAATAAGTGAACATCGAAAAAATTATATTTTTTCGCGATAATAATTGTTTTGCCAAAATGTCTGTTAGTCTCTTAGTCTGTGCGTTACCAAATTTTATGGACGAGCTAGCTCAAAAACTAGTGTGAATATCGAAACCAAATTTCACACGTAGTTTTGGTCCATTGAGATTAAAAGCTGATTAGATTTTGGTGCATATCGACCCAAAATTAAGGGGGGTGGAGGGGGGTTAAAAATTAAAAATCTAGGTCATTTGAGCAAACTCAACCAAATTTTGTATACACAATCAGTGGGAAAACTAAAAAACTAAAAAACTAAAAATGCAAAAACTAACCGCACAAAAAGGGATGGAGGGTCAAAAAAAGAAAATCTTGGGTTTTTACCAAACTCAACCAAATTTTGTATACATAATCAGTGGACCCCCAGAAGTCTAAAAATGCAAAAACTAACCGCCCAAAATATGTGGGGGCAGGGGGTGTAGGGTTAAAAAATGAAAATATAGGCCCTTGTACCAAACTCAACCAAATTTTGTATACACAATCAGTAGGACCCCAGAAATCTAAAAATGCAAAAACTAACCGCCCAAAATGGGGTGGAGGGCCAAAAAAAGAAAATATTGGGCATTTACCAAACTCAACGAAATTTTGTATACCTAATCATTGGGATCCTAAAAGTCTAAAAATCCAAAAATAACCGCCCAAAAAGGGGGGGGGGTGTAGAGTGTCAAAAAATGAAAATCTAGGCCCTTGTACCAAATTCAACCAAATTTTGTATACATAATCAGTGAACCCCCAGAAGTCTAAATATGCAAAAATTTACAGCCCAAAGGGGGGGGGGGCATGGTCAAAAAATCAAAATCTAGTCTCTTGTACCAAACTCAACGAAATTTTGTTTTCATAATCAGTGGGACCCCAGAAGTCTAAAAATGCAAAAACTAACCGCCCAAAATATGTGGGGGCAGGGGGGTGTAGGGTTAAAAAATGAAAATATAGGCCTTTGTACCAAACTCAACCAAATTTTGGATACATAATCAGTGGGCCCACAGTAATCTAAAAATGCAAAAACTAACCCCCCACCCCTACATGATTATAAATAATTTTATTAAATATTAAATATAAGTGAGGGGCAAGGTTGTATGGTAAAGTCAAGTGGATGGTCACATCAGAACACGCCAGGTTATTTTTCAAAATATAAATTATAAACAAAAGAAATCTAATTACCTAAGTTACCTACTTATATGTAATGAATGAGTTGTTCATCCATCACTATTGAAAATATATCTGCTAATAGAGTAAAATAATAAAACAAATAGTATTAGTAATAAGTGATGATTCCAGTGATTGCATAGCTAAATGATTAAGAATATAAAATGATCTTTAGGATAGCAGAGTTTTAGTCACGAGGAGAATGAATGAATCATTCAACTTGTATGGTAAGTCATCATAAGGTTATCACTCCGAGGGTAGAGGTTGACGTAACTCGTCCATCTGGTTTTATTCCAAGCCAATTCTTTCACATTCCCAAATGCACAACCTTCAATTACTGGGGAAAAATTATAATATAATATAAATATTGGCCTTCTCTTTATTACCATATCCTTCAAAATATATAATTGTAAATAATGCTGTTGAGATGTTTTTCATAAAATGTGGATCCCGACCTCATTTCGATTCTCGAAAATGAAATTTGGGATCCCGAAAAATTTGACAACAGAATAATTTTCTGAACACGTAATAATAAGTAAATAAATATATACATTTTACAATGTACTATAAAATATATATATACGAGCCCCGTCCCATCTCAATTGGCCCACCAATATTATTTCTTTTTAAATAAAATTATGCTAATTCACGGTAAATTTAATTTAAATATTTATTTTTATTATCATTTGGAACAACATTTTAAACAATTTGTACGGACGTCGCCTACTAATTCCGTTTTCTGCCACCGGAGGCCGCTGGCCATTCATTATTACTCCTGATCTAAGTGAGATTCTTCGCTGTATGAAATACCTTGGCGAGCGGATAGTAAATCTTTCTGATGAAGAAACCAATGAAAGTCCTCAGAGCTTGGAAAAAACAACAACATTAAAGACAAAATCGAGCAATCCATCTGGCGAAAATAAGAGCCAGAATAAGTTTTCACTCTGTCTAAGATGACCGAGATGGCAGAGATGTCGGTTGAGGATCAGGCAAACAAGGTTCAAATGCTTGATAAAGTGCTGGAGTTCTAGAGACGGTGAAGAGAACTCCCTGGTTCATGACATTTGGCCGGAAGGCCAGGCGAACTCTTCAGGGGACAACAGGCCTGCCCCGCAGGAGGAAGACGAGCAAACCAGCCAGAGCTCAGAGACTGATTGCTGATTTAAAGTGGAGAGACCATGGCCCGGGACCCAAAATCTGAACCGGGCCTCTTATTTTATGGAACTAGCAGCAAGGCCCGCCTTCGGCGGCCCTCTTGCTAGCCAGGGCGCAGGCCTCCTGGACCCCCAGCCCTCAAACCCCACTCCAACCCACCAACCCCCACCCCTCCATTCCGCACCCTAACCCACTAACCCCTCTAGGGATGGGTTATACTTGTTAAATCGCGTACCAGGGCTTAAAAGTACGTCCACCTTCTCATACCAGGTGCAGAAACTAGGTATCAAAATACTTTCAAAGTATTTTCTGTCCAACGCAACGAGTCGAATACTTGCTTCCTTGCAAGTTTAAACCTTGTTGTTATATAGATAAGATTCAAAATATTCCAAAATACTTTGAAAGTATTTTATTTCACGTATAAGCACAATCTGAACCTTACCTGTATGAATATAAGATATAATTTTGCATTTTGCAATTTTGAGGTTTAAGTACTTGCTTCACAGTTCGCGTAGGCTTCTGTTCCTTCCCGGGCCACCAAATTAACGGCGAGATGTTTTCTCTGAATGGGTTTCGTTAGATAGCTAGGCTGGTGAGACAACGTACTGGCTGAACTCTACTTGCTTCTTCCTCTCAGATCTACGCGACCATTAATTGAAAGTATTGTGTGTTCAATTAATACATGACATAAAATAGGTATAATACTTCACGCTCTGTAGGTACACAATATTATGTATAAATTAAGAATGTCTAAAAAAAATTACCAACAGTTTTAATATTTTTTTTTGTACAGAAAAGTCAATTATAAGAAACTAATTTCAATATTTTTTCATTTGGTTCACTACTTTTTTCAAAATTAATTATTGAAACTATTTTGTTTGATGACGTCAGATTATAATTGAGGGCTCCCACACGGCTAAATCGTCAGTGCGTACAATAAGGCAAAAAATACATTCGATACGTTCGACGTTCGAGTTCGACTTAGTAGTACTTACTTTGAAGGGACAGAGTACCATATACTTTAATGGAAAAATACTTTCAAGTCTTGCAAGTATATCGGGTCAGTACCTGGTTGGTATACGTGCAAGGAAATACCTGGTAACGTAAATACGCACCATCTCTACCCCCCTCACCCCCACCCCAAAACACATCCAGCACCCCCACCCCCGCACCATGCACCCGTTCCCAACCCCAACCTCCCACACCACAAGCCGCACCCCACCCACCTGGGACCCCGGACCCCACCCCGTGCCCTCCAACCGTGCGCACCACACCCCCGCCTAGCCCTCTGGACCCCACCCCCGCTATGCCTCCTGGACTCCACCCCGCACCCCCACCCTACTCCGCTTCACTCCTCACTCCACCCACATTCCACCCCCCCGCACCCAGTTTTTGCATTTCTAGCCTTGTAGTGACCCACAGATTATGTATACAAAATTTTGTTGAGTTTGGCCCAAGAGAAAGAATTTTCATTTTTTGACCCTCCCCCCCATTTTGGATGGTTAGTTTTTGCATTTCTAGCTCTCTAGAGGCCCAGAGATTATGTATACAAAATTTGCTTGAGTTTGCTCCAATGGCAAGAATTTACATTTTTTCACCCCCCCCTTTTTGGGTGGTTTTTTGGGAAAAATTTTTTAAACAAAATTTGTCAGAAATCACATCCCATACAACTTTGTTTATCATAAAATTTGCCCTAGGGTTAATATAGTTTAGGAGTTATTTGATAATTTTCATTCCTGCGCCCCCCCCCAAACCCCCTTCTGGGGTCAAAATATCAAAACGTTATATAGCTAAAAACCTAAGTTAGAAGACATCTGATGTAAATATGAAATTTCATAATAATCCCTTCAGCCGTTTTTACGTGAATCGTGAGCAACTTTTCGGAAACCACTGAAACAGACATACAGACAGACAGACATGAATTTTGTTGAGGGTGTTTTCGTTCATAACTTTGCTTGAAACGTGTGCAACCAAAATTTGGCGTGATTTGGAGCAATGTACAGACAAAACCTTAATTTTATATATATAGATAAGTATGTGTTTTTTTATGAAGTGGAAAAAGTTGGTCACCCTACTAATTTTTTCTAAAATACCCCGGGACCCACAGTAGCACTTGGACCCCCTTTCGGGGGGTATGGGGGAGACCCATTGATGAGATCTAAACCTAATCTTGGTTGAGTTAAGCATTTTTTTTTTAGTATAAACGGAATATCAAATTCTTTATTTATTTATTTGATACTATTGAAATAACTTTTATGGAGATAGGTCTTGGTTCAAGGTGAAACATTTTTTAATAATAAGAAATTAAGTAAAAAATAGAGAGGTCTCACATAAAATAAAACAAAAATGAGCTTTTATCTCGATATATTTCGGGTTGTCAGCCCCCATCTTCAGGAGTTAGAAAACTGAAAATAAAATTAGCAAAATGTGTACAAATAATATTTTTTTTGGAAATAGGTGTGGTGGTGGTGGGGGGGGGGGGGGTGATTTTAGGATTATTTGCTAAAAATAAAAGAGGTCAAATTTTATAACTTAAATAAAAATTAATAAAAAGCTCTTCGAATTCTTTAGAACTTAATAAAATGGGGGGGGGGGGGTGCACCACTGAAATAGATATATGGATATTTTTTGTGAAAAAAAGGGATCTTGTAGTATATAATTGTTTAATTGAAAAGATTTTAACTTTTTTTGGACGAATAAAATGAGTTCTGGATAATATTATACTTTTCTGATAAATTGTTGTGTTTTTCAAAACTTTATGCAGATTATTTATTAAAATAAAAAAAAAAATAAAATTAATTTGTTACCTTATTTAAGAAACCAAACACCATGTTTAATTAAATTTTATTTATACAAAAAAAAATAATTATATTAATTCACCAGTCAATAATAAAATAAATATCAAAATAATTAATTATAATAAAAAATTGATAAATATGCAATTGGATGTTGATGAAAGCAGTCCACGGTGGTTGTAAAAAATAAGACTATAGAGGTTTTATTATTTTACATTTATTTGTTAAACCGACGTTTCGGAGATTTATTCTCTCCTTCTTCAGGGTCTATATAATTGAGGGGAAGACGAACATTAATTAGTATTGGGATTTTCACAAATCATTCATAATATAAAAACAATATACACAAAACAAAAATAATAATCATAAATCTACTTACAACAAAAAGTCAATGAAAGTAGTTCAAAAAATAGTTACTTTCTGTCTCCTTTGACAATGCCAAAAAACATTATAAAATTCTTTTTCATCTCGAATAGAAAACAAAGTAAAAAGCAATTGATGATCCATATGTTAATGAGATATATATATAAATGAATGAATGTATAACATGTCCCCACCAATCATTGGATGCGCAGAATATCGTTGCGCATATCGGTATAGTTGTTGGTTTTTTTTTTAAATTTATATTACAATTATTTACAAATTTATAAATATGGTCATTATCAGTCCCAAAATTTTTACAAAATATATACAAAGTTCTTTTTTTTTTTTTTTTTTTTCCTTTTAAAAAACATAGTTCGGAACGTCATTAATATATTTACATATTATTAATTTTTTTTTTTTTTTTTTAAATTAAATTCGTCACAGGAGTTTTAAATTATTAATCAAGCCATCCCAGCAAATACTCAGGTCCATCACGTCGGATCTGTAATTTACTGCGCGCGATAAGAGATTTTTAATTGTAATCATTTCCAGGATTTTTCGTTTAAAATAATTATTTTCCTGGAAAATGATATTAAATTCGTTGAAATTAAATTTATGATTTTTTTCTTGGGCGTGAAACGCGAGGGCTGTATTATTTTTATTCGTTTTTGAGATGGACAGTTCGTGTTCACGTAATCTCTCAACTGCCCTTCGCTTAGTTTGCCCTATATATATACCATTGCACGGCAGTACTCCATCCCCCATACACTCGATCATATAGACTGTGCCAGTTCGCGTTTTCGTATCTAATTTATCCTTATGGTTAAATAGAAATCCGATAGTATTAGTTGGTTTTAACGCGACGCTGACCAAGCCCACAGATAGTATTTTTTTTAATTGATCGCTAAGTTGGGGGTAGTATGGAATACTGACGTACATTTTGGGCTCGTTATTTATTTTTTTAACGTTACCGCATTTGTACAGAGTACGCCGGATGATGGACCTGATTAAGCTATTAGGATAATTATTGTCAAATGCAATTTGTTGAATGATGTTAATATTTTTGTTCCAAAATATTTTGTCGGATATTCGAGTCATGTAAAATAATAAAACCTCTATAGTCTTATTTTTTACAACCACCGTGGACTGCTTTCATCAACATCCAATTGCATAATAAAAAATATATTTTTTTTATTTTCTCTCCTCTTAATGGCCTCGGAATGAATTCCATTCTAGCCAGTCTTCCATCCCAGATAGCAAGTGGACTTGCGGCAAACTTAACTTTTGTCTGAATTTAAAGTGTCACGTCAAATATGACAAGATAAGTTTGTGGTAATTTTGCAGCAATCTTGAATGTTTCAAGGGTGAATTATACTATGTGTCTAACAATGTGCAATCGATAAACAATAATAATCAAACAATCAACGACAATTAATTCAACAACAGCAATAATAAAATAATATCTCAGATAATGAAGCAGAAGAAATGGCACAGATAATAAAATTTTCTGAGCCAAATATAAATTTGGCATAAGAACTATAAAATTGTGTACAATCAAATACACAATAATCAACAAATAAACAACAAATAAATAAATAATTACAAACAATTAAATAGTATCACAGATAATGAAATAATGTCATAATGAAAATAATAAATTATGAATAAAAATAATAAATAAATAATGAAAAAAATGTCACAAATAAAAAAAAACAAATAATAATATTTATATAAATGAAAATAAAATTTTCAGGGTGCCCAAGAGGCGGCTCTTAAGATAAATCCCCTGGGGGGGGGGGGGTAAGGTGACCAAACGTCCCGCTTTTCGCGGGACAGTCCCGATTTTTAACAATTTGTCCCGCGTCCCGCGGCGTTTTAAGAAAGTCCCGATTTTTGGAAAGAATGCTAAAAAATGATCTTTTCATGGGGTATCATTATTAAAAAAATATATTAAGGAAAAGGTTAAATTTTGGCCATCAGAAGCAATCACAACAGAGAACAAATGGTTAGAAACATTATTAGGATATAAAACTAAAGATTTGAGCATCTTTTTTTTGAAAATAGTTAGAATGTTTTTCAAAAAATCAGCTCGGGTTCAGATTAACTAAGATGTATTTTTAAAGAGAAAGAATTCAATCTTTAGGACAAATTCTAAGATTTTAGTAGAAATATTATTAAATTGCGATACCAGAGGGGATTCATCCCCTCAGGAATCGAACCTGAGAACTCACATGCTTTCCGGGACTTTTTGAACCTCTCTTCGAAGGGTAGTTGATACAAATCTTACACCCTTATCAACTTGATTTTTAGAATTTTAAGGGGGAAAAAAATATTAATTTTCAAAATACTAAACTCATTTTAAATTGTATATTTTATATAGAGTTTGAAATATATATTTTTGTTTGAATATCTCGAAAAAAAAATACTTTTTGA
Organism: Forficula auricularia; assembly: GCA_024734495.1. Classification (NCBI taxonomy): domain Eukaryota; kingdom Metazoa; phylum Arthropoda; class Insecta; order Dermaptera; family Forficulidae; genus Forficula; species Forficula auricularia. The sequence continues at coordinate 381,992 of JALMQS010000091.1, forward strand.
ACCCTCTCTTCGAAGGGTAGTTGATACAAAGGGGTGGACCCTTATCAACTTGATTGAGAATTTTAAGGGGGAAAAAAATATTAATTTTCAAAATATTAAACTCATTTTAAATTCTATATTTTATAAAGAGTTTGAAATATATATTTTCGTTTGAATATCTCGAAAAAAAAATACTTTTTGAACCCTCTCTTCGAAGAGGGTGATTTATACAAATTGTTCCTCTTCACCAATGTTGAAATCTGGTCACCTTAGGGGGGGGGGCGCACCTCTGAAATAGATATGGATATTTCTTTTGTGAAAAGAAGACATCTTGTACTAAATAATTATTTAATTAAAAAAAAAAAAAAACTGTTTTTTGACGAATATAAATGAGTTCTGGATAATATTATACTATTCATTAATATCAAAAAAATAAAATTAATTTGTTACTTTTAAGACACCAAACACCATGGTTAATTAAATTTTATTTATAATCGAAAAAAAAATTATATTAATTCAACAAACAATAATAAAATAAATATCAAAATAATTATAATAAACAAATAATAACATTTGTATAAATAAAAATAAAATTTCAGGGTGCCCCAAAGGGCGGCTCTTAAGATAAATCCCCCTGGGGGGAGGGGGGGCATCCCTGAAATATAAATGGATATTTTTTTTGTGAAAAGAAGACATCTCGTACTAAATAATTGTTTAATTGAAAAAAAAACTGTTTTTTGACGAATATTAATGAGTTCTGGATAATATTATACTTTTCTATACTAGATTATTGCGTTTTTTCAATTTCATCAAGATTATCTATTAATATCAAAAAATAAAATTAATTTGTTACCTTTAAGACACCAAACATCATGGTTAATTAAATTTTATTTATAATCGAAAAAAAAATTATATTAATTCAACAAACAATAATAAAATAAATATCCAAATAAGTATAATAAACAAATAAAATGTATTAATTTGAAATTGAATCGGGCGCTTAACGCGATTGGTCAACGAGCCATGTCACGTGACCGTGACTTTCATCATCATCATCTGAATGCGTTGCTAGTTTCCCAACTTGTCCGCCTGCCTCAGCGCCTCAGGCTGTCGTCTTTGCTTTACGAACGAGAGAGAGGATTAGACCAGACACAGAGCTAGCCCAACGCAAAGCAATTGCGTCGTTAATAGCAACATATTTTCCCCCATTTCTTTTGTTTCAATAAAACTATCGATTGATTGATTAATTGTGCTACAATGATGAAGAATGTATTGTTGTGTTTGTTATTTGGTGGATTGTTGGCCGTCTCATTAGGTAAGCACGCAAATGTCTTCCTGGCTTTTCTTTTTCTTCTTATCATGTTTCCAGGCGACAGACAGACAGACACACAGATCCTGTACAAAGTCGAAATGGAGGAATGAACCAGAACCAACCAACAAACCAACCACTGACGTATTCCTTTCAAATCCTCAAATCTCTTTGTCTCCTGGAAAATTCAATTATCCCTTTTTCTAAATCATATTTCAAATTCTTCAAATTAATATTACTTTAATTTTTTATTTATTTCTTCAAATTCGCTTTCTCCAATCCTTTTACAAATTCTTTGGTAGAAAGGCCTTAAAAAAAAAATCAGTTTATATAATATCCTGCAACTTTTCCCTATTATATATATTATTATTAACAACATAAATTGGATTAGATTAAATTCACCCTACAAATAATTGAACAAAAAAGTGTTAACTTTTGCAATTTCCGTAATCCTTTAAAATATGTTAAGCTGTTAAAACTTCTATTTTTATATTTTTTTTTTACTTAGAGAAAGTGGCGTAGGTTTTAAGTGAAACATATTAATGAATAAAGTAAAGGGTGTGTAGTTTCACAGTGAATGAAATAAAACTCAAAGAGGTTTATACAAACTCAATATATTTCGGATTATTAGTCCATCATCAGGACTTTACTGGTTAAAACTAATAATAATTGAATTGGTGATCGCTCCTTCAATTATTATTAGTTTTAACCTGTAAACTCCTGATGATGGACTAATAATCCGAAATATATTGAGTTTGTATAAATAAAATTTGTATAAAAATTCAACCCTTTATCTAAATCTATTTATTTTAATATTTTCTTAATCTAGAGTCAAAAGGCTGTTTCTAGAATAATAGAAATTATGAAAGTAATCTCTTATTGTCTGAAACAGGCCTGGACTGGTATTTGGTATTCTTGCAATGCCTTTGCTCTAAATAGGGCCGCATTATCTAAAAGGTAATTTAGGAAACTGCCTATGGACCCCCAATCCAAAATTTGCTCTTGTTATATGGTTTGAATGCTACTTACCTACCTCTAGAGAGAGAGGGGACCCGAGACTTGCATTGCCTAGGGGCCTCTAACATGGCTTAATGCGGCCCTGGCTAAACAAAGAGAGATCATTTTTACTCATTTTCCTCGAACACATTCTGAAAGTATACACTCACCCGCATATACATCTATTAAATCACAAAAAAAGTGAAAACGTTTACGCTAGAAACTCACTTTTAAGTAATTAATAAATACACTTAAATATAAAATAAATTTTTCATTCATCTATGCCTATAAATTAACATAATATTGCCTTAAAAATAATTCAAAGAATGACATATTCTACATTTTTGAACCAGAAGTCAAAGACTAACAATGCCCAAAATATAATTAGTTCTCAATATTGGAAATACAAATATTTAAGCACAAGAACCAACTTTCTACGACAAAACTGAACTCTATTAGTGTCAATTGATTATGCATCTGTCAGAGTATTGTAGCTATACTTCTAATTTACCAATTACATGTATATTCATTTATCCCGAAATTTCAAATCATATTAAAATATTAATCTTATGAATACTTTGCAAATTCTAAATCTGATTTACCTCTGTAGCTGCTAAAGCTTCTTCTATTTTTATGATTATTATTATATTTTTGTTTTTAAATCACACATAATTATTTATTGAGCACAAACAACAAATATTACAATGACGTTTTGATCACAAAATACACCGATCGATAGTTAGGTATATTCATTTATTTGTTGGGTGAGTTCAATACGTGTGATTTAAAAAAAAAAATTCAACCCTTTATCTAAATCTGATTTAATATTTTCTTAACCTAGAGTCAAAAGACTGTTCTAGAATAATAGATATTAAGAAAGTAATCTCTTATAGTCTGAAATAGGCCTGGACTTGTACTATTTGGTATTTTTGCAATGCCTTTGCTCTAAACAAAGAGAGATCATTTTTATTCATTTTCCTCTACACGCATATATACCATTATACATCTTAAATTGAAAGTTTTTGCCGAGAGTAGCAGAATTTTTATATATTGAAGGAGACAATAAAAGAGTGTGTCTTCTGCTGGAATTATAAATTTTATTTATTTATAACGAGACTATAGTTTCGAGGGCTTTGCCCTCTTCATCACTTTATTACACTGTATTCACAGGAATTAATTTATGAATTGTAATAGACTGATGAAGAGGGCAAAGCCCTCGAAACTATAGTCTCGTTATAAATAAATAAAATTTATAATTCCAGCAGAAGACACTCTTTTATTGTCTCCTTCAATTATATATCTATTAAATGGCAAAAAAGGTGAAAACGTTTACGCCAGAGGAGCCCTTTTAAGTAATTAATAAATGCACTTAAATATAAAATAATTTGTTCATTTTTTTATTACTAAAATCTAAATATATCGCCTTAAAATCTCAATAAAATCATTCAAAAAATGAGATTTTCTGCATTTTTGAACCTGAAGTTAAAAGGCCAAAACGTGATCAGTTCTCCGCATTGGAAATCGAAACATTTAAGCACAAGAACCAACTTTCTACTTATGAATATTTTGCAAAGGGTTGAATTCTCGGAGGGGGATACAGTCGAACCTCTATTTAGCCAACTCGAAGGTTCCAGAATAAAAAAATTGATATATAGAGTTGCCATATGTTCCGTATTTTGTCCCGTTTTCTCCCTAAAATCTCCATTGAGGGAGAAAATGATATAATTCAGAAAGTAAAATCAACTTTATAATATGACTGGACTAAAAAGGATTAGCCTTGGATATTTTTTATTATTCTACTTGTTCATTTTATTAGTCTGCTTAAACTTTATTCTCTTTTTTAACAGAGTATAATAAACCATTACCTACCCACTTTTTTCATGTTTTATTTCGCACTTAAACGTCCTGTATCAGTGCTTGTCAATTATGGCAGCCCTAGATAGACTTATATTTTTCTTAAACCGGGATAATTTCGTGAGTTTGACAGAAAAAGAAAGTGAGCGAGTTCTTTGAGATTTTAGAAAGAGACAAATATATTCAGCTAAGTACTAAGAATTTAAAAAAGCTAACTAATGGAGTAGTTGAAGGAGATAATAAAAGAGTGTCTTCTGCTGATTTTAAGTCGATTCCTCCATGTCTTCAGCAATGGTTACCAATAATAATCGAAACGTCAAAAACCTAATGTAGAATTGTTATTCCTCAAGTATTAGATGAGAATCGATGGCTATTTTTGATTTTAAGTCGATTCCTCTATGTCTTCAGCAATGGTTACAATAATAACCGAAATGTCAAAAATCCAATGTAGAATGGTTATTCCTCGACTATTAAATGAGAATTATTTTTGAATTAATGTCAATATGAACTACAAATTGCAAGTGATATTTGATTAATAATAAAGGAACAAACATATTAATATTTCAAATTAATTTGGATAAAGTTTAGCAACGATCCGTTGCAGTTTTTTTATTTAATGACCTCGGAAATGGATCCATTTGGCCAGTTTCTTTATTTTTTTTTTACAATATTTACATTTTTATATTTACATAATTATATAATATTTTAATGCACTAATTTTTGTTCTATTTACACAAACTGTTGTTTTTTTTAATGAAAATTCAGAAAAATATAAAAAATAGTTGCTTTATAGAACAATAATAACGCAACGATAAAAAAGAAATAATTTAAAAATAGACACTGATACAAGATTGTCTTAGAAATGAGATTACACCTTGAATAAAGATAAAAAATATAAATATTTACAAAAAGTAATTTTTTTACTAAAAATTTCTGATAAATATTAGAAAAACAGAATATCCATATATCATGACCTTTTTGTTAATTGATTTTTTGTTGTTGTTGTTTTCTAAATTCCAATCTTTATCTAAATATAATACATATTTTAGGATTTGAAAAGTCCTAATGGTGTCCCAGGTTATAAGATACCATACTATACATTTTTTTTTAATGATATTGAGAAGGAGATACACCAGAAAGTGCATCCCCTAAAGGCCTGTGTGGGATGGCCCCTCCTTCGTGAAAAGAACAGAGTAGAAGGAAAGAAGCCGGGATCACGAGCCAAATCTCAGAAAGTTAGATATAATCCAATATCCAATTTACTAAGTTTTTTAAGGGCTTCGAGCAGTGATAAATTCTCCGTTCGATAGATTAAGTTAAATTTATCTCCCACTTATTTTTTTTTCCAAACCCTATACTTACAGGAAAAATGTCTGGGTATAGCCGGGAATCGAACCGGATTTTGAATGTTTTTCTAATATTTATAAGAAATTTTTAGAAAAAAAAAATTAATATTTTACATAAATATTTATCATTTTTATTCAAAGGTAACACTGCCCAACAATGAAAATATTTCTGACTCAAAAATAGCTGATTCTTATGTATTTCCACCTGCTGAATTTAAAAATCATATAAATTACCGAATAGCTCTTGTTTTGGAGATATTTATCGGTCAAATTGACAAAAAGGACCATTTTGAACTATTTTTGAGTCCATTAAATATTAATAAGCAATATTTGAAATCAAAATATTTCATTGACGTAATAGAAAATAGCTTCCTCTTTGATTGTCAAATTACCACTTGTTTGTAGCCCAATTAGAACTCGAGTTGTAACTAAAAAAACTAAAACTACGTGATTAAAACATATGGTTTTAGTGTTTTAGTTATAACTCGAGTTTTAATTGAGCTACAAACAATCAAAGAGGAAGCTGTTTTTAACCGACTTCAAAAAAGTAGGAGGTTCTCTATTCGACAGAATTTTTTTTATTTTTTTATTATTTTTTTGTGCCTATGTTACCTCATATCTCCGCCAATTTTCAACCGATTTTGAAAATTTTTTTTGCTTTGGGTCCAGTCTAGCTTCCGATTGGTCCCATTTTTTTTTCGTTTGTTTTTTTTTTCATAGGTATTACACCTTTTTTATTAGGTTTGTTTAGACCTAACCTCTTTGTTTATGAACCGATTTCGATGGTTCTTTTCTTATTGGAAAGGGGGTGTCTTAGGGATGGTGTCATATTAATTTGGTCAAGTTCTGATGATATGATCACTAAAAATAAAAAAATAAAAACCGACTTCAAAAAATTAAATGCAACAAATAAAATACACTAAAAGGTATAAAATAATTATTATCTTATTTAGTTACAACTAAACGACGAAATATCAACATGAAATTACTTTTTGAAGTCGGTGCCAAACATATACCTTTTATGAATCGCACTCGACGGATCTTACTTAGTACGTTTGGCGGGTACGCTCGCTTATAGGTATAGTTTGTTTGGTACCGACTTCAAAAAGTAATTTCATGTTAATATTTCGTCGTTTAGTTGTAACTAAATAAGATAATAATTATTTTATACCTTTTAGTGTATTTTATTTGTTGCATTTAATTTTTTGAAGTCGGTTTTTATTTTTTTCTTAAAAATTATTTTTATCTATTACCTACGTCATCAAAATATTTTGATTTCAAATATTGCTGTTTAATATCTAATGGGACTCGAAAATAGGTCAAAATAGCCCTTTTTCTCGTTTTGACTGATAATATCTCCAAACTCTTACCTGTTGTAAAAAATCGGGAAATTGCATGATAATCAGCTGATAAAACTACTGGAATCCATTGTTAGGTTTACGGATACAAATTTTTGTTTAATTTTTGTCGAACACTGTAATTTCATCTCCAGTTATCATTGTTTATTTATTTATTTATAGTTGTTTTATATATCTTTTTTAAAACAATTATTTTTCCAAAATAAACATTGATAAAGGGATCATTTCTTCCAAAACGTTTGGATTTCTAATAATACCATACTTCAGGCAAATTACGATTTTAACAGGAAATAATTCCCGGTAACGATTTTATTGCTGGAATACCTTAATTGGTAGACCAATATTACTACACCTAGTTTTCCCCCAAATCTGTGCTGTGGAAATTTTTCTACGCGCCTCAAAAGGAGAAAATTTCGGAATTTTTTCAGTTTTTCTTGAATAACTCTAAAACGGCTTATCAAATCAAAAAGATAAATATTAGATAAATTAAAACTCTTTAAATTACGCGTAAAATTATAAAAATCTCATCTATTTATGTTGCGTAGAACAGGTACTAGCGCCTCACAAAACAGCCCCCGGGATTACTTTTGAATATCCCAAAAACTCGTATTTTTTTCGTTTTTCCCCCATTTTGACCATGCAGGAGCACGTTTTCGACAAAGATGACTCTATACATTTTTAAACTAGATTAAATTTGTAACAATTTAAATATAGTCTCATTCTAATTGGATAATGGTAACATATGGTTGAAGTTTTGAAAAAAATGCAATTTTTCCTTCATAAAATGAAAACCACTCATCCTAGAAACTTGATTCTTATTTCATTCCTTAGCAAATTTTATTTACTTGAACGTTTACTTGGACCACTTTTTTGATAAAACTTAGATTTATAGAAATTCTAAATTTTCCGGGCAGATGAATATGATCCGAATCCTCAAAAGCGTCATGGAAAATGCTGGATATCTATAAATCTAATATAAGAATTTTAACAAAAAAGTGGTCCAAGTCAACAAAATATACTAGAGAATGAGATAGGAATCAAGTTTCTAGGAAGAATAATTTTCATTTTATGAAGGAAAACTGCAATTTTTTGAAACAATGGATCATTTCCTGTCATGGAAAATGTTGGATATCTATAAATCTAAGATTTTTATCAAAAAAGTGGCCCAAACGTTCAAGCCAACAAAATTTCCTAGACAATGTGATAGGAACCAAGTTTCTAGGATGACTGGTTTTCATTTTATGAAGAAAAAACTGCAATTTTTCAAAACTTCAACCTCATGTTACTATTACCCAATTTTAATGAAACTTTATTTAAATTGTAGAAAATTTAATCTAGTTTAAAAATGTCTAGAGTCGTCTTTGTCTAAAACGTGCTCCTTCATGGTCAAAATGGGTCAAAAGTGATCCCGGGGGCTGTTTTTTGACAGGCGCTAGTATAGGACCTACTGAATCTAAATAGATGAAATTGTTATCATTTTACGCGTAATTTAAAGAGTTTTAATTTATCTAATAGATATCTTTTTGATTTGATAAGCTGTTTTAGAGTTATTAAACAAAAAAAAAACAAAAAAACTGAAAAAACTCCGAAATTTTCTCATTTTGAGGCGCGTAGAAGAATTTCCACAACACAGATTTGGGGGGAAAACTTAGGATAGTAATATTGGAGTATCAATAAAGGCATTCCAGTTATAAAATCTACTGGAAATTATTTCCTGTTTATGCCATTTTTTCACGTAATTTATTGCCTGGACTATAAAATTTAGAGATTATTTAAAAAAAATAATTGTATTTATTTAATAATATAAGAAACAATCAATAAATTATTTCACCTTGCATTGAGTGAGAAGCCTTTTCAATGGTTTTAGCTAATAAGCTGTTTATTTTCAAATTTCTAGCTCAAACCGTTCGCTAACGAAAAAATTCACTACAAAAAATAATATTTTTCCAAATTCTGAAGTTAGAAATCCTAAAATCTAACAAGTTTTTCACAATGAAAATGAAATTTTTGTACCCATTTTCAGCTCATATAACGTTTTTTTTTCAAGCTCTTTAACCCTTAAATCTAATCAGTTCTTTGTAATGGAAATAGAAACATTTTGTCACTTAGTAAGAGGCCTTCTATAAATAAAAGACCTTGGGAATTCAAGTTGTGTGGTATTGCAATCCAGAATGATACACAGACCTACTCAGATGAATAGAGAACAGATTATAAAGAGAAATCAATGAATTAATTAAATTAATCTTAAGAAATTCAAAGAGAAATTCAAAGATGTTTTTATAAAGCGAAATTTAGAGAATACTTAGCCAGACTACCGTTTTATAAGAACCATTGAGGTCCAGCTGATTCTCCATCCTGAACCAAGAGAGCGAAAAAAGATATGGTCCATCTAGGTGTTACCCGGTATCAATCCGCGCATAGCCCGCATGATACCCCACCACGTAGTCCGTGGTGGGGTATCATGCGGGCTATGCGCGGATTGATACCGGGTAACACCTAGATGGACCATATCTTTTTTCGCTCTCTTGGTTCAGTGAATCAAATGTAGGAAACTCATAACAAAAGACTTCGTATCTTCGATGTTTTTCAAGTTAATGAACTCATATTTGGGATATAGGTGTCTTCGGAGGATCCAGAGGGACTTGGGGAGGGGGAGGGGGTGGAGAGTGATTGAAGAAGCCCGTATGGAAATAAATAGATTTTCGAAATATGTTTTTTATATATTTTTGAAAATATATTAAAAATATAAAATTTTTGTGTTAAATTTATATAAAGTTTATGTTTTCTATATATTCTTAAAATATAAACTATTTTTATGTCGCTCTAGTATAAACTTTATATAAATTTAACACAACAATTTTATATTTTTAATATATTTTCAAAAAATATATAAAAAACAAATTTCGAAAATCTATTTATTTCCATACGGGAGGGAGGAGAGAGTCCAGGGGTAAAGAATGATCTGTGGTCAGGGGTAGATGATGTAGAGCAGGGGTCTTTTTCGGACGGCGGGCCATTTTCAAAATAAAATTTTTATGCGGGCCGCACATTCAAATGTAACTTAAATAGTGCTTTTATATAATATACGAGTATAAATATTATTAAAAATAAATATAGAAAAAATTTATTTTTTGTTGACATGCTATAATAACAATAATGTTGGAGAACAAAAATTTTACAATTCTTAAAAGGGGGAAAAAAAGAAAAACAATTCCAATTACATACGAGTATGTATAAATATGTAAATATAATATATATAAAATATTAAGGAAAATAGTTTTATCATTCATTTCATTCATTCATTAAAATTCAATGCGCTTTTTGTTCTTGAATATTGTTTGATAATTCATTTAAGTCCGGTTGTGTTAGGGATACTGAGATCCTCAACAAGTTTGTAAATTTTCATCCGTCAACCTCGTTCTATATTTTGATTTTATGAAATTCGTCTATCAACTCGAAAAATCTTTTTAAAACTTTCCCACGGCTGAGCCATCTTACTTCAGAAAAATAAATGATATCTTCATATTCTGCGTCATTTAAGAAATTCCGGAATGTTCGATGGTTCATACCGTTTTTGCGAATATAATTGATGGACTTTACTACAATATTCATAACAACAATACTACAATATTCATTTTGTCTCGAGGGTGTGAGCTAACTGCCCGGAAATCAAGTTAGTTCTCAGGTTCGACTCCTGGGGGGATGAATCCCCCTGATATCGCAATTTAATAATATTTCTATTAAAATCTTAGATTCTGTCCTAAAAATTAAATTTTTTTTTTTTTTTTTAATGCAATCGAATGCAAGAAGGGGTGCACCAGTAAAGATGCAGCCCCTATGGATTTCGAAAGACCCTTGCATTACCGAAGAGAAGGGAAAGTTGATTAAGTGAGAGGGTGTAGACGTAGGTGTCTATGCACCCCGGTTTTGAAGGTTTGAAGATTATAGGTGCTGGGAAAGATAGAGGCTGGAAGAGAGTTCCAGTTCCTTGAAGTCATGGGGATATATGTATTCGCGAATGAAGTGGTCCGGCACTTTTCTAATTTAACCGCGAAAGAGTGTTGGGAGTCGGCAAAACGCGTGCTACGTGCAAAGCATGCTTTGGGGGAATTATTGATTTTATCTCATCAGAGCACCTGCCGTGATAGTATCTATAGAAAAGGGAAAGGGCAGAGACATTTCTTCGAAGAGCCAGCGAGTCGAGGGAGTCGGTGAGGGTAGAATCGTCAATTAGCCTGACGGCTCGTTTCTGAATTGCATCCAGGGTAGCAAGAGAGTATTTTGAGGCCCCTCTCCACAGATGAGAGCCGTATTCGAGACAGGGGCGGATTTGGGCCTTGTAGATGGTGAGAAGTTGTGGGGGTTTGTAAAATCGCTTGGACCTGAATAAGAAGCCAATCTTCCTTGCTGTAGATTTCGCCACAGAGGAGATGTGTTCATTCCAAGACAGGTCAGATGCGACAGAGACGCCCAGCATGGATAGGCTGTCACACATTTTTAGGGTATTCGAATCGCGAATGAAGTGGTCCGGCACTTTTCTAGTTTGACCGCGAGAGAGTGTTGGGAGTCGGCAAAACGCGTGCTACGTGTAAAGCATGCTTTGGGGGAAATTATTGATTTTATCTCATGAGAGCACCTGCCGTGATAGTATCTATAGAAAAGGGAAAGGGCAGAGACATTTCTTCGATGAGCCAGCGAGTCGAGGGAGTCGGTGAGGGTAGAATCGTCAATTAGCCTGACGGCTCGTTTCTGAATTGCATCCAGGGTAGCAAGAGAGTATTTTGAGGCTCCTCTCCATAGATGAGAGCCGTATTCGAGACAGGGGCGGATTTGGGCCTTGTAGATGGTGAGAAGTTGTGGGGGTTTGTAAAATCGCTTGGACCTGAATAAGAAGCCAATCTTCCTTGCTGCAGATTTCGCCACAGAGGAGATGTGTTTATTCCAAGACAGGTCAGATGCGACAGAGACGCCCAACATGGATAGGCTGTCACACATTTTTAGGGTATTCGAATCGAAGTGAATATCAGGGAAATCTTTATTTTCGCGTCTAGAAATTAGACAACATTGAGTCTTGTTTGAATTGAAGTTAACTAAATTTCTAATATTCATAACATTTTTCAAATTTACAACTTTTGCGCAAAGTGCATGTTGATGGATAATACAATGAAGTTGTAGAGGAGGCTGTGTAATATTTAATTCTTTCAATTTTTTATTATTCATGCCTACCAAACCAGTATTGTGACCCGTCATGTTCATTTGCACCGTCAGTTGTCACATTTTTTAATTTTTGAAAACATATAATAGTTGCAAAAATATATCTTCACCTTTTGTATTCCCATAGACGCTTTTTAATGCAGCAAGTTCTTCTGTTACACAAAATTGTTTATCAATTCCACGGATAAAAATCAACAATTGAGCGGTGCTAGTTATATCGTTGCTTTCATCAAATGCTAGTGAAAAATACTCAAATTGTGAAGAATTTTCTTTTAATTTATTAAACATATTAGTTGATATATTTTCAATACGTCGAACAAACTAATATCTTCAAATTTTTTAATTTTTTCCGGACAAATTTCGTTAACAGCAGCCAAAATACATTTTTTAATGAACTCTCCATCCGTAAATGGTTTGTTATGTTCAGCAATTAATTTCGAAATATGTAAGGACGTTTTGACCAATGCATAACTTTGTTCCTTACATTTTTTAAAAACGTTTTGTTATGCTTCTAATGATTTTTGTAAAGAATCAATTTTATTTTGTCTGGATTGAGAGTTTGTCACCGGACACATTTCGGCACGCTCACTCTCTAAGTTTGTTGATTTTTCCTAAAATGATATTGGTGCTTTGGCGGGCCGCGCAAAAAGTTGCAAAGGGCCGCAGGTTGCCGACCCCTTGATGTAGAGGATGGTCGGAGATGGGGGATTGGCCCGCGGGGGGTTGGGGAGAGGGTTCCCCGAGGGGTGAACCGCGATTGGAATTATTTTGGAATTCATTAGATAATCTATTGTCTTCTACTTGGAAATGAAAGTGGAAGTGAAAGTAGGTGTACACGATTTTAGGTCGCGGTTCACCCCTCGGGGTCCCCGCTCACACAATAATTTTTGAAATTTCTGTTATACGCTCCATGAATACAAAAAAAAAAAAAAATTCCTGTAAATTTTGAGTTTTTAATTTTAACACCCATATTTAATAATTTTTTCCATTTTTAAAAATATCTTTTATTATTTATTTTCTACAGGGAGATAGGGAGTGCCTGTAAGCTTAGAACTTAGGCGAGGAAATTGTCTCCTGAAGCGGGAGGAAGAAGAAGCTCGACCGCCATCTTGCATAGTTCAAAACATTGCCAAACATAACGTTATCAAATGAGAAATACATGTTTAACAAAGAGCATATAAGAATGTTTTTCTTTAATATAAAATACAGTATATGTTCCTATGACTATTTTGTGTATATTCATCTTATTTTAATGTGAAATAATTTTAATAATTAATCATTTTAATTAATTTCAATTTTCTCTAGATATCTGCAAAAATCAAAAAACTATAATTTAAAATAGTTCTTTTATTAGTTTTTTTTTTATTTAGGTGACCTTATAATTCTGAAAATCGAAGGTAAAATGATATATATTTTAGTATAGGACCTAATGGAAATCTCAATGTTTTGAAAGATCCAAGATGGCGGACTGTGAGTCAGCGATGACGTAGGCAGGCCACACTTTTCTAGCCATAAGCTCTCTCCCTATCTCCCTGATTTACTACAATGTTTACCCCATTTAGTTCAATAAATAAAAGGCAGTAGTGCTGCCTCATCTATATTTCACGCACAGTCCTTATATTATGATTATTTGCATCAAGCAGATAACAACTTCTTTGATTTCTCTTTATGAAATCTCCTAGATGTGCAGAGTTTTCACTTCCTCCGATTTCATATAAAAAACACACTTTAACCGCCCATATTTGTTGTAAATTATTAAGATATTTGAATTTAAGAAGAACACCCTGTATAGGGGTCGAATCTGATTTGAAGGGATTTATTATGTTGAGAGCTTAAATGAGGATTCGTGAATAGATAGGGAGGAGACTGGCATATGCGGGCTTAGTAATCGCATATGGGCCCAAAGGTTCTTCTAATTCTCTCTATTATCTAATCTAATAGAAACAAATAAAGGGCATTCATTGCCGGGGGGAAATTTGGGAGCTCAATCGAAACTTAAGAGAAATCACGAATTACAAGTCGGGGTTTTTTTTCTTTTAAATAATCCTTTTTTCAGCCATCTGATTTTATTAATACAATTTTTAACAGTGATTTGAACATGGGAAAAAATTTACTTACAAATAACATTAAATTTTATAAATTAAAGGGTTTTTAGTCACTTAATATAATAAATAAATACAATAATTTTTATCGATTATTATTATTTATTTGGTTAATTTACCTGACAGTTTCGGTCATCTCTATTAGTTGACGATCTTCAGTAGTACCTACTAATTTTCAATACTACTGAACATGGTCAACCAGAGGGGACCGAAACTGTCTGATAAATTAATAAAATAAATAATAATAATAATCGATAAAAATTATTGTATTTATTTATTATATTGTGTGACTAACAAAAAACGCTTTAATTTATAAAATTTAAATTCTACATAGTCACTTAAGTTTTGGAAAAAAAAATTAATTAAATATATCTACAAATATAAAAATACAAAAAATACAACTACAATAGGGCGGTCCTTGTTTATATGATTTTCTGATTTTTTTGTACGCGCCCCCTATCTTCCCAGAGGGTCGCGACCCACACTTTGAAAAACACTGCTCTACAACTTTGCTTATAATTTTTGACATTTTCGTTTAAAATATTTTGAAAATAAACACCCAAAATGAGGCGGAAGGTCAAAAATGAAGATGCTAGACCTTTGAACCAAACTCAACCAACATAAGTAAATTCTATACTTGCCACAAAGGTATTCAGTGAAACGCGTTTTAACTAGTAAGAACCCGTTCTTACTAAAAACGGGTTTTACTGCAACATATACCTGTATAAGAGAGTATACTCAGCATTTAGTTTGGTTAGGGACGGGGCTCAGGACCAAGAGGGGGGGTGTAGTTTACAAATGAATTAACTACAAGAAAGAAAATTAATAATATCCATTTTCTTTTCATTAGTTAATTTTCACTAAGTATTTATGGATTTTTTGATTATTTAAATTAAAGTTTTTAAAATTCATTTTGCGTCTAGGGGTAGTGGGGTCCCCCTGGCCATTCCGGGGTACACCCATCTGCATACCTATATGCCAGAGGTGGCCACAACGTGGCTCGCGAATAATACTGATTTTAAAAAGTACAGGGTGTGGCATAAAGATCTACCACATTTTGAAGAGGTATAAAAAATGAAAAAATTTAACTAAAAAAATAACTGAATATATTTTTGGAAAGAACATAAATTTTTTTTTTAAATGTGTTTTAAACATTATATTAGACTAAAAAAAGTGTGGGGGGGGGGGGGGGAATTTCGACCAAAATCAACCAAATTTTGTATACATATTTTCTCTGGACCTCCAGAGGGCTAGAAATGCAAAAATTAACCACCCAAAATGGGGGGAGGGTCAAAAATGAAAATTCCAACCCTTTCGACCAAACTATGTATACAAAATTTAGTTAGTTAGTTTTTGCATTTCTAGCCTTCTGGGGATCCACAGAATATGTATACAACATTTGGTTGAGTTTAGTCAAAAGGGCTAGAATTTTTTTTTGACCCCCTCCCCCCGCCCACTTTTTCTTTGATAATGTTTAAAATACATTTTAAAAAATTTCATATATTTTCTTTTCAAAAATATATTTAGTTTTTTTCTAGTTAATTTTTTTCATTTTTATTATCTCTTCAAAATGTGGTAGATCTTTATGCCCCACCCTGTGTAATAATTAAATTTTAAAAATAATAATACAAAAATTAAATTAATTTGTAATTTGTAATATTATAAGTAAGTAGAGAAAAAAAATATATGTTACTTCATTTATATTTTATAAAATAAAAAAATGTGTCTTTTCTTTAATAAACCATTAATTAATCTCCAAACAATCTGGCTCGCTTTGAAACAGTTTTATAAATTTGCGGCTCCCAAAGTTAAGGTTAGTGGCCACCCCTGGAGTATATATAAACTTTTTGTGTGGATTGTCGCGAAAAAACTACCTTAACGTAAATTAAAATAATTAAAAAATTATATCAAAAAAAATTCAATCTTTTAAGGTCAAAATCTAAAATTGAGGGGACAAACCCCTCTGATATGCAATGTAAAAATATTTTCTACTAAAATCTTCGATTTTGACCTTAAAAAATTGAATTATTTTTGATATAATTTTTTAATTTTAATTTACGCTAAGGTAGTTCTTTCGCGACAATCCATACAAAAAGTTTTAGCCTCGTAACTACTCTATACATATGAACGGTACTAAAATTTTAGGTTATGTTTTTTTACGTGACTGTACTTCTTCTCACACTACTATGTATATTCTGTTTATGAATGAATCGTTTCCAATCGATTGTTATTATATCCCCTCCACTAAAAATAATCGCCCAAATATGTTTTTTTTTATTTTTTATCAAAACTACGAGGTAAATAATTTCAATTTTTTTTTTAAGTTTCTCCGAATATTTTATTCTAACAAATATTAATTTTTCATCAAGATGGTGAAAGTCCTTCAATGAAAAAAAAAAATAATGATCATTTTCCCATCCTTTCTCAATCCATATGTTAAAAATGTCATTTTCAATTGCAATTATTTCATGTTTGGTGTGGTAAATCTTCTTCAAATTTTAACAGTTTGTTAAATTATGCTTTTAATGACTTATATTCCAAGTTTCGAAGAATTTTTGCATTTGTGAAGAACTACCTTAATAAGATGGCGCGAAAGTGCTCTCCAATATGAGCATTTTATGGTGATTTTTTTTCTTTTTATCTGTTCATCTATAAAAAAATTCCACAAATTCTCTCATTCTCTGCTTATCATATACAAATAAGATTTGATATCACAAATATTTTGAAAGTTAGAAGGTAAAAGGCAGCGAGAGAGAGTACTTGGCATATTTATTTTATGAAGTCATTGAATTGAGTTTATCTTTTATATATATAAGATAGAATTCTTTTTCTTTTTTTTCTTTTTATAAAAGTTGATGAGATAGAAGAAATTGTAGAATATAATGGCTCGGTTTGTTTGCTGCTTGCTTGCATCCATGGCTTTCAAAATGGACATTGAATAAATCGCAATCTCACCACTTTGGTATTAGATTCCAAGCCAAGCCAAGCCAGGGGATTCCCAAATGCTTTCCTTGCCTTCTACCCCTCCTCCCTCTCCTCCATTTCTATTCCCCTCCCTCGATCGGTAATCTCAAGGCTAAACTAACAAGAGTAACAAAACAAGTCGAAGTTGAAAGAATTTAAAATAATAAATAAATGAATTAATTAAAACAAGCTGATCATGATGTGTGGGCACTGACTGACTGACTGGGCAAAAACACGTATTTTTTATTTGAATTAAAAATGTTATCCAGGAAAGTACTATAATATTCTTTTAAAAATGTTATAATTTCTATCTTCGCATAGGATACAAAAAAATAAGCTGATGTGGCCATCTATCCACTTGACTTGACCATCCACCTGACCCCTCTCTTGGATTTATTTACGTCATGATTGAATGACGGCAATCCAGAAATAAATAAGAGACTACTTACTACCAACAAATAATATTTATTGGAAATGTTTTTCTCCCTTTATAATGTTATTTTGAAACCGACGTTTCGGAAGATCTTCACCTGACCCTGTCGCTACAATCAATGTCTGTAGCTCTTTAACTTGTAAATAAGATACAAACTTTAAATTTACAAGTTTTATAAGTATATGTATTCATTTTCTCCGAAATCAAAAATTGTATTAATATTTTAATCGAATGATTATTTTGGGATGGGTCGAATTTTTTAAAAATAAATGAATAATCAAATACCTAATTATTTTGAAAAAGGTCGAATTATTTTATGCAATCCAAAATTCAAAAAAATAAATGAATAGATAAATAATCATATAATTATTTTGTGATGAGTCGAATTTTTTTGTCCTATCTAAAATTCAAAATAAATAAATAAACAAATAATCAAATAATTATTTTGAAAAGGGTTGCATTTTTATGCAATTCAAATAAATAAATAAATAAATAATCAAATAGCTATTTTGAAAAGGGTCGAATTTTTATGCAATTCAAATAAATAAATAAATAATCAAATAGTTATTTTGAAAAGGGTCGAGTTTTTTTTTTCATGCGATCCAAAATTCAAAAATAAATAAATAAGCAAATAATTATTTTGTGAAGAGTCGAATTTTTTTGTCCTATCTAAAATTCAAAATAAATAAATAAACAAATATTCAAATAATTATTTTGAAAAGGGTTGAATTTTTATGCAATTCAAATAAATAAATAAATAATCAAATAGTTATTTTGAAAAGGGTTGAATTTTTATCCAATTCAAATAAATAAATAAATAATCAAATAGTTATTTTGAAAAGGGTCGAATTTTTTATCCAATCCAAAATTCAAACAAATAAATAAATAATCATATAAGTAATTATTATGCGGAAGGGTCGAGTTTTTTTTCATGCGATCCAAAATTCAAAAATAAATACTTAAATAAGCAAATAATTATTTTGTGAAGAGTCGAATTTTTTTGTTCGATCCAAAATTCAAAAAATAAATAAATAATCATAATATGCAATTGGATGTTGATGAAAGCAGTCCACGGTGGTTGTAAAAAAAATAAGACTATAGAGTTTTATTATTTTACATTTATTTATTAAAACCGACGTTTCGGAGATTTATTCTCTCCTTCTTCAGGGTAACAAAAAGTCAATGAAAGTAGTTCAAAACATGACTACTTTCTGTCTCCTTTGACAATGCCAAAAAAACATTATAAAATATTAATTTTTCATCTCGAATAGAAAATAAAGTAACAAGCAATTGATGATCAATATGTTAATCATAACATATTGATCATCAATTGCTTGTTACTTTATTTTCTATTCGAGATGAAAAAAAAATTGTATAATGTTTTTTTGGCATTGTCAAAGGAGACAGAAAGTAGTCATGTTTTGAACTACTTTCATTGACTTTTTGTTACCCTGAAGAAGGAGAGAATAAATCTCCGAAACGTCGGTTTTAACAAATAAATGTAAAATAATAAAACCTCTATAGTCTTATTTTTACAACCACCGTGGACTGCTTTCATCAACATCCAATTGCATATTTATACCAGTCCGTCTCCTAAATAAAATCTCAATAATAATATAATTATTTTAGGAATCAGGGTCGAATTTTTGTGTGGTAAAATTCAAAAAAATAATTGAATAAATAAATATTCATATAATTATTTTGGTAAGGGTCGAATTTTTTTATGCAATCCAAAATTCAAAAATAAATAAATAAATAAATGCCTAATCATATAATTATTTTGGTAAGGGTCGAATTTTTTATGCAATCCAAAATTCAATAAATGAATAACTAATCAAATAATTATTTTGAAAAGGCTCGAATTTTTTATCCAATCCAAAATATAAATAAATAAATACTTAAATAATCAAATAATTATTTTGAAAAGAGTCGAATTTTTTATGCGATCCAAAATTCAAAAATAAATTAATAAATAATCATATAATTTGCGAAGAGCCCAATTATTTTATGGGATACAAAATTAAAAAAAAAAAAATCACAGTTATCTCTGTAAAGAGAAAGCAAGCTTTTTTAAATAGGTATAATTCATTTTAAAATAAACACTTGAAGAGAGAGGAGAGAGTGGCCATTTGATTTATAGGTGTGTTTTAAATAGCATTCTAGATTTATCAATTCTATATTTTTATCATTTAACTTAGCTGTTACACACATTATATACAATTAAGGTAAATTCATTATATTCTTGACCAGTCAAATTTCAAATGATTTAAATTAAAAATATTCTAAAAATTAATCTAGATTGCCATTTAAAATGGAAAGAATGCGTTTTAATTAAAATTTTTCTCCACTTAATTATTTTTGACGAATTTAACTTGGCAGACCCCTAGCTAGAATTGGCCCTATATTTTCCAATTTGGCCCGTTTTTTCATACACCTCTTTTGGGTGAGATATAATATTTGTAAAGAGAAACAATGAGGTTGTCCCCTGCTTGATTCAAATAAACATACTCACTAAGGTGACCAGACGTCCCGCTTTTGGCGGGACAGTCCAGATTTTTAACAATTTGTCCCGCGTCTCGCGGCGTTTTAAGAAAGTCCCGATTTTTGGAAAGAATGCGAATTAATAAGGAAAAGGTGAAATCTTGGGCCTCAGCAACAATCACAACAGAGAACAAATAGTTAGAAATATTACATCATTTTGAAAAAAAAAACATGTTCCATACAATAATTAATTAAAAATTGTGGAATACGCGCTGTCCTAACCAGGAACTAATGCTGCTACAGAAGGCGTTTTTTTCTACCCTAAATAAAGTGTGGACATCTG
The DNA here is from genome assembly GCA_024734495.1 of Forficula auricularia. NCBI lineage: Eukaryota > Metazoa > Arthropoda > Insecta > Dermaptera > Forficulidae > Forficula > Forficula auricularia. The sequence continues at coordinate 402,371 of JALMQS010000091.1, forward strand.
ATAAATCACAATTAAGTGTTGAGACTTTGGAAGCCATATTATAGGTGAAATATAATTTAACAAGTTCTTGCTATAAATTTCATGACGTTTTAAACAACGACAGCAATCTACTAAAAAAAATTCACCCAAATGAGAAATATGCGAAAGAATAGAAGGTTTTTAAAGTTTATAATACTATATAGTACTTATTATATATACATATTTATTATATAAATAAATTTTACATAAATATGTTGAAATTTAAAAAAATAAATTATAATATAATTTTCGCGTTCTATGATAATAAATTTTTGTTGATCTAGAGCTCTAGACCAAATTTTTTTAAACAAGCCCCCCCCCCCCCCCTCCATTCCCCCGTCAATGGTGTCCCGCTTCACCAATGTTAAAATCTGGTCACCTTAATACACACATATATATGGAAATTATATATCTGTATATATATACGAGCTTTTCGTGCGGCCTTCGGCACGCTCCTCGAAGCTCGGCCTCCGAGCTGGTGCCCTGGCGGGCAGCGTCTCGGTCGAAAATTTTTATTCCTCTTAAAAAACCACACTCCAAATGTATACCGGTAAACTACCGAAAATACATCGTCTCTTAAAAGTTTCGCCTCTTTAACTTTTGAGTGGCGAGGGGGGTGGGGGAGGAATAATGATCAATATATTTAATGTTTCTTAATTTAAAATGAATTGGAGTCTTTCATTTCAAAATTCGAGTCCAAATTAGAATTATATTTCAAATTTGCCTGGTTAATGAAAATCGATTGGAGCCATCAGTTTAAAATCCGCGCTGACAATTATATTTCAAATTTGCCTCGTTAATTAATATATATTTAGTGTTTCTTAATTTAAAATCTATTGGTGTGTTTTCATTTTCATTCGAGTTCAAATGAATACAATATTATCTCGACACAAAGTCCAAATCAAAAATATATAGTTTTAGTAATAGAAATCAAGATAAAAATATTAATGTTGCATTGGTGTAATCGCTAGAGCTGATGCCCATAGTTCAAGAGTTCGTCGGTTCGATTCTAGGCAAGAGGGTAATTTTTTTAAAGAAAATTCTCTCAGCGTTGTTACAAATTAATCTAGACAAATATATATAGTATATTAATTATTTGTTTGAGACCATAGTTTCGAAGACTTGGTCTTCATCATCAGTCTGGATATTGACCCCATGAAAAATAATATTTATATATTGATGAAGCTCTATAATACTCTGAGGTATATGAGTCAAACCATTGACTAGGATGTAGTTGTCGGTTGGCACAGGGTACTTCTCCTATACCTCAGAGTATTATAGAACTTCATCAATATTTAATAACGAGTCCTTATCAGTTTACTACAATTTTGTTATACTATATATATTTGTCTAGATTAATTTGTAACAACGCTTAGAGAAATTTCTCTAAAAAAATTACCCTCTTGCCTAGAATCGAACCGACGAACTCTTGAACTATGGTCATCAGCTCTAACCACTAGACCAATGTCACATTAATATTTATATCTTGATTTCTTTTACTAAAACTATATATTTTTGATTTAGACTTTGTGTCTAGATAATATTGTATTCATTTGAACTCGAATGAAAATGAAAAAAACACCAATAGATTTTAAATTAAGAAACATTAAATATATATTAATTAACGAGGCAAATTTGAAATATAATTCTCAGCTCGGATTTTAAACTGATGGCTCCAATCGATTTTCATTAACCAGGCAAATTTGAAATATATATATTCGAATTTTGAAATGAAAGACTCCAATTCATTTTAAATTAAGAAACATTAAATATATTGATAATTGTTCCTCCCCCCCCCCCCCCGCCACTCAAAAATTAAAGATGCGAAACTTTTAAGAGACGATGTATTTTCGGTAGTTTACGGGTATACATTTGGAGTGTGGTTTTTTAAGAGGAATAAAATTTTTGGACCGAGACGCTGCCCGCCAGAACTCAGCCCGGAGGGCCGAGCTTCGAGGGCGTGCCGAGGGCACGCAAGAAAAGCTCGTACTGTAATAATAAAATGAAAAATAATATTTATAATTAAAAAAAGACTGACCAAGTCTTCGAAACTATAGTCTCAAATAAATAAATAATATATATACAGATATATAATTTCGATATATATGTTGTTTATTTGCATCAAGCAGAGGACAACCTCTTTGTTTCTCTTTGTGAATCAACAACTCTGCTACTCTTGGCAAAAACAAAAACTTTTCAATTATAATATTCCTATCAATCCATACATATATTATCTGTTACGTATTGAAAATATAAAAAGGGTGGGACAGCAACCAGGTGTATGTATGTTAACCATCACAAGGTGATTTTAAAACCACGCCAGATTTTTTTTCTTTCTAAATATATCTGATGAATAAATATTTATTTAGTTATGTTTGTTCATGAAATTTCGTAAACTTGTGCAAGTGATGAATTAATATAAGTGATGAGTGGTTGAGTATGTGTGTGAGTGACCTCTCAACTGCGTAACAGGAATAATACAATCTTCTACTTATTATGTCTATCAACTCTTAAATGAATAAATATACAAGACACAAGATAGAGAGATTAACTTGGACACACGAGTTTCGAGTATTTTCATTAGTACACTCTTGAAAGGCTAGAAAATTAAAATTCACTATATACGGGGTGAGTTTTTTTTTATCTTGAGAAAGTTATAACTCAAAAACAGTCCATTATATGAAAAAAAAGTTTATTTATATCAGGGGGAAACTAAACTACGCTATTGTTTGTCAACCTAGAACAAGCTTTCAAGGGTATTTCAAGGTAAACTTTTGTTTTTTAAATGGAAACCTATATATTTCTAGACATATCCTTAATCTAAAAAAACAACTGAACAACTTTCAAAAGACAAATTTTTTTATTCGACATCAAATAAAATAAACTACAACTGATCGTTGCTAAACTATCCAAATTCATTTGAAATATTAATATGTTTATTTCTTTATTATTAATCAGATATCACTTGCTATTTGCAGTTCATGTTGACTTTAAGTAAAAAATAATGATCGATTCTCATCTAGTACTTGAGGAATAACAATTCTACATTGCATTTTTGACGTTTCGATTATTATTGGTAACCATTGCTGAAAACGTGGAGGAATCGACTTAAAATCAAAAAGACTAAATTCTTTTTTGGTAAACAACTCAAGATAAAAGAATTTAGTCTTTTTGATTTTAAGTTGATTCTTCCACGTTTTCAGTAGAGGTTGCCATTAATAGTCAAAACATCAAAAATGGAATGCAATAAGGTTATTCCTCTAGTATTAGATAAGAATCGATAGTTATTTTTGATTTTAAGGCGTTTCCTCCATGTATTCAGCAATGGTTACTAATAATAATCGAAGCGTCAAAAATCTAATGTAAAATTGTTATTCCTCAAGTATTAGATGAGAATCGATGGCTATTTTTGATTTTAAGTCGATTCCTCCATGTCTTCAGCAATGGTTACCAATAATAACCGAAATGTCAAAAATCCAATGTAGAATTGTTATTCCTCGACTGTTAAATGAGAATCAATAGCTATTTTTGAATTAAAGTCAACATGAACTGCAAATTGCAAGTGATATCTGATTAATAATAAAGGAATAAACATATTAATATTTCAAATTAATTTGGATAAAGTTTAGCAACGATCCGTTGCAGTTTATTTTTATTTTATTTGATGTCGTATAAAAAAATAGTTCTAATAAAAGTTGTTCAGTTTTTTTTTCTAGATTGTGAATATGTATAGAAATATATAGACCTCAAAATACCCTTGAAAGCTTGATAGATAAGTCGACAAATAATAGCGTACTTTAGTTTCCCCTCTGATATAAATAAATTTTCATTTGAACTTTTTTTCATATAATGCACTATTTTTGAGTAATAAGTCTCTCAAGATAAAAAAACTCACCCGGTATATCAAAAATGAAAATTCTAGTCCTTTCGGCCAAACTATGTATACAAAATTTGGTTAGTTTTTGAATTTCTAGCCTTCTGGGGGTCCACAGAATATGTATACAAAATTTGGCTGAGTTTGGTCGAAAGGGCTAGAATTTTAATTTTTGACCCCTTTATTTTTTTGTCTGATAAACATATTAAAAAAAAAAAAAATATTTTATTTTATTTTCAAAAATATATTCACTTCTTTTTCTAGTTAAATTTTTTCATTTTTTATACCTCTTCAAAAAGTGGTTTATGCCCCACCCTGTATAAGCTGTCTAATATAAATCTCATCTATAGTTGTTTCTTTCATTCTAAATGATTATTATTTATTTATTTGTTTTAGGTCAAGATGTTTCGCCTTCGGACGGCGTCTCTTTACCCCCATGGCATCCTAAAACAACTACTACAACTTTATCACCCCCTTCTCCAAATACTACTACTACTAGCACAACAGAAAAGCCAACAACAACAACAGAAAAGCCAACAACAACGGAAAAGCCAACAACAACAACCGAAAAGCCAACAACAACCAAGGCTACGACTACGGAGGTTCCAACAACCACCCCTGAACCTAAACCCACGCCAACCCCAAAACCCGAGGATCATATTGGAAATTGGACAGTGAAGGAGGCAAACACCACCTGTATTCTATCCACGATGCAAATTCAATTGAACCTCACTTACACGACAAAACAGAACACCGTATGTTTATAATTTGTTTTTTTTTTTACTTAGAGACAGTGGTGTAGGTTTTAGGTGAAACATGATATTAATTAATAAAGTAAAGGGTGTGTAGTTTCACAGTGAATGAAATAAAACTCAAAAGAATTTATACAAACTCAATATATTTCGGATTATTGGTCCATCATCAGGGGTTTACAGGTTAAAACTAATTATATTTGAACGTGCGATCACAATTTTTAACAACTAAATCATACGTACCAATATAACAAAATATAACATTCAAATCATACATACCAATATAACACAAGAAAAACATCAACATTTAACAATAAATAAAATTTAAATTTAAAATATTTACAAAAATTTCTTTTTTAAATATAAAAATATAAAAAATCTAGGTAAATATGAATATTAATATAAATAAAGAACCTTTAATTACAAGTTTAAATATAATTTTTTTTTATAGAATTAAATTAGAAAATAAAATTACAAATTTAAGTCATAAACACAAAATTAATTATATATATCAATGTACAAATAAGTATATATTACATATAGAGATAAAGATTAAAATAAAACATAATAGAGATAAATTAGATGAGATAAATTACAATATACAAGAATTTTGAGGTTATCTCATATATCAGTATATGTCATTTATTTTAGAAGGCTGAGGGCGCGTGGTTTGAATTTAATTTTGATTGTACTTTAGGAAATAGTATATGGTTGGGAAAGAATGACTTTAAGAGTGTTAAGTTTTTTAATTTTTGTTATTGTGGAATTTCTAATGTCCTGCTGGTTATTGAGAATCATATCTTTTCGATTATAGCTTAGTTTTAACCTGTAAACCACTGATGATGGACTAATAATCCGAAATATATTGAGTTTGTATAAACCTCTTTTTTTTTTTTTTTTTTTTTTTTAATGCAATCGAATGCAAGAAGGGGTGCACCAGTAAAGATGCAGCTCCTATGGATCTCGAAAGACCCTTGCATTACCGAAGAGAAGAGAAAGTTGATTAAGTGAGAGGGTGTAGACGTAGGTGTCTATGCACTCCGGTTTTGAAGGTTTGAAGATTATAGGTGCTGGGAGAGATAGAGGCTGGAAGAGAGTTCCAGTTCCTTGAAGTCATGGGGATATATGTATTGGCGAATGAAGTGGTCCGGCACTTTTCTAGTTTGACCGCGAGAGAGTGTTGGGAGTCGGCAAAACGCGTGCTACGTGCAAAGCATGCTTTGGGGGGAAATATTGATTTTATCTCATCAGAGCACCTGCCGTGATAGTATCTATAGAAAAGGGAAAGGGCAGAGACATCTCTTCGATGAGCCAGCGAGTCGAGGGAGTCGGTGAGTGTAGAATCGTCAATTAGCCTGACGGCTCGTTTCTGAATTGCATCCAGGGTAGCAAGAGAGTATTTTGAGGCTCCTCTCCATAGATGAGAGCCGTATTCGAGACAGGGGCGGATTTGGGCCTTGTAGATGGTGAGAAGTTGTGGGGGTTTGTAAAATCGCTTGGACCTGAATAAGAAGCCAATCTTCCTTGCTGCAGATTTCGCCACAAAGGAGATGTGTTCATTCCAAGACAGGTCAGATGCGACAGAGACGCCCAACATGGATAGGCTGTCACACATTTTTAGGGTATTCGAATCGAAGTGAATTTCAGGGAAATCTTTATTTTCGCGCCTAGAAATTAGACAACATTGAGTCTTGTTTGAATTGAAGTTAACTAAATTTTGTGAGCCCCATTTATTCAGTTTGTCTAGGTCGAGAGTAATTGAGGAGGTAACATTGATTCGATTATTCGGGAGTGAGGGTTTACCGTGTAGAGTGCTATCGTCGGCGTAACAATGAGTGGGGTTTGCCGTTTGATCGAAAAGGTCGTTTATATAAATTAGGAAGAGTGTGGAGGAGATTACGGAGCCTTGGGGAACACCAGAGTTTGTGGAGAACGATTCAGATGATGTTCCATCCACCACAACTTTTATACTTCGGTTTGTCAGAAAGCTTTCTATCCATTTGCGAAGAGTTGGTGTGAATCCGAAGGCTGGCAGTTTGGCAAGAAGATTTTTGTGCCAAACCTGGTCAAAAGCTTTGGAGATATCAAGGGCTACAGCGAAGGTTTCTTTTCCGGCCTCTAGAGTATTGTTCCAGGTGTGGGTGACATAGGTTAAGATGTCGCCTGTGGAACGATTTTGTCTGAATCCATATTGCCTATCGTGAATTAATTTATTGTTTTCTAAGTGATGAAGGACGTGTTGGTTTATGACTCTTTATGATCTTTGAGTTTTGTGAGTCACTGTGAAACTACACACCCTTTACTTTATTAATTTATAATTTGTTTGTTTTATTATTATTATTATATATACCGGGTGAGTTTTTTTATCTTGAGACAGTCTTATAACTAAATGAAAAAAAGTTTCAAATAAAAGTTTATTTATATCAAGGGGGAAACTAAACTACACCATGGTTTGTCGACCTAGAACAAGCTTTCAAGGGTATTTCGTGGTCAAGTTCTGTCTTTTAAATGGAAACCTATATGTTTCTGTACATATTCTTAATTTAGAAAAAAAAACTGAACAACTTTCATTAGAACTATTTTTTATACGACATCAAATAAAAAAAAATATTACTATAAATCAATTAGATCTCAAAAAAAACCTAATAATTGTTTTTAACAATCATTCAATTTAATTATCAAATAATGATCAAATATTTAATTATTAAATAAATAATTTAGTAATAATTGGAAATTTAATAATTTTGCGACACTGTTCTGAGACATTCCAGAGAAGTCTTCTGGATCAATTCCAGTTCCAATTTCGTTATTTTGGCCTGTTTCAGTTTCTTTCTTGGCAGACTACTCCTGTTTTTTTTTTGTTTTTTTAAGATTTACAACCCAATAAAATAAAGCTCCTGCGAACAAAATTGTTAAATTATTAATTATTATTAAATTATTTATTTAATAATTAAATATTTGATCATTATTATTTGATAATTAAGTTGAATGATTGTTAAAGATAATTATTAGGATTTTTTTGAGATCTAATTGATTTAATATTTTTTTTATTTGATATCGTATAAAAAAGTAGTTCTAATGATAGTTGTTCAGTTTTTTTAACCGACTTCAAAAAAGGAGGAGGTTCTCTATTCGATTGAATTTTTTTTTTTTTTTTTTTTTTTTTTTTTTTTTTATTTTTTTTTTGTGCCTATGTTACCTCATATCTCCGCCAATTGTCAACCGATTTTGAAAATTTTTTTTGCATTGGGTCCAGTCTAGCTTCCGATTGGTCCCATTTTTTTTTCGATTTTTTTTCATAGGTATTAGACCTTTTTTATTAGGTTTGTTTAGGTTTGTTTAGACCTAACCTCTTTGTTTATGAACCGATTTCGATGGTTCTTTTTTTATCCGAAAGGGGGTGTCTTAGGGATGGTGTCATATTAATTTGGTCAAGTTCTGATGATATAATCACTATTAATAACATCACTAAAAAGAGAAAAATAAAAATTTTTAAGAAAAAATAAAAACCGACTTCAAAAAATTAAATGCAACAAATAAAATACACTAAAAGGTATAAAATAATTATTATCTTATTTAGTTACAACTAAACGACGAAATATTAACACGAAATTACTTTTTGAAGTTGGTGCCAAACATATACCTTTTATGAATCGCACTCGACGGATCTTACTTAGTACGTTTGACGGATACGCTCGCTTATAGGTATAGTTTGTTTGGCACCGACTTCAAAAAGTAATTTCATGTTAATATTTCGTCGTTTAGTTGTAACTAAATAAGATAATAATTATTTTATACCTTTTAGTGTATTTTATTTGTTGCATTTAATTTTTTGAAGTCGGTTTTTATTTTTTTCTTAAAAATTTTTCCTAGATTAAGAATATGTACAGAAACATATTATAGGTTTCCATTTCAAAGACAGAACTTGACCTCGAAATGCCCTTGAAAGCTTGTTCTAGGTCGACAAACAATAGCGTAGCTAAGTTTCCCCCTCGATATAAATAAACTTTTTTTTCATATAATGCACTGTTTTTGAGTTATAAGACTGTCTCAAAATAAAAAACTCACAAAGAGAAACAAAGAGGTTGTCCTCTGCTTGATGCAAATAAACATATACACATATATCTCAAGATGATATATCTGTATATATATTATTTATTTGTTTGAAACAAACAATCAAACAAATAAATAATATATATACATCTTGAGATATATGTGTATATGTTTATTTGCATCAAGCAGAGGACAACCTCTTTGTTTCTCTTTGTGAATCAACAACTCTGCTACTCTCGGCAAAACAAAAACTTTTCAAATAAAAAACTCACCCGTTATATATATATATATATAACAAAAATTTGATCAACTAAATAAACCATGCAAGTCAAATAATTTTATTAAATAATTCTGACTGTTAATTCTACAAATCTTGGAATTATATTATTATTTTTTAAAAAGGAAAAATAAATTGAGCCCCCGGCTGGATTTAAGCCCTTTACCAACGAACTAGGCCAGGCCACGGGTTCTCATCTCTTCCTACTCTAAGATTTTCAAAGTTTGGGAATTCCGAAAGTCACCAAAGTCATCAGTTCGTTTCTTCTAGAAACGTCACATATAAATATTTCTGATCACCTAAAAAGTCTTTATAAAAAATAAAAAAAAATCGTAAATAAAAAAATAAGTCGCTCTCAGTTAAACATTAGTATCTGGCCACCGAGCGATACTCGGTAAATTTTTGCTTCAGTTAAAAGCTAGATATTAATCCCCGGACCCCCACCACTTCACCCCCCATTCACCCCAATTCCGTCCCACCCCCGAGTCCACTTCCCTCCCCCCGTACCCTCTCCAACACCGCACCCCCACATCTTTTTTTTTTTTTTTTTTTTTTTTTTTAATGATAATGATGAGAGAAGGAGTTACACCAAAAAGGTGCAACCCCTAAAGGCCTCGGTTGGCCCCTCCATCGTGAAAAGAAGAAGAAAGAATTTTATGGGTTGGGCGGAGGTCGAAGGTATCTGTGGATACGGGTCTTAAATAGCTTAAGGTTATAAGTCGCGGGAAAGATGGTGGCAGGGAGAGAGTTCCAGTCTCTGGAGGTCATAGGAATAAAAGAGTTGGCGAAAGCGCTTGTTCGACTTTTATCCAATTTGACAGCGAAGGGGTGCTGAGCGTTAGAAAACCGCGTGTTTCTCGTAAAGAGGGCATTAGGGGGATAAGAGATTTCAGCTCGACTGAACAGACACCGTGATAGTATCTGTAGTACAGGGAAAGGGCAGAAACGGTTCTTCGGTGAGCCAGGGAGTCGAGTGAGTTGGTTAGAGCCGGGTCTCCTATTAGTTTAATTGCTCGCTTCTGAATTGCATCCAGTGTAGCAAGAGAATGCTTGGATGCACCCCTCCACAGATGAGAGCCATATTCGAGACAGGGACGAATTTGAGCCTTATACAGCATAAGAAGTTGACTGGGAGTATAACAGCGTCTAGACCTAAATAGGAGACCAAGCTTGCGCGCTGCAGCTTTAGCAGTGGTTGAGATATGGTCATTCCATGAAAGGTCAGACCCTAGAGTTACGCCTAGCATTGAAATTTTATCCCTGAATTCTAGTGAGTTTGAGTCGAATGATATGTTTGGGAGGTTTCTGTCGACGCGCCTAGAAATAAGGCAACACTGAGTTTTCCCTGCATTGAAGTTAACTAAGTTTTGGGATCCCCAGTTTTTAAGTTTGCACAAGTCTACATTAATTGATTGACATCTCCCCCACCATCGCCTCCACCCTCGCCCCAGCCCCCTCACCCAGTTTTTGCATTTCAAGTCTTGTAGTGGCCCACAGATTATGTCTATATTTGTATATATGTATAGGTATATAAATAAATATCGTATAATAATTTTTTTGAATTAAATAACAATTTTTGAGTTCATCAATTAAATTGCCAAATTCCAATACTTGTGGGATTTAAAATTCGATTTTTAATCAATTAAATTTCCCAACTTTTAATATATAATAACAATTGTAATAAATAATCTTATTGTAAATAAAAAAACAATTATTTATTAAAAGGAAATTGAATAAAAATGTAAATAAACATTTTTATCGAGACAACCACCTGTGAATAATTATTTCAATTAACAAAAAACCCATCAAAAACAACTTAGCCGAAGATGAGACCGTGACAGATCGAATGTCCAACACAAAACCCTCCTAACCAGTGAATTTCATCCAAATCGTTAGAGCCGTTTTCGAGAACCCGACCGGATATATATATATATATATATACAAACTTTGCTCTTTTTAACCGACTTCAAAAAAGGAGGAGGTTCTCTATTCGATTGAATTTTTTTTTTTTTTTTTGTGCCTATGTTACCTCATATCTCCGCCAATTGTCAACCGATTTTGAAAAAAATTTTTTGCATTGGGTCCAGTCTAGCTTCCGATTGGTCCCATTTTTTTTTCGATTTTTTTTCATAGGTATTAGACCTTTTTTATTAGGTTTGTTTAGGTTTGTTTAGACCTAACCTCTTTGTTTATGAACCGATTTCGATGGTTCTTTTTTTATCCGAAAGGGAGTGTCTTAGGGATGGTGTCATATTAATTTTGTCAAGTTCTGATGATATAATCACTATTAATAACATAACTAAAAAGAGAAAAATAAAAATTTTTAAGAAAAAATAAAAACCGACTTCAAAAAATTAAGTGCAACATATATAAAAATACACTAAAAGGTATAAAATAATTATTATCTTATTTAGTTACAACTAAACGACGAAATATTAACACGAAATTACTTTTTGAAGTTGGTGCCAAACATATACCTTTTATGAATCGCACTCGACGGATCTTACTTAGTACGTTTGGCGGGTACGCTCGCTTATAGGTATAGTTTGTTTGGCACCGACTTTAAAAAGTAATTTCGTGTTAATATTTCGTCGTTTAGTTGTAACTAAATAAGATAATAATTATTTTATACCTTTTAGTGTATTTTTATATATGTTGCACTTAATTTTTGAAGTCGGTTTTTATTTTTTTCTTAAAAATTTTTATAATATAATAAGATACAAAAAAGTCGCCCTCAACGTTTAAAAGTTTGGACACCCCTGTTCTATATTATTATTCATTGTTGATTAATAATAAAAATATATAGATTAGGGGTTCAATAATTTTACTTATTATTACAACTTATTTCAAATTCGAAAAATGTTTATTATAATAAAAAAAAGTTAGCATTTTTAACTTTTTTTTTTTTATTGATATTGATGTGAGAAGGAGATACACCAGAAGGTTCATCCCCTAAAGGCCTGTATGGGATGGCCCCTCGATCGTGAAAAGAACAGAGTAGAAGGAAAGAGCCGGGAGCACAAGCCAAATCTCAGAAAATTAGATACAATCCAATTTACTAAGTTTTTTTAAGGGATTCGAGCAGTGGTAAATTCTCCGTTCGATAAATTAGGTTAATTTTATCTCCCACTTAATTTTTTTTTCCAGACCCTATACTTACAGAAAAAATGTCTGGGTATAGCCGGGAATCGAACCCGAGACCTCCGGGTTGCCAGCCAGACATGCTGACCACTACACCAGGGAGGCGGACAAACTTTCGAACTTTTCTAGAAACTTAACTTGTTTATTTTACTTGAAATAAAAATTAAAGCTTAGAACATTTAAAATAGTAAATTTTCATAAAATTGATTATAATAATTAAATGAAACTAATTGGTTTTTTTTTTGTATTTTTTTCAGACAAAGCACGCAGTATTGTGGATTCCGAAAAATGCCAATGCAACAGGGAAATGTGGAAACATGTCGCAAACATTGAATCTTGTTTGGGGCGAAAACAACTATTTGGATTTCAACTATACTAAAAATGTTTCCAACAACCATTATGAGATTTCTTACATTCATCTTCAGGTTGTGCCTACAACACAATTATTCCCAGATATCAGTAAGTATTGAATTTCAAAAACAATGAAATTTAATAAGGAAATAATAAATTATTTATAGATAGAAATCAAAGAGGTTGTCCTCTGCAATGGCGACTCTAGCTTTTGCGGGGCCCGGGGGCAAATTGAGGGACCCTTTCTAAAAATAAACGTAAAGTATTAGTAAAAAAAAAAAAACACTACTTAATAGGTAAAATAATTTACGTTAACTTTTCAAAAATTTATTTAAACAAAATTGCGGAAATTATAAAACAAAAAAATTTAAGGAAAATATTATGCTGCATTCTCTTAACACTCTGTTGAAGGTCTATTGGACTTAAACTTGTTGCAGATGTAGTACACCATATCTATGATGAAATAAAAAAAAAAATTAAATTGCTAACTTAACAAGGATTTAAAAAAACGTGTTTTCTCATATTTTGGTGGCAGCCAGCAAGTTAATAAGAAATCAGCTTCTATTTTATTTTGTTTATAGTTATATTACTTTTAAAAATATAATAAAAATCTCTGAAATTCTAAAAAGTATGTAAATGACGAATATTTATAATAAAACGTAATTATTTATTATTTAGGTTATTTAGGCTATTTTAAATTATTTTAAACCTAATTATTTGACGGTGATTATAATTATTTCGGGCTAATTAGGAATTTTTTAAATATTTTTCCAGTGATCTATGGGCAGTAATAATTTAAAAAAATATTATCTACTTGAAAAAAATGAATTGACACTTTCTGATGTGGCCATCCACTTGACTTTACCATACTCTTCTGGTTGAGTTTGGTACAAGGGCCTAGATTTTAATTTTTTGACCCTACAAACCCCCCCCCCCCCCCCATTTTGGGCGATTAGTTTTTCCATTTTTAGTCTTTTGGTAGCCCACTGATTATGTATACAAAATTTGGTTGAATTTGCTAAATGGCCTAGATTTTTATTTTTTGACCCCCCCCCCCCCCCCGCCCCGCCCTAATTTTGGCTCTAGAAAAAAAATTATTTTCGTTATTATAAGTTCATTTTATAGTATATTTCATTTAGAACATAAGAGATAAAGGAGGCCACATTATTCTAAACGAAAACGAACAGGCAAATAGATGGAAGGAACACCTAGAAGAACTCTATGGAGAAGAAAAAAGAATGTACCCAATAGAAGATGAAGAATCTGTAGACGAAAACGAATTAGGAGACCCCATACTCAGGTCAGAATTCGAGACATCTTTGAAGGAACTAAAAAATAATAGAGCACCCGGAATAGACAATATACAAGCTGAAATCCTAAAGAACTCTGGAGAAAAGGCACGTGACAAACTTTTTGAACTAATTAGCAAAATCTATAAATTGGGAATCATCCCAAAACATTTCCAAAAAAAACAAAATAGTCACACTTCCCAAAAAGACAGACGCGGATAAATGTGAAAATTTCAGGACCATTAGCCTAACCTCACATGCCTCCAAAATCCTAACCAAAATAATCCAAAGAAGAATAGAACAAAGAGTTGAAGAAAATCTGGGGGAAGACCAGTTCGGCTTTAGAAGAAACAGAGGCACCCGAGAAGCAATTCTCTCTCTTAGACTAATAATAGAAAGGGCTTTTATCAGGGAAGAATCTGTCTACATCGGATTCATAGACCTAGAAAAAGCATTCGATAACGTCAATTGGGAAATTATGCTTAAAATATTAAAACAGGCGGGAATAAAATTCAGGGAGAGAAGACTAATCTACAATCTATATCAAAACCAGACGGCAATTATAAATATTGGAGATGAACAAAGAGAAGCCAAAATAAAAAAAGGTGTAAGACAAGGATGTGTGCTGTCACCCATGATTTTCAACTTATACATAGAAGAAGCGATTAAAGAATTCAAAGACAAAATTGATACAGGTATAGAAATCCAAGGTCAAAAGATCGCTATGTTAAGATTTGCCGATGACATTGCCCTTCTAGGAAGCAATAAAAAAGAATTAGAGGACGCCCTGAATGGAATTAACCAAATCATAATAGAAGAAATCAAAATGAAAATAAACAAGAATAAAACCAAGGTCCTAGTATGTACAAAAAAAGAACAAACGAGACAGGAATGCATCAAAATTAACCAAGAAAACTTAGAAGGAGTTAAGGAATTCCGCTACCTAGGAAGTAAAATAACATGGGATGGGAGGAGCGAAAACGAAATTAAATCAAGAATTGCCCAAGCAAAAATGGGGTTTAATTCAAAACAAAAACTACTATGCTCCTCCTCAATCAGCTTAGCAAACAGGAAGTTGCTATTGAAGACATATGTATGGAGCATAGCCATGTACGGATGTGAAACCTGGACAATTAGAAAAGCGGAGAGAAAGAGATTAGAGGCTTTCGAAATGTGGTGCTACAGAAGAATGATTAATATCAAATGGATGGATGAAATTACAAATGAAGAAGTTCTTGGAAGAATCGGAGAAAGAAGAACCTTGTGGAAGAGTCTAAAGAAGAGAAGAGGTCAGATGATGGGGCACACACTGAGACATGGGGGACTGCTTAGGGATATCTTGGAGGGGGAGGTGGGAAAGAAAAGGGGACGGGGAAGACCCAGATTAGAATATTTCAACCAAATAATTGGGGATATGGGATGCCAGACATTTAGAGAGGTCAAACAGCTGGCGGGGGACAGAGTCGAGTGGAGACGGATTGTTGCATCAAACCAGTCTTAGGACTGTATACTCAATGATGATGATGATGATCATTTTTCTTGTTTTTTTTTTTTTTTTTTTTTTTAGTATGAAAATATTATAATATTAATTTTTACCCTAGCCCTTAATTTTGGCTTCGATTTCAACCAAAATCTAATCAACTCTTAATCTCAATGGTCCAAAACTACGTCTGAAATTTGGTTTTGATATTCACACTAGTTTTTGAACTAGCTCGTCCACAAAAATTTGATAACGCACAGACTAACTAACATACTAACAGACATTTTGGCAAAACACTTATTATCTCGAAAAATATGATTTTTTCGATGTTCAGTTATTATGGCTTTTTTGTAGACCGAAATGCCATAGTTTTGCTCAATTTTTTTAATCAAAATAGTTTCAGCCGTTTTTGAGATATTTCGAAAAAGAAAGAAAAAAAAAACACTTCATGCACGATTATAATACTTGACCATGGTAAAGTAAATATCATGCACTAGAGGGTTAAAATCGGGGCCCGGGGCGGTTTTGGCATATGTTAATCCGCTCATTTTATGTTTTTTAAATATTAAATGGATTTAAGTTTATAATGTGATCGTTTTTAAAGTATTAGTTAAAAGAAATTTATATTTTTGATGGATTCAAATGGACTTAGGCCTCTTTCAAAGAAAACGGCTAATATATTAACTAATTCATTCATTCTAATTAGGTTTCCATGGCAACAACAATATATTTATTATTATTGCTAAATAAAATAAACAAACATGTTGTTCGTTCTAACTAACATAATTATACACTTCATAATTTATTTATAATAATATATTGAATATTAAAACCCACATTCCCAAGGATATTTTATTTATATTTTTAAATACTAACATGCTACAAGGTTTTTTTTAAAGCCATTTCCTTGTAAAACAAAAATAAAAAGTTATATCCCTACCCCTTAGTTTAAGAAGGGAAAAACCCGAAAATGTATGTAAATAAGTAAATAATATATTAATTCATAACTACGAATACATTGTATGTAATGTAGATTAAACTTAAAAAAAAAAAAATATTCCATATCCCGGAGTGTTAGGGATATTATTGTAAAAAATGTATATAATTCTTTTTGGCTAATAAACACTTAAAAAAAAAAAAAAAAATACTAACATGCTGTGTCTTATTTCGCTACAGATTCCACCGAAACTCTTCATTTAGTGAGTGAGAAGTCTGAATTTAACATTCCGATGTCGATGTCTTACCATTGTGTCCGGGAGGAGTCAGTCAATCTCAAGGAAATGCTACCAGGATCCAAAATGGTCAATGGATCGCACATTATTTTCAGCCACTTGCAATTGGAAGCATTCAGAAATACCAATACAACCAAATTCAGCTCAGGTATTTCTAATTATTTATTATTTTTTTAACACAATTTTCTTGATATTTATTAAAGAATTTATTACACTTATTTTAAATTATGTAACACTTCTTTTCTCAAAACATATATGAAAAATCTAGACCTTTCGGGAAACATTTTTCCATAGAAATTTGGAAAAATAATTGATTTAACAATTAATGATAAATTAACTATAAAAAAATATATAATATATATGTTGTAACATAAAAAGGGCCAAGAATTTAATTCCAGTTTCCTTTTTGCAATATTTCGATGGAGAAGGTTTAACTCATAGAGTAATATAGAGTGGAAGGCTATCGTATATACAGGGTGAGGCAAACGCCTATTGGAAAACGCTATAAGAAAAGTAATCACCAGATGTTCTTTTGCTGTATATTTTTTTTTTAAATGAAAAACTTTGGTTCTACTTGTGAAATTTGTTTATTTAATCCATTAGAATTTATTCCATCAAGTCGAGAAAATGATATCGGCCAAGTGGCCGCCGCCAGAGTTGATGAGTTAATTTCTGGGTCGCTTAATCTCTCGTTTTGGTGATTTGCACTGGCCGGCCAGATTATCCGTTTTAACCGTTCCAGACTTCTTTTTATGGGGTTTTTTGAAGCCGCGGGTTTACGTCAACAGACTCTTGAAGTCCTTAAGGAGAATATTCGCCAGGAATGCGAGAACCTGTCGCCCGAATTTCTGGCAAGAGTGATGGAAAATGCCATAAAACGGGCCCCTATGGTCATCAACTCTGGCGGCGGCCACTTGGCCGATATCATTTTCTCGATTTGATGGAATAAATTCTAATAGATTAAATAAACAAATTTCACAAGCAGAACCAAGGTTTTTCATTAAAAAAAAATACTGCAAAAGAACATCGGGTGATTACTTTCGCCCCACCCTGTAGAAAAAGCGCTCTCTAGCGACTGCAGGGCGAAAACTTGGTTTTTAAAAGCTATCCAAAGATCATAGAACATTCAAAGCCTTTGTCATAGATAAAAGATGCATACCCTTTATGTTATATATATATGGGCGTATTTTTTACTCTTGATAATGTCACCAAAATTTGCCTCGAAGAGAGCGGTTTCCGCCATTTTATTGCCCGATGGTTTCGCTCTGGTCTCGCCAGAGAGCTCTTTAACTAGTATAAGCTAAAAAATAAAACCGACTTCAAAAAAATTAAATGCAACAAATAAAATAATAAGAACCCAAAAATCAAATAAAATGCACTAAAAGGTATAAAATAATTATTTAATTTAGTTACAACTAAACGATGAAATCACTTTTGAAGTCGGTGCCAAACATATACATTTTATGAATCGCACTCGACGGATCTTTCTTAGTACATTTGGCAGGTAAGCTCGCTTATATAGTTTGTTTAGCACCGACTTCAAAAAGTGATTTCATGTTAATATTTCGTCGTTTAGTTGTAACTAAATAAGATAATTATTTTATACCTTTTAAGTGGATTTTATTTTATTTTTAAGTTATTATTATTTTATTTGTTGCATTTAAGTTTTTTGAACTCAGTGCGAAGAACCCTAACTAAAATTTTAAAATTGAAAGGGTTGCAGACTGAAAGATGGTAGTTAGAGTGATCTGGTTCGCTGACCGCAACCCAATTAGTAATTTTTTAATAACTGAATGATATTTCAATAACAAATCTATTCTTAATAGATCGGGCAAAGTTTAATAATAACAGAAAATGACTTCTAATAGACTGAATTATACAAGTAAAAGAAACTAAACAAATTTGAGAGAAATATAGTAGAATAGCAAAAAAAATAAAAAAAAATAAATAAAAAAGATAAAATCAAAACTAAACTAAATCTCTCATTATAGATAGTATATTGATCTATTCTAAAAACCAAATCGACAGGGAATTTACAACAATTTTAATTGAAAAGTTTTTGTTTTGCCGAGAGTAGCAGAGTTGTTGATTCACAAAGAGAAACAAAGAGGTTGTCCTCTGCTTGATAAACATACACACTGCAAATAAACATACACACATATATATATTGAGATGATATATCTGTATATATATTATTTATTTGTTTGAGACTATAGTTTCGAAGACTTGGTCTTCATATAACAATTTTTTTTATTTTAATGAACTTAAAATATGAGATATGAAATTTGTAAAAAAATTAAAATTGAAAATAAAGTTCCATGTGTGTGTGTGTGTGTGGCGTCGTCTCTGACCCCCCCCCCCCCGCCCCCGCTTGGAGAATTCGATCGCGACACACTTTCGAGATAAAAAGTAGATCTTATATACATCGGGCACTAAAAAATTCCTGGATCCGCCCTTGTAACCAACATCTATATAATACAACTTTAATATATTTTTCTTCACATTCATACCTGTCCAAGACCACAATTTAACAAACACAAAAAACACTCTCAACAATGACACATTTAGACTGTAGCACTATGAAATATTCTTTGAGTCCATTTTAAAATTCAGTCATCAAAATTGTTTAATATTCTATATACAGCGACTGTTTTATTTTCCTGTTTGTCCAATTCATTGATTCGTAGTCCAGAAATCGTACCGACGCTTATTATCGATGGCATGAATGGACAAAGCGGAAACTAACTTATTTTCATTGACCGGATGACACGTGTTCCTTTATCCTCTGAGTCAAAAGTTTGTCTAGTAAATCTATTAAATAAATAGTGATAATTAACTGAAATTACTCTATTTGTTTAATTTGTGTGACTAAATAAACCCTAAAATTTATTTAATTATTTGTTTTACAACTTTAGAATTAGAATATCAAATTAATTATTTATTTATTTTTATTTTTACAAACCTTTTTATGTTTTGGGTTAATTATACATATTCTGTACAGTTCAATGGAATACAGTGTGTTCCACAGAACTCGTTCATTAAAAGTTTTCATGAAAGGAGTTGAGAGAAAATTTTGAACTTTGGCATATTTATGTTTTGGAATATGGTCTTTTTAAATAAATTATTAACAACTTTTGGACACTTTCTGCTTTGACGCAATCGGCATCAACTTTCTTATTTTCTATGGAACCCCACAAATATTTTTGCATCATTAAATAAACTGTTAAAAATTAAGATGAATTTGTATAATGCACTTGATGTCTAAAATTTATAATTTTGAGTTATTTTATTTAGATTGTTTGTAAAATCTACCAATTTAGCGTTCATCTTTAAAAATTAATAATAATTAAACTATTGTTTGTAGAATTAATTTGATCAATCAGAACTCTTGATTAGACATTCAAGAATCTTACTTGATCATAAAAATTCAAATTTTATATCCAGGATGACCATAATAATCATTTATTTTTGAAAAATCAAAAAGTTGTTAATACTCTATTTTTCAAATTGGTGCTTGTATGTCATAAATTTTAGTATTTTTGAATTCTACATAAAAATCCAATAGGAGTTTATTAAATATTCCCTATAAATAAATAAAATTTATAAATAATTAAGATCTAGACGAGTGAAAATTAAATAAATATTTTTTATTCAAAAAACTATTCATTTTAAGTATAGGAATATTTAATAAACTCCTATTGGATTTTTATGTAGAATTCAAAAATACTAAAATTTGTGCCATGTTCCATTTGAAAAAATTGAGGATTAACAACTTTTTGATTTTCAGAAATAAACAATTATTATGGTCATCGTGCATATAAAATTTGAATTTTTATGATCAAGTAAGATTTTTTAATGTCTAATTAGGAGTTCTGATTGATCAAATTAATTCTACAAATAATATACATAGTTTAATTATTATTAATTTTTATAGATGAACGCTAAATCAGTAGATTTTTCGAAACTATCTTAAATAACTCAGAAATTATAAATTTTAGACATCAAGTGCATTATACAAAATCATCTTAGTTTTTCAACACTTAATCTAATGATGCAACATATTTGGGGGGTTCCATAGAAAATAAGGAATTAATAGCGATTGCGGCAAAGCAGAAAGTGTTCAAAGGTTGTTAATAATTTATTTAAAAGGAGCATATTCCAAAACATAAATATGCCAAAGTTCAAAATTTTCTCTCAACTCCTTCCATGAAAACTTTTAATATCCTTGGATCTTCTTTCTTCTACCTGTTCTACATCATCTCTTTTTTTTTTTTTTTTTTTTTTAATGCAATCGAATGCAAGAAGGGGTGCACCAGTAAAGATGCAGCCCCTATGGATCTCGAAAGACCCTTGCATTACCGAAGAGAAGACAAAGTTGATTAAGTGAGAGGGTGTAGACGTAGGTGTCTATGCACTCCGGTTTTGAAGGTTTGAAGATTATAGGTGCTGGGAAAGATAGAGGCTGGAAGAGAGTTCCAGTTCCTTGAAGTCATGGGGATATATGTATTGGCGAATGAAGTGGTCCGGCACTTTTCTAGTTTGACCGAGAGAGAGTGTTGGGAGTCGGCAAAACGCGTGCTACGTGCAAAGCATGCTTTGGGGGGAATTATTGATTTTATCTCATCAGAGCACCTGCCGTGATAGTATCTATAGAAAAGGGAAAGGGCAGAGACATCTCTTCGTCTCTTTTATTTGTGGGTCCCTTATCTATATTGTCAATATCACCTCAAGAATGTCCCTGTCCACTGGTCCAGTCCATTTTTTCTCCCAATCCTGTCTGTCAAATCTTATTCTGTCTCTCTTAATTTCGATGCAAACCAACTCTATATCTTTTACACACCATCCTCACAATATTATGTTTTTTTTCATTATTTTAGTTAATTAAAATATTTAGATAAAAGATCCAAGAAAGTATTGACATTTTGTAATCAACTTGCTAACTACTGAACCGTCTCTCTCTCTATTTTGCAACAAAATTTAATTCTAGGAAGATTATCAGCCTAAAGGAGAGATAAATATAAACAGGGAAATGAAATCAATAAAAAAAATTCACGGCAGATAAGGATTATGGAATCGCACCTTTCTCTCTCCCTCGCCCTCAAATATTTATTGAATTATTTTCAATTTATACACACCGATAGTACTTACTTAAATACATAAACTTATCTCTATTCCCTGTTAACAAACTGGAAACAAGAAAAAAATCAATGAGGGTGTCCCTCTACTTCAGTGGTGCCCAACCCTTTTTTGTCCGCGGGCCGGATTCAACATGACATAGGATCTCGCGGGCCGGATTCTTTATAATTGTTTATCTTAGCGGCACCTTTAATTAAAAAAACGCAACATTTTCAATGAATTCATGAATATTTTTGTGCTGATTCATTTTTTTCCAAAATATTTTTAAATTTAATGAAAATATTACGTTTTTAAATTAATGGTGCGGCTAAAATATACAATCCTTTTTATTAGGATATTATTAAGATATCTAGTTGTTTTTTAATCAACTTGTAATTTGAATACATTTAAAAGATTGCTGATACCTGAATTAAACGAAATCATAAATTTGGGTTAAGAATAAAAAAAAATGACAAAATCTGTAGTCACGATTTATTAATGTGAAGTCTGATGTTGCTTTTCAGAAACTAATTTTTGAATATTTAGTTCAAGTTGGGTAACGTTATTTCTCCTTAATATGGAATGAAGATGGAGCGAGACGCTGGTTTAGAGCTCTTTTTAAAGTAGAAAATGTTTGTTCACAAATATATATACTTGCAAACGCTGTCATCATTTTCATTCCAAATTTCCTCAAATTAGGATAAGAGTCTAACGCTGCATAAAAATCTGGTAAAGATTTCTCTCGAAAAAGATCTTGTAATGGCGTTTGGCATTGTAATTCTATTAATTCTAGTTATAAATCACTCTGGCGCCGTAGAAACGTCCACTGAAAAGGATTTTCAAACAAGCGTATTTCATTTTTAATCCGGTGAAAATCTGTAAATCTAACTTCGAAATTTTTGCTGAGTAGTTGCAGCATCTTGGTAATTTTTTCTTTTGGTAAACGATCATTTTTCCTTTCTTTACTTAAAGCAGTACAAGTCGGAAAGTGCGTCAACTGTTCATTTTCTGTTTGCTTTATGAAAAGCTTTAATTTTGTTCTGAAACGCACATAAATCAGCATATACATGAGAAATAAGTTTGTCTTTGCATTGCAACTTGAGATTTAGTCGCGGGCCGGATTGAGCCTCTTCGCGGGCCGTAGGTTGGGCACCGCTGCTCTACTTGATACATATAAATCTTTATTCCTCGACCTGCTTAGAGCCACAAGTCCTCGGTGGCTAGGTCCTCCAAACATCAATACAATCTAGCTACAATACATTAATAAACATCACCTATATATAAATATATTTAATACACTGGCGGTGCGGTCAAAACGTCAAGAGTATTTTCATATTGTGTCATAAAAAAAATCTAATGCTAAATTTGATAAATAACGAAAAATTCAGCCTTTATCGATGAATTTTACAAAAGAGTGAAAAATAAAATAACATTTTAAAAATTGAATAGTTGTTTTTTGGACAGCCTCCCCTGGTTGTAATGTCACCATCGGTCACTGAAATATACATATATAGTATTATTATCTTTAATTATTATTAATTTATTCATACCTTTGTTTTGTTTTGATTCTTACTCATATTAATAATTGATTTAATTAGTAAAAAATCTTTCGCAATGATTTCTTATCTTTGAAAATGGTTAATCAAGTTTGTTTTATTCAAATTTTATTCAGAGCCGGCCTTCTCTAGAAAGGGGCAAGAAACCATCTGAGGCCCTAAATTTTTTTGTAAAAAATTACAAACACGAACATATTTAATTTTGATTAAAAATAAGTGAAAATCCGTTTCAGGATTCACCTAGAATGAGTATATTGTAGTCCCTCCGTGTTGTCGGTGAGAAAAAATAAAAGAAAACAATCACACAACGTGCAAGAAAATACTTTTTTTTTTATTATTTATTTATAGAAACAGATACATGTTTCGACAGATATCCCCTGTCATCATCAGTCTGAATTAAAGATATTTTAAATTAATCATATAAATAAAAACACTTGACAAGATGCCATATACCTCTGTCTATAAAATCCAAGTAAACTTGACTAAAGGTACAGGACAACTTGAATACATAATGCGTTGCTCAGTAATGTCCTTATAAAAATAGAAACATCACAAAATCAGGTCACAACAATGCTCCGCCTCACACATTCCAATAATAAATGTATCCAACAAACAAAATTATTCTTAATCATAAGTTTCCTGTATTTGATTCAATCGCGAATCGAATTCAGATGATTTTTGTCAAATATTAAGTGAAAATAATATCCGAATTTATATATTTCTAACTTGAAATAATGAAGTTAAATAAATTTATACTAATTTTCTGATTAATATATCAAAGAATAATTAACATTTTTTTTTTTTATGATAATGATGAGAGAAGGAGTTACACCAAAAAAGGTGCAACCCCTAAAGGCCTGGGTTGGCCCCTCCATCGTGAAAAGAAGAAGAAAGAATTTTATGGGTTGGGCGGGGGTCGAAGGTATCTGTGGATACGGGTCTTAAATAGCTGAAGGTTATAAGTCGCGGGAAAGATGGTGGCAGGGAGCGAGTTCCAGTCTCTGGAGGTCATAGGGATAAAAGAGTTGGCGAAAGCGCTTGTTCGACTTTTATCCAATTTGACAGCGAAGGGGTGCTGAGCGTTAGAAAACCGCGTGTTTCTTGTGAAAGAGGGCATTAGGGGATAATTGATTTCAGCTCGACTGAACAGACACCGTGATAGTATCTGTAGTACAGGGAAAGGGCAGAAACGGTTCTTCGGTGAGCCAGGGAGTCGAGTGAGTTGGTTAGAGCCGGGTCTCCTATTAGTTTAATTGCTCGCTTCTGAATTGCATCCAGTGTAGCAAGAGAATGCTTGGATGCACCCCTCCACAGATGAGAGCCATATTCGAGACAGGGACGAATTTGAGCCTTATATGCAGTATAAGAAGTTGACTGGGAGTATAACAGCGTCTAGACCTAAATAGGAGACCAAGCTTGCGCGCTGCAGCTTTAGCAGTGGTTGCGATATGGTCATTCCATGAAAGGTCAGACCCTAGAGTTAGGCCTAGCATTGAAATTTTAACACATATTTAACATATTAACGATATGGATATATCGCGAGACTACTGCTGGTTGAGGCTATTGGAGTCTGCTGAGTCTTAAGTCTGGACCAAGAGAGAATGCAAGATACGATCCGTTTATCTATGGTCCTTTATCATTCACGCTTAGCCCGCATGACGCAGTGCTTGATATAAAAAGCGTCACAAGCGGGCTAAACGCGTGAAACGATGCTGGATTATAGATAAATGGATCATATCTTTTTCATTCTCTTCTTGGTCCAGACTTAAGACTCAGCAGACTCTAATAGCCTTCAACTGCTGTGGCATGTATGTATATCTCGTTCAGATAGTCCGATCAAAACAATTTTTCGTTAATATGTTAATTATTCTTTGATATATTAATGAGAAAATTATACATTTAAAATTATCTCTTTTATCTCCTTTATATTTTATTTCCTACTCACTAAATATTTAATCTTTCACATAAAAAATATAAATTATTTAATTTTGTTTCGTGCTATTACATTAATTACTTCAGAAAAATTACAATTTTTTCCAATTTCTTTTTCGATCGATTAGTAATATATAAAGTGCATTTAAGCTTTCAGCACACATGCTTGATCGAGATATAATTCTTTATTAATTTTAATTTTCTGAAAGAGCACTCAGCAGCTGGCAACGTAAAAGAAAAGTTTGAATACAATTAATACATTTAGAAATAACTCATTATAATTATTATTTAGTATGTATTGCAATATGTCTTGTGCATTATTTACATCCCTTTCATTCAAAATCAAATCCCGTAGCAAACCAATTTCCTGGATTAGATTTATCTACATCTTTGTTATAAAATTTTACAAAGTTTTTGAAAAATATTTCTAATTCATGTTTTTCTAAGGTTTTTATACTCGTATCAGTGATTAATTTGAAATCAGAAATAATATTTGGTATACTTTTAAATCTAATTTCTATTTATACAATAACATTATCAATTAGAGTGTTGAAAAAATAACATCTAAATTCCTCTACCCGGGTTTTCTATAACTTCATCTTCTCCTATTTCGGAATATAATCTTTTTCGAATTTGTTTTTCAGAAAAATATTCTGAAATATTCAAATTATGTGCTAGCCACTTTTCCTTTGTCTAAAAATTCCATTAAAGTTAGATCTGTCTGACTCAATTATCTTAAAATTTTGGGAGCGGTTACGAATTTGGCAATTACTACTAAATATTAGCACTTAAAAAACACCCAAAGAAAAATACAAGGAATATGTATTATTTTCATATAATTCTTGAAAATAAATGCTTGAATAAATAAAATTATTTAAGAATCTCTTTATGAATATCTCATTGCAAAATAAGGTGTTAAATTCAAAAATTCATTACTCATAAATTAATAGCAAGTAAGCCAGAAGGCACGCCCCCTAAACCCCCCCTCACCCCCACCCCCTGAAACCCACCCAGCACCCCCACCCCCGCGCCATGCCCAGCCCCCCACACTACCCACCCCCACCCCAACACTCCATTCCGCACCCTAACTCAATAACCTCCCCTCACCCCCGCACCATGCACCCATTCCCAACCCCCGCCCCCACACCACCACCCGCTCCCCACCCATCTCGAACCCCGCACCCAATCCACCCCGGACCCCACCCCGTGCCCTCCAACCCTGCGCACCACTCCCCCGCCTACCCCCCTGGACCCCACCCCGCTATGCCCCCTGGACTCCACCCCGCACCACCCCTGCACCCCCACTCTACTTGTATTTTTATCTGTGTTGTTTTGTATTGTATTTTTAGTAATATCACTGGGATTTTTATTCGCAATCTCATAAAGTTGGTTTAAAATTTTGCGATTTTTTGTTGGGCCATATTGATAGCCATCTTGGGCCCGGGTTAGACAAGTGCTGATCTAATAAGATCTTTGATTTGTGCT